>MU223589.1:770895-786850 GCA_018584345.1 Thuja plicata | reverse complement strand
TCAAGTCATAGACGCTGCCCCGCCAATACTGAGCATCAAGAACAGCGTTTCGGAAGGAGTAGAGAGAAACAATAGAAGCTTCAAGCATCATGGGGTTTGCATTCATTTGTCTTCCCTTCTCTTGTTTATACATTTTATTGCTCACATTTCTGTTATTCATTTAGTAGTTATTGCTTATTTGATTTTCATACACTTGTGAACCTTTTCTGCTAACCCCCGCCCTTGGAAAGCTGTGGGAAACCGGAGAGAGAGGCGTACAGTATATTTAGAATATTTACTATGAAAATGGTTCTTATATTCTTGGCATACCTTATAGATGTCTGCAAAGTCTTCATCATCACCATATAGATCCTTGAAGTTGTCTATTCCCATGCTTTGCAGTTGTATCTCCTGGATAGTCAGGGCTCTTCTACTCAAGGCATCTACAACCTTGTTTTGAAATCCCTTCGTGTGTTTGATATTGAATGTGTATGCTTGTAGGTACTCAACCCACTTCATATGCTTGTGACTAAGTTTCTCTTGGGAGTTCAAGAGACTTGATGCTTGGTTGTTAGAAAAGACTATGAACTCTTTTGGAAGCAAGTAGTGCCTCCACTTTATCAGTGCCTAAAATAGAGCATACATCTCTAGGTCATAAGAAGAATATTTATTCTTAGCTTCACTCAACTTCTCTGAATGGAAAGCCACTAGTCTTCCCTCTTGGCTTAAGACAACACCAATTTCCACATTAGTGCAATCACACTCTACTGTAAACAATTTCTCAAAGCTTGGCAAAACCAAAATAGGTTGTGTAGCAATATTTTTCTTTAACAATTCAAAACCATGGTCAGCTTGTTCATTCCATGCAAACTTAGTCTTCATGCCTCCTTTTATAGTGTCCAACATGGGAGCACAAATTGCACTAAATTTTTTGATAAACTTCCTATAATATTGGGCCAGACCACGAAAAATCCTTACCTCTGTTGTTGTCCTTGCAGTAGGCCAATTGAGAATGGCTTCCACTTTGCTTGGATCCATCTTTAAATTACCTTGAGATAGTACAAAACCAAGGTGTACCAGCTCGGTCTTGATGAACTCACACTTTTCTAAGTTGATCATCAACTTATCCTCCTGTAGCTTCTTAAAAACCATTTCCAAGTGTTTGAGGCGCTCTTCTCTTGTCTTACTGTAGATGAGTATATAATCTAAGTAGACTACTACAAAATTTCCAATATAGTCTTTGAGGACCTCATTCATCAACCTCATGAATGTAGATGGGGAATTTGAGAGTCCAAATGGAATTACAAGCCACTCATACAATCCTTCTATGGTTTTGAAGGCTATTTTACACTCATCCCCTCATTTACCCTGATTTGATGATAGCCACTCTTTAGGTCTATCTTTGTAAAGTACCTTTCTCCTTCTAGACAGTCCATTAGGTCTTCTATCCTAGGGATAGGGAATCTATACCTTATTTTAATCCTATTGATTTATTTGGAGTCTGTACATAACCTCCAAGTTCCTCCCTTTTTAGGTGCTAGGTTTGTGGGAACGACACATGGGATAATGCTCTTTCTTATAACGCCTTGTTCTAGGAGCTCTTGGATTTGTCTAGCAATTTCCTCATTATGTTGAGGAGTTATTTTATAGTCTGCCTTATTGTGTAGGGTAGCTCCTAGTTTTAGGTCTATTTTATGGCTTATAGACCTCTTAGGGGGTAGGGTTGATGGTTGACCATCACTCACTATACCTTCATACCTCTTTAACATCTCTTGGGCTTCTTTAGGTAGCTTTGTCCTCTTGTCTATTTTGTCTGCAATTTCCTTTGGCTTTAAGACCAGTGCATCCAACTATTTCTCCTTCTTCTAAAGTATCGAAGAACTCTTTTTCACTCACCATGAGAACATTAGGACCATTTGTATTCAATTCTGCATCCTCCAACAACGACTAGATTTTGTATGTCACATTGTCCTTCTTGAAAGAGTGATTTTTTCACTCCGTCATGCATGGCCTTTCTATCAAATTGCCATGGTCTACCTAGGACCAAGTGACATGCATCCATAGGTAATACATCACATAAAACTTTATCCTTGTATCCCCCAATTGAGAATTCTACCCAAGCATTCTCATTCACAAGGACATGTTGTCCTTTGTTTATCCAAGTGACCTTGTAGGGACTGGTGTGGGGTATCCTTGTCATTTCATCTTGTTGAGTGCCTCTTATAACACTATGTTGTCCATGGACCCTAAGTCTATGACGAATATACACACTTTACCCATCATCTTACACTTTATTCTAAATAGTGATCTCCTTTGACCAAGTTCTTCCTTCACTGTCTCTTTGATTAGAGTTCTTCTCATCATGAGATTCTCTCCCTCCTCTGATTCTAATGGAACTTTAGGGTTCTTATTTCCAGCACTTGTCTCCTCATGAACACAGTTCACTCTTTTGTCACCTCCTTGAGGGGTACTTACCTTCTCTTGACACCTATATACCAGATGTCCAAACTAATTATAGTAATAGCACTTCATATTTCCAAAATAGTTGCCTCTTCCTTGGTTACTGTCTCTTCCCCTATTTTTAGAGTTCCTCCCTCTACTTGAACTTCTTCTATTGAAGTTTCCTTCATGTATTTCAGTGAGCTTAGTCTTTGCTTGACCTTTAGATTCAAAGTTTCTTCTACCATATCCACCTCTTCGTCCTTTTTTGTCTCTTCCTCTACCCTTTCCTTTGAAGGTGCTTGAATCTTGTTTCTTCTTTAGCTTGTCTTCCACCTTGATAGAAATTAGGTGGTAGTTTTGAACTATTTCTGGAGTCAAAATACTCATCTCATCTTGAATGGTCCATTTAAGTCCATTACGATATCTTTCTACCTTCACTTTCTCATCCTCTTCTACTCTTGACCTCATACAAAGTCTCTAAAATTCTTCAGTGTACGAGTTTATATCTAGGTCCTCCTACCTTAGACCTTGTCTTCTTTTTTGTAATTGGATCTCATAATCCTCAAGGATATAAGCATCTCCAACTTTTGCAACCATAGTCTTCCATGAAGCAATGGGATTTTTTCCTTCCTTCTCTCTCTCTCATCTTGGATGAATTTCCACCAAGTGAGTGTAGACCCTCTCAGTCTAGCTTTTGCAACCTTCAACTTTTGAGCCACAGTGATACCATCACACTCAAAATGGTTTTCTAGTCCCTTTATCCAATCAAGGAATACCTCTGGTTCCATTTTTCCACTAAAAATAGGAACTCCTTCCAATGCTTTGCCACTCATAGCCTTTAGATCTTTCAAGAATGGCTCCTCATTAAGGACAGGGTCAGCTTTAGGGATCTCATCTTAAATAGCAATCTCCTTTCCTTTCCCTTTAATTGTGTCCTTCACTTCATCTTCTTTCACATCAACTTCATCTACTTTTTACTCCAATTGAGCCAACCAATCTTATAGTAGTGTATTCTCTTCTCCTTGTTCATCTACCTTCTTAGCCAACTCAACATTAGTCACCATTGTTAACTCTCCAATTCATTCTTCTGGCTGGAACATTAACCACAAGCCTGATCAAAAGAGGCTCTGATACCAATCTGGTGGAAGTGTTCTGAGATTGGTTTGCACTACTCAACTAAGGTCTTAACTTTCCCTAGTCTACCTAGGATCCTAATTCTCTTCTAGAATCTACCAAAGTCTTGAGTCTTCACACCCTAAGACTATTCTAACTCTACACTAAGAGTTAGTTGCTATGTGCTCAATCTTGAGAGATTTCCACCATTGAAAGTACTCCTTGTCTCGATGCTCTTTGGATGATTCCAAGCTCAAATATTCCCAAAGATATTCACAAGTGATATGAAGGACATGTTTACCTTAAAGACATCCATATGACATCTTTTTAATCTGATTTGAATGGGTCTTCTATCCCAAAGTGATCGAGTTCCACCTTCACATTGCCTTTCAACCTATTAGGCCTAGTAGCCCTATTAGCCCTATCCAGAGGGTTTTTCTAGATTCTTGTCAAAAAATTCCACACAACCTTGAAAAAAAAAGTAGGACTCAGATACCCTTTTTCAAGACCTTAAATATTTTCAATGTTTTAGCTCATCAAACCATCCATACACTACTATCCTGAAATGTAGGTCTTTTAGGCCTATTTTCAAGCATTGATAGTAACACACTAATTTCTTGCTAGAAATGTGTCAAGGTGGATTGGATAGGATCTAGGATCATAGGAAAGGTTCAATTAGACCCTAAGGCTTCTGGAACCACACTTGGTTTCTTTCTCTCACACACTCCTTTGCAATGGCACTTGATTCTTACTCTGTTACACCCATAACCAGACTGACATTGTTCACCTAGGGCATAACCTTAAAAATAGCAGCTCAATTGTTCAATACCTCTCCTTTCATATTTACACTACACATAGGCTCCCCTAAAAAATTCATCCACCATTAGGATATTCCCACAGTTAGATTTCATGGGGGAGCCATGGAAACACAAACTACTCTAGAATGGACCAGTAGACTCCCTAAATCTTAATCAATTTACAAATGATATTAAATAAACTCTATAGTACTTGCACACTGAATGGAAAATTCTTAAAACTACCTACTCAAAATAGATCCAACACTACATCGATCAATTCAATCCATCTAATCAGTCTATAATTCAAAAATGCTTGAATATTGTTAAAACCCAGAATTGTAGAGCTTCTTACTATTCCAAAAACTTGCTTACATTCAATCTGCCTCAAAAAATGAGTCCTTAGGCATCTTAGGATACTTCCTTCACCATTTTATGCAAATAGAATTGTTTTTTCACCTCCATCTCAAGAGGAATCCAAATGTTGTCTATGTTGCATGTAACATTGCAACAATGTTGTCATGACAACATTCTAGCATCTTTTACATAAATGTTTGAAACTAAGTTTTATGACCTCTATTATGCTTGGTACAAGGAATATACATCATTAAGTCCCTTTTAGGCACTTTCCCACTCCTAGATGACTCTAGGACCCATTAAGACTCATTTTCCCTACTCAAGCCAAAATTATGCATTAAAGTAAACTAACTAGACTAGGTTGGATATGACACTAATTATCAATCCACCTAGTAACACACCTTGCAAGACCTACTAAGGTCAAAATTAAACACACACTAACTTGGCTAAGGTCAGTTACAAGACAAAACATTCTAGGGTTTAGAGGATAGCATAGGTGCTCCTACACCACAAATAAAACTAGAGGCAAAGAAACTCTTTCCGTGACTTGGAGACAGCTTAAGTCGCGAAGTCTTAGAGTAAAACTGTATTTAAGAGAAAAGCTAAGGAGATTGCACATGAACCATTCGATCAAAGTCAGATCTAAGGGTATTCACAAAGTCTAAGATAGAAAAGAGAAAGTACAAAATGATAAAAATATTACACACAGACCATCCGATTGAAGGAAGCTCTAGCGATGGTCATGTAATCTCAAAAGAAAATTAGAGTTAAGGAAGTCTTAAAGTGACTTTGATTTTGTATAGTCACATAGTCTCCGAGAGGAACTAAAGGTTTAAACAAGAGTTATTAAAAATCCTTTGTCACGGAGTCTCAAAAGGAATGTGAGTTAAGAGAATTGAATCAATGATTAAGAGATGAGCGTTGATAAAAATGAAGATCGTGTGGTGATCGTTAAGTCTGAGAAAAGAACCAAATTTAAGGATAATTCTCTGAGACAGAGAGATAATAAATTTGCATAGTCACTGAAGGAAACTAGAGTAAGAGTGAGGTAAGATATAAGGTTTTCTCCCTCACCATGTTGTACAGTTGTTAGCCAATCAGAATGCAGAGATTATGACAACGTGTTTAAAGAGTTGTTGAGCTGTGATAAATGAGCCAATCGTATCAGATCTTGATCTAGTTTCGAATATAATAAGGTTTTAATTGAAAAGAAATCATTCAAAATTAGTCACTTGTCAGTTTAAAAAGTCATGGTCAGAATGGAAAATTGATATCACAACACATAGAATTAATGACAGAAGTGACTGAATTGCAAATGCATGTTTTCAAAGCAAGGTTTGTGCATTGATTTCTCTGAATAAGTAGGCTTTACTATTGATCATTTCATTTTCACCAAGAGCTTGAGTTTTTAGAGTGATATTTGCATAAGTGATAAGTATTTTCAAGAGAACAGAGCTATACAGACATACAGAGTAAATAAAGAACATTTGATCAGTTGCAATCTAGACCATACAACATGAGCAGAGCAGGGAGTGTTGCCTCTACTAGCAGGAAGAGTAGAGATGATGATGATCTCAAAGAAAAGAGGAATTATTTAGAGGAATTCATACAACTTCTTTCAGGCTCCAATCAGAGACAAAAGGTAAACAACGAGTACCTTGGAGACAATTATGCATATATTAGGGATGCTAAGACACCATACTGTTCAGGTTATCAATTGTTTAACTATTTCCATAAGAATAGTGAGGGTCCTATGCCTAGATCAAACCCTTGGATCTGTGGACTAGAAAAACTTGTAGTCCCTGATGTATTTGTTGATGTTGATGTGATATTAGAACTAGCTAGTAGGTATGAAACCATTTCAAAGGCCATCAAGAAAGATGATGACACTATTCTAGTAACTCTTTATAGGGAATCATTCATGAAATCTTTTGATATGTATAACCCCTATAAAACAGAAAGCAATTTGAAATCCCTAGCCACTAGATATACTAAGGAAGTCAGTATTGTAGCTAAATTGATTTAGGCCCATGTGCCAAAAGAAACTAGAAATTATATTTCCCCTATTCCTAGTGATGATGCACCATATTTTTACAAAGACCTAAAATGCTACATGAAATACTTTTCATATGCCCTATGCAGAGTCTTAGGTGTGGATAGTGGAAGAGAGAGACTATCATCATACATGTCGATGATAATTCTAGATTTGCAAAGTCCGTATGTTAGTACTGACTATGATTACATTCACTATGTAATTGATAAAATGTACCAGGGATTTGTAGATATCCATAGCAAGGTAGGAAGCCCTAAATTTTTGCAATATTCACTGCTCATGCATTTGATTATGTTCTACAATTTCAATATCATGGACAGTCCAATCTGCAGCTTAGAAGATTTTATCATGGTCAGTCTAACCCTGTACAACTTTGGTTAAGGGTATGGAACTACACTTCTAGAGAGAATGAGATCTGTGCATTTGAGAACTGGGTAGTGTACCCCTTATTGAGAAACTTAGGAGTCAACATGACTAGGCTTCCAGTCAAAGTATTACAACTATTAAGACCTTGCATATTTGTGGACAAATGGAATGGAGACCAAAAATGGGGTGATTTCAACTTTCATCAAAATTTCACCTTGATCAGAGTATATGGTTTCTCTCAACCACCACACATTTTTCCTTATAGAGTGCCACCAAGAATTTCTATCATGGAGTTCCTATGGAAACTCATGCTAATAGATATGGAGCATTTGGCTCCACAGAGGAAAGGAAACTTCACTCTAAGGTAGATTATTGCCTCTGATTTTACCATAGAGAAGAGGGCTTATGATGTTGTAAATGCATGGTTGAGACATTACAGGATGAATGTTTCCCTGTATAGATATATTGATACAAAGGGGTTCATAAAAATTGCTAAGAAACTTTTGACACTCACCATTCTAATAAAAAAGGAACATCAACCATGTGAGGAAGAAGATTTGATCATGAACATCCTTGAAGAGGATGTCATTTCAAAAACATCAACAAAGTATCAAGATTTGATGGATTTGGAGCAAAAACTCAAAAATAAATGGATCCCATTTGGTGGATATTTCCCAAGTATTTCTTATCTACAAAGATTAGATAAGATGATTGAATCACATGGTACACTTTGCAATCAGCTTGAAGAGAAAATTGAGAACAAGGACAAAGTGTTAAAAATAACTGAGATGGGGGGGGTGAATCAGTGGCCTCAAAAATATTCCAATTAATCAACCCTAAAACATAGTACCACAATATTAAGCCTCTAGTTATCTTTAGTCCTATAAGATGAATGCCTTCAAATATACTTATCAAATAACTACTTCTCGTAGTTATCTTTTAAACCTTATTCTTTATGTTTACCGAATAGCAGTGTTTCATTTACTGAAAACAATAAATAGCTTAGTGTATACCGATCAATCCAGATTAGTTATGTGTAATGCAAAACACTAAAGTAATGACTCATAAACACATTGACACATGAATTTTTAACATGGAAACCCTGTTAAGGGAAAAACCACTTGGGACCAATGACCCAAAATTTTCACTCTTCTAAAGTTAGCTCAGTGAAGAGCCAACCCTATTAAAGGTTACAAACATAGTTTTAGGTGTGACCTTGTTAGAGGATTTAAAAGGTTAGTTTGTCACTTGATATCGGGCATGTCTATGCTACCTTCTATGACCAAACCAAGTGTAGTTTTTCAAATGGTATCTGTCATCTCATGCTATCTTCATGATCAAGCTTTTTGATACTCATTGGGATGTATCTCAATATAGAAAGTATCTTTAAATCTTTCTTGGTTAAGAGACTTTCTAAATCAATGGTTAAACTAAAATAGTAAATGATATATTCACATATACAACTTATACTTGCATAATTTTAGATCTATTGTAAGCTCACTAAACTATTCAGATCAATATATCTTTTCAATAATTTTGCTCCACTTTTGTTTCTGCTCGGTGATGTTGTGCTTTGTTGCTTGGTGTCCACAGAAATCTTTAGCTCTTTCCTCATCTTGATTGATCAGGACTGCATGAAGTTGTTCTTCATCAATTTCTCTTCATTATCCTATTTTTCAATCACTCCCCTTAATTCATAATGAATTAAGTTGTCTCTTTATAGACATGATATCACCGTTTCTCTCTTCTTATTTTTCTTGTTCATGGCATGATCCACAATCTTAGCCAATCCACTAGTCATCGGTGTTTGTAGTCACTTAGTGAATGCTTGTCTTTTATGTATTACTGAAAGAATAATCTTTCTCTCTCTGATTCTCTGAATTCTTTGACACTTTGATTATAATCGATTAGATTATATCAAGTTGACATCAATAACAATACAATCCATTAACTGATTTAATGTATTGCATTATATTTCTACATTTAGGTAGTCAACTTAACATCTTCAAACATTCAATCTACTACATGTCATCAATCTCTCCCTTTGGCATTGATGGCAACACACTACATTATCATACTATATTATTACTAATACAATATGAAATATATCAATTTCGTCAATCTTTTCTATTGTAACTATCACAAATGTCTGGCTCTTGGTAAGCTCAAATAGCTTAGATTTGTTTCTTGCAGAGTGGGTGTCTTCAATATTTAATCCCTTCACTAGATAGATGTAGCAACTTCTATCTTTGTTTCTGATATGTGCTATGCCTTGACTATTCCTCTTCTTGATAATCTCTTGTTCTTTTGACAACAATCTCTCCCTTTGTATGTACTCTCTCCCTTTTGTTACTTCTCTCTCTTAGATGGATATTTCATATGTAATCTCTCCCTATGGATAAAGATTAACTTTTCCTTTTGATTCTTAGGAACTTCTCTTCATGGATAATGATATAATATTTTCTGATAATAATGAGAATCTCTCTCCCTTTCTAATAATGAGAATCTCTCTCCCTTTGACAATAATGCCAAACAATTTTCTTCTATATCATCTTTATTTCCCTTTTATAATATATTCCTTGAATTTCCCTATCCATCAGCATTACATTTTCTTTGGTGTTCGGTGCAGATTTGTACCTTGTTGTGTACAGATGTATCTATTTTTGTTCATCTCAGTGCTTCCATCAACATGAATGATCTTCTGATCATGTGTAGGTTGATGGAGCCTCCTAGTTAGTTTACTGACTGGTAGACAAAGGTTTTACCCCTAGTCTTTGTCTCAAGTACTCAAATGTATCTTCCGGTAATGGCTTGGTAAATATATCAGCTAATTGTTCCTTTGATTGGACATATTCCAGTATCACCTAATTTTCTTGCACTTGTTCTCTTAGATAGTGATACTTGATAGAAATATGCCTAGTCTTAGCATGCATGACTAGATTCTTAGAAATGTTAATTGCACTGGTATTATCACAATATATAATCACTGGTTCAAGGATCTTCATAGTCATACCTTCCAAATTTTTTTGATCCATGCAATATTGGAGCAATTTGTAGAAGCAACCACATATTCTTCTTCTGCAGTAGACTGAGAGATGCATCCTTGCCTTTTGTTGATTGATGTGACAAGTCTATCACCCATGAAGAAGGCTCCTCTAGTTGTGCTCTTTTGGTCATCAATTTTTCTAGCCCAATCGACATCTATATAGAATGGTAGCTTAAATTTTCCTTCTCTTTTATACCATAAGCCATAGTCCCCGGTGTTCTTTAAATATCTCAAAATTCTCTTGGCAATAGTCATATGTGATTCTTTGGGATTAGCAGATAATCTTGCAACTATTCCAACTACATGTGCTATATCTAGTCTTCTATGAACAACATACATTAGTTTTCCAATCATTGATCTATACAAGGTCTGATTTATCTCATTTGATTTTTCCTCTTTTGTCAACTTACATCCGGTAGCCATAGGTGTTCTAACTGGTTTGGAATATTCCATTTTGAATATCTTTAGCACTTCCTTGATGTATTTGGACTGAGTGATATATATGCTTGCATCTTGTTGAAGAATCTATAGACCAAGAAAGAATTTGATCTCCCCAAACATAATCATTTCAAATTATTTTATCATTTCATTAGCAAAGGATTTGCATAACATTTCATTTCCCCCAAAAATGATATCATCAACAAAAATTTCAGCAATCAGAATATTACCATCGGTTTCTTCTTTTAAGTACAAATTACTATTTTCACTTGTTCCTACAAATTCAATGCTAATGAGATAGGAGTGAAGTCTTTCATACTAGGCTCTAGGTGCTTGTTTTAGTCCATACAAGGCTTTATGTAGTCTACATACCATGTTCCTCTTGTCTAGATCAACAAACCCTTCTATTTTTTCAATGTATACCACTTCTTCTAGTATTCCATTTAGGAATGCAGATTTGACATCCATATGGTATACCTTGAATCCTTTGAATGCAACATAATTAAGTAAGATTCTAACTCCTTCTAGTCGAGCAATGGGTGCAAATGTTTCTCCATAATCAATACCTTCTTGTACATACCCCTTACATACTAATCTTTCTTTGTTTCTTGTGATTTATCCATTCTCATTCAACTTGTTTTTGAATATTCATTTGGTACCGATGAAATTCTTGTCATCAGGTTTTGGTACTAGTGTCCATGTACTATTCTTCTCAATCTGTTCTATTTCTTCATTCATAGCACTGACCCATTCTTCATTCTCAAGCGCAGTATTAACATATTTAGGCTCAAAATCACAAAGTAAACATCTAGTGTTTAGTGACTTACTTCTTCTCATTCCATCCTTCTTATTTGATATGATTTGATTCTATGGATGATGTATTCTGACATACTTGGAAAGTTTTGGTTCATCTCTTTTTCCATCATTCTGCTCATCTTCTTGACCTTTTTTCTGATCTCCATCGCTTGGTACATCATTTTGAGTATTATCCTGATTTTTTGGTAATTGCAGCTTGATGCTCAGGTGCAATGATCTCTTGGTTGGGAGAGATACACTATTGCTTGGGTAGAGTGTCAGGTTCTTTAGTATAAGAAACCTATAGTACTCCTCTAGTTCTCTTCTACATTTCTTATCATTCTTTTCTACAAATTCATCTATCTTTACATTTGCACTTTCAATGATCTTGTTAGAAGACTTCTTTAGAAACTTATAAGCCTTGCTTTTGGTGGATACCCTAGAAAGATACCTTCATTAATTTTAGAGTCAAGCTTTCCATTTATATCATCCTTCAAAATATAACATTGACTACCAAATATTCTTAAGTAACTTACATTGGGTGTGTAACCATACCAAAGCTCATAGGGTGTCTTCTTTGTGTCCTTCAATTGCACTCTATTTAATATGTAGACAACAGTACTAACAGCTTCCCTCCAGATATTTTGAGTGATTCTCTTCTCAATCATTAATGTTCTTGCATAGTCAACAATTTATTTGTTTCTCCTCCCACCAATTCCATTTCGCTGTGGTGTTCTCAGTGCAGAAAACTGTCTTTTAATTCCATGCTCATTACAGAAATTAGTGAATTCATCTGAAATAAATTCCCCTCCTCTATCTGACCTTAAGCATTTCAATTTCTTATCACTTTATTTTTCTACCATAGCCTTATACCATTTTAAAATCTTAAATGTTTCTGATTTATCTTTTAAGAACATAACTGTCATCATTCTAGAATAATCATCAACAAAGAGATTGAAATACCTATCTCCATAGTAACTCTTTGTCCTCATGGGTCCACATTGATTAATATGGACTAATTCTATAATTGCATTAGATATATGGGATTTACTCTTGAAACTAGACTTTGTCATCTTACCTTTTTGACAGTTGTTACACATGTTATGCTCAGGCTTTGTCATTGTTGGTAAGCCTCTGACATCTCTTTTATTGCTTATTTTTATCATGTTGTCAAAATTTACATGACACAATATTTTGTACCACAACCATAAGTCTTCATTTCTAGCCATTAAAAAAGTGGTGCTAATGTCATCAAGATAGAAAAGGTTACCTTTTGTCTGCTCACCAATTTTGATCAACCTTCCTGATTCATTGAAGATCTTTTCCTTCTTATTCTCAAATGCTGCTTGGTGACCTATATTGTTCAGCTGTGAAACACTTAACAGATTATAATTCAGTCCTTTTACCCAGTAAGAATTTTCACATTTGATCAAGTTATTCAAAATTATGGTTCCTTTACCTTCAACTGGACAAGGTGTGTCATTTCCCATTCTTACTGAACCACCATTATAGTATTCAAAAGTTTCAAACTTTTTCTTATCACCGGTCATGTGTTCAGTACAGCCACTATCTATGATCCAGACAAAATTCTTACTGACCTTAGATATGAGTGCAAATTCTTCATACCTTTCTTCTTCTTTGCCTGAATCATCCTTCATGGCTAAAAATACCATCTCAATGTATTCTTTAGATTCGATGTTAGTATCATCATCTTTGTTCTTAGCTAGGTAAGAATCTTTATTTCCTTTGTCCTTGTAGTCTCAGGTATCTCTTCTTTCAGTTTGTCAGTTGCTTCGGTAATATCTGTTATCACCTCGGTCAAATTTATTTTCATATGTTCTATCATTACTTCTATCATCTTTTCTTATGTTTGGACATCTTGCAGCAAAGTGTCCAATCTCTTTACAATTAAAACATACAATTGGCAATTTACCTTTGTATCTACCTTTGCCTCTCTACAGTCTTCTTGCCAGTATTTCTTCAATCTCATCAAGTCCTTGATCGTAATTATCACTTTCACTATAATTTCTACTAGCATGTCTATGACTTGACTTACTTATTTTCAAAGAAGATTTGAATGTAGATTCTATAGATGGTAAGACACTATTATCAAAGTTATTCATCTCAAATGAAATCAGTCTACCAATCAGACTATCTAGAGTAACTTCTCTCATTTCTTTAATGGAAGAAAATCTAATAGCATATACAACTAGTAAGGTTCTTAAGATTTTACTTACCACTATCTCCTCTTCAAGTACACCTCCAACTCCTCAGACAGCATTGACTACCTCTTTGATTCTACAGCTATACTAAGTGATATTTTCTCCTTCTTTCATCCTTAGGTCATCAAACCTCCCTCTTAGGATTTCTACCTTGGCTCTTAGTACATTAGCATCTCCTCCATGTACCTACTTCAACTTATCCCACATTTACTTTGCAAAGGTGCAGGTTTTGACATCTTCAAACTCAACATCGGAGAGTGATGATGCAAGTTCTATCATCATGCAATTAATCTCATGCTTTTCTCTTAATTTCTCAAGAGTATGAGATCCTATATGCAACACATATTCAGTATCAAGGTGTTGAGTAACATCATTACCAATTGTATAGTTGGAAAATGGAAGCACTTCCATTGTAGACATGTTTAGCCTTCTGAATAAGTGGTTTGGGGTCATGGCAAGCGTCTAAAATGGGTTCCTAAATTTGACATGGATTCCTCCTTGATCTGTTCCTCTTTTCACTCCTGTTTGGCCTGATTTCTACATTCTGAATGGCAGACTGATGATTCTAGGCTTCAGGGTCAAGGTCAACATTTTAGGTCTATGTTGACCTTGAGCCTGACCTAGATCAGGGTCGACCTCAACCTTGACCTAGGGTTCAGATCCTAGGGTCTTCCATTTTCTGAAGGTCGGCCTTTGCCAAAAGTATTTCCCACTTCCAGGTCGGCTATTTTGGGTTCCAAAGCATTGATTCCTAAATTATATTTAATATAGGTCCTCTCCTAGGGGTAAAGGCTTTAATGGGATTTAATTCTCCTATCTAAGCCTCCTTAGAAGATTGTGCCCTAATTTCATATAAAAGGGAAGCTTTCTCTCTCATTTTCTCTAAGCATTAAGGACAATCATCAAGTGAAGCTAAGAAAGATTGAGGATTATCATCAAGCATTCCTAATTGAGATCAAGCAAGCATTTCATCCAGTCAAGCATCCATTTTCATGAAGGAGATCCATTGGAGGCCATTGAAGAATTGAAGCTACAAGGTGCCCTTTTGGTGATCTCTCCATCCACCTTCTTCCAAGCCTATCCCAAATTCAAGAACCCATTCAAGACTTGGTGTTGGAGATCCATTAGCAAGAGATTGAAGACATCCTACCTTTCTACATTCCACATTTGAACCATACTTGTGGATTCAAGGATTCAAATCTGCCACAAGGACTTTTTCAAGCAAGGTGAATTTATGCATTTACTTTGTCTATTTCTGCAATTTCAATTACACATATTTGAGGTTAATTCCAAAACCGGGGCTTGACCAAGGAAAACCCCTCCCCCACAACAAAAAAATTTCCTTTTTCTTGCAGGTATAGGTACAAAACAATGGATTTGAGCCCAGATCTAGATACCCTTTTTGGCAAACTTTTGGGTTCCGTGAACAAAGTCACTTTCAGATCTGTGTAGGTCAGGGTTGACATTATTGGTTTAGGGTTGACATTTGTGGGTCAAGGTCAACCTTTTTCATAAGACAAAATCAAAATAGAAAATGATTTCTGGGTTTTATTCGTCTCTGCATTTCAGTTCGGCATCAACTGTCAGTTTTTCCAGAAACTGTCTACAAACCTCAGAAAATAGCATTCTTTGATCTGCAATATTTCAAGGTTAGTGCATTTCTTAGATATTTTCAATTACAGTCATATATCATTTCTATACATATAATTAACAGAATTTAATGTATTCCCTTTGTCATTCTCCTTTCCAAATAGTTGACTCATTTGTGTATTAACCCTTCTCTTAGGTTGATCAACTTGGATCTCCCATTTGTGCATTTGAGGATAAAAAGGAACATCTTATCTTCTTCTTAATCATAATTACAACACTTAATCAATTCAACTCAATTAAGGTTAATACAATCTACGTAATTCAAAGAACAATCTACACACCAATACCTTACATTTCAAGATAATCAATTCACAAACAATCTATCCATTTCAGGTCTTACATTTTAATAATATATCAAACCATTCTTTCTTAACACATTATACATTTTTAAGAAACATATCTCTATTTCAATCCCCCCTTTACATTTTGGTGAGATAAACCTTTAAACCATGATTTCTTATCTTACATTTTGGTGAACTCGCGATAGACAACTCTTTCTTTTTGGTGTTAGATTTACATTGTGTATGCTAGATCTTGCATTTTCTTTCAAATTACATTTTAATTCAATAGATAAAAATTTTGTGTTAGTTCATTGGCATTGTATTGGTGTATGAGCTTTATCACATCTAGTCCTACTTATAGTATCCTGGTTAGAAGAAGCCGTAGACTTATGGGTTCCTTTGATCCTGATTCTTCCTCT
>MU223589.1:739185-761037 GCA_018584345.1 Thuja plicata | reverse complement strand
TTATCAATTACAAGTGAGTCAGTTTGAGAGAAACACTCCAATGGCTCCTATTCTAGTTGATAAGGGTGACAATGCTCCTAATCCTAATAAGTTTTAGAAACCTAACAACTATGTCAAGATTAATAAACAGATGAATACAGTTGCTGATCAAGTTGCGGCTACATCTAATAATGCTCCTACTACTTTTTGTATGAATCGTATGTTTACTCCTCTCTCTGAAAATTTACATTCTATAATGAATAGGTTGTTAAGTGCTAGCATGATTACTTTGCCTCCTATTCGACCTCTCCTTCCTACCATGATAGCTTCAAAATCCTTTGATTCCCAAGCTTTTTGCCAATACCATTGCCAGAATGGCCATGACACTGAAAAATGTTACTCTCTAAAGCATAAGATTCAAGATCTGATTGATTCTAAAGCTTTATCTATTGATAATTTTGATGGTAATAGAAATAAATCTATTTCTTCTCCTAATCAGAACCTTCAAATCTATACCAATCCTTTACCTACACATGATACTAATACTATAGCTCAACCATCTTCTATAGACATTGTTTTTCATTCAAAGATGGATGATCATAATAACATTGTTAATCATGTGGAGAGTGTCGCTCCATCTCAACTTATTGTTCAAGATCCTCCACCTCCACTTCAACTTCCAATTCCACCTAAAACTCAAAAGAAAACTAAGGATAAGCGACCTAGGGAGCTTTCAATTACCTTTGATGATTTCAAAACAATTAAGGCTCTCAATGGTCCCCTTTATATCTATGCTAGGATTGCTAAGATACCTACTGATGGTTGTTTAGTTGATCCCACATCTTTAATCAATTTAATTACTAAGGAAAATATTTTCATGAAAGGATTACAACGTGATTTTTATGACTCATCTGATGCATGGATCCAAACTTGCAATGGCTTTCTTTATCCTGCACTTAATTCTATTAATTTACCTGTTGAATTTTGTGGTAAAGTTATAGAGTCTACTTTCATCATTATTCCTACTTCTGATCAATTTCAAATCAAATTTTGTTTACCTTGGATAAATGCTATGCATTCTATTGCTTCTCCCATTCATAAATGTCTTAAGTTCATTCATAATGGAGAAGCAAAAATGATTAATCATAGTTTGTTTCAACCTTCTAGGCCTAGAGATTGCACTACTCTCAATTTTCTTTGGCCTTCACTAAATAATTCATGTCCTTCTCGACCTGATCATCTCTTTTTCTCATATCAAGCTTACAAACATCACAAAATTGCTGAGTTAAGTATGCCTTGGATTGATTCCAACCATGGTCTTTTGCCTACTCCTGCAATATCTCATTTATCTATTACTACTGATAAAATTGATCAAATTCCTACTTTTCCATTACAACCTATTGAGAATTCTCCTATAGAACCTATGACGGAACCTGTTGTTATTCCTCCTAGTTCTCAACATGTGCCAAATAAGGTTAAACATAATAAATGTACTAATGAACATTGTAAGAAGTGTAGAGCTAATGCTAGAGCTCGTGCTTCTATGATCCGAAATTCATTACCTACCTCTGATCAACCTATGCCTGATGCATTGGATGCTAATATTCATAATGTTAAGACTAATGAGTATGATGATCCTATTCACATCTTGGATCCTATTTCAATCAACCTTGATGAGGACGACACTCTCAATGATCCTATTGATCTTAGTGATGAATATGAGACTGTTGATCTTGATAATGATTTACCTCATATGCTTTCAACTCAATTAACAATTACACCTAGTATTGAACATTGTGATTCTCAAGAGGATCCTTGTTTGGAATTGGCTATCATTCCTACTATGTTGGATATAGTCCCTCTTGCGAGTTTCCCATCTACCCTAAATAATATAAGCCAAGATGGGGAAGGTTGACAACATGCTAGATTGGCTTATCCTTTGTGGTAGCCTGTTGTGTGTTTATATGTTGTAATGTGCTCCCCCACAATGTGTTTTTAAATGTTTGTTAGATTCTTTTATACGATCCCTATTACTCCGTTGGTATAAGGTGATAAAGGAATCACCACTATTGTTCAATTCCTCTATATGTATCTACATTCTTCTATATGTTGTTTAATTTTTATGTTGTAATTGTGCTATTGTTTGTAACTATTTTCCTTGTATAATCTGTTTGGATCTGTAAAATGGTAGCACTAATTCTTTTTGGTCTCCAGGTTGTGGTCCGAAAAGATTCCTCTTTGTAATTCTTAAGTTTCTTTTCTCCTTTGTGATTGTAGTTCTACTTTCTCTGGGGGATGATGTCAATTCATTTGCAATAATATTATATTTCTATGTACATGTTATCTTATGATCATACTGACCCCACATTAGGTAGATCCCTTCTATGTTCTTATGTATGTTTATGTTTTATTTCCCTTGATTTGTCTTACTCTGGGGGCATATCACAGTGGAAACGTAATCCGTAGAGTTGTTTATGTTTCCGTTAAAACCATTTCTCCTGTTAAAGTGTTAGCAATGACTTTAATGTGGGGGCATACACTCTACTCACTTTTTCACACACACGCACATTCAAAATAGTTTTCAAGATACAAAAACCTTTTCCCTTTATGGATTAAAAGAAACTAATCCTTAAAGCATGGTCAATTTTTTTTTTACTTTTTTAGGATCTCTTGATCCCTCCAGTTTAAATTTACACAGATCTCTTGATCTCGCTAGTTTTCAATTTACAATAATTTGATCCCTTTAAGAACGGATCTCCTTGATGGGTTGAATAGTGAGTAGCCACATTCACTAGCCAGTTCAACTCCATCTTTCCAGTTACACTTTTTGTGTGGTTCACATTGAGACATAAGTTCTCATTGGGTGAGATAATCACACCCTCTCTCTCTTTACCTAACTAAGTGATGTCTCTCTTATTGTGATCTTAGGGTTGATAAAGACTTAGGTTTCTTGGGGGCTTGAGGTTTTCTTTATCCCTTTTCATTCTGACAAGATTGTCTTTTCTGTATATTCTCCTTTACCAAGAGTTTATGTTGAGCTCATACTCTTGCTAAAGTGGGCGCTAAATGTATAGTCAAAAAATGGAAGCACTTCCATTGTAGAAGTGTTTAGCCTTTTGAGTAAGTGGTTTGGGGTCATGGAAAGTGCCTTAAATGGGTTCTTGACTTTGACATGGCTTCCTCCCTAATTTGTTCCTCTTTTCACTCTTGTTTGGCCTGATTTCTGCATTCTGAATGGTAGACTGATGATTCTAGGCTTCAGGGTCAAGGTCAATATTTCAAGTCTATGTTGACCTTGACCTTGACCTAGTTTAGGGTCAACCTTGACCATAACCTAGGTCAGGGTTGACCTTGACCTTGACCCAGGGTTCAGATCCCAGGGTCTTCCAGTTTCTGGAGGTCGGCCTTTGCAAAAAGCATTTCCTGCTTCTGGGTCGGCTGTTTCGGGTTCTGAAGCATTGATTCCTAAATTATATTTAATATAGGTCCTCTCCTAGGGGTAAAGGATTTAATGGGATTTAATTCTCCTATCTAGGCCTCCTTAGAAGATTGTGCCTGAATTTCATATAAAAGGGAAGCTTTCTCTCTCATTTTCTCTAAGCATTAAGGGTGATCATCAAGTGAAGCTAAGAAAGATTGAGGATTATCATCAAGCATTCCTAATTGAGATCAAGCAAGCATTTCAACCATTCAAGAATCCATTTTCATGAAGGAGATCCATTGGAGGCCATTGAAGAATTGAAGCTACAAGGTGCCCTTTTGGTGATCTCTCCATCCACCTTCTTCCAAGCCTATTCCAAATTCAAGAACCCATTCAAGACTTGGTGTTGGAGATCCATTAGAAAGAGATTGAAGACAACCTACCTTTCTACATTCCACATTTGAAACATACTTGTGGATTCAAGGATTCGAATCCGCCACAAGGACTTTTTCAAGCAAGGTGAATTTATGCATTTACTTTGTCTATTTCTGCAATTTCAATTACATATATTTGAGGTTAATTCCAAAAATGGGGTTTGACCAAGGCAAACCCTTCCCCCACAACAAAACAATCTCCTTTTTATTGTAGGTACAGGTACAGAACAGTGGATTTGAGCCCAGATCTGGATACCCTTTTCGGCAAACTTTCAGGATCTGTGAACAAAGTCACTTTCGGATCTATGTAGGTCAGGGTTGACATTATTGGGTCAGGGTT
Source organism: Thuja plicata (assembly GCA_018584345.1). Taxonomy (NCBI): domain Eukaryota; kingdom Viridiplantae; phylum Streptophyta; class Pinopsida; order Cupressales; family Cupressaceae; genus Thuja; species Thuja plicata. The sequence continues at coordinate 756,863 of MU223589.1, read as the reverse complement.
GACATTTGTGGGTCAAGGTCAACCTTTTTCATAAGATGACATCAGAATGGAAAATTGTTTTTGGGTTTTGTTCGTCTCTGTGTTTCGGTTCGGTATCAATTGTCATTTTTCTAGAAACTGTCTACAGACCTTAGAAAATAGCATTCTTTGATCTGCAATATTTACAGGTTAGTGCATTTTTCAAATCTTTTCAATTACAGTCATATATCATTTCTATACATATAATTAACAGAATTTAAGGTATTCCCTTTGTCATTCTCCTTTCCAAATAGTTGATTCATTTATGTATTAACCCTTCTTAGGTTGATCAACTTGGATCTCCCATTTGTGCATTTGAGGATAAAAAGGAACATCTTATCTTATTCTTAATCATAATTGCAACACTTAATCAATTCATCTCAATTAAGGTTAATACAATCTAGGTAATTCAAAAAATAGTCTACACACCAATACCTTACATTTCAAGATAATCAATTCACAAACAATCTATCCATTTCAGGTCTTACATTTTAATAATCTATCAAACCATTATTTCTTAACACATTATACATTTTTAATAAACAAATCTCTATTTCAATCCCCCCTTTACATTTTGGTGAGATAAACTTTTAAACCAGGATTTCTTATCTTACACCAATACCTGATAGGTGGAGTCTTATTTTTCTTTTCCATGATGCAAAGTTGTCTTTATTCAACTTGGGCACATCTTGTTTGTTCATCTTGTGATATTTTGCTTGAGATGTTAAACTCCCTTTCTAAGCACACAAGCTCTAGTACCAACTATTAGAAATAACTAAGAGGGGGGTGGGTGAATCAGTGTCGTCAAAAATATTTCAATTAATCAAGACAAAAACATAGTACCAAAATATTAAGCCTCTAGTTATCTTCACTCCTACAAGATGAATGCCTTCAAATATACTTATCGAATAACTTTTTCTCGGAGTTATCTTTTAAACCTTATTCTTTATGTTTATTGAATAGTAGTCTTTCATTTACCAAAAAATAGTAAATAGCTTAGTGTATACCGATCAATCCAGATTAGTTATGTGTAATGAAAAACACTAAATTAATGACTCATAAACACATTTACACATGGATTTTTAACGTGGAAACCATGTTAAGGGAAAAACCACTTGGGACCAATAACCCAAAATTTTCAATCTTCTAAAGTAAGCTCGGTGAAGAGCCAACCCTGTTAAAGGTTATAAACACACTGTTAGGTGTGACCTTGTTAGAGGATTTAAAAGTTTAGTTTGTCACTTGATATCGGGTATCTCTATGCTACCTTCTATGATGAAACCTAGTGTAGTTTGTCAAATGGTATCTGGCATCTCATGCTATCTTCATGATCAAATTTTTTTATAATCCTTAGATGTATCTCAATATAGAAAGGATATTTAAATCCTTCTCGGATAAGAGACTTTCTGAATCAATGGTTAAACTAAAACAATAAATGATCTATTCCTATATACAGCTTATACTTGCATATTTTTAGATCTATTGTAAGCTCATTAAAACATTCTGATCAATATATATTTTTAATACCTTTGCTCCATGTTTGTTTTTTCTCGGTGGTGATGGTGTTCTATGTTGCTCGGTGTCTGGAGAAATATTTAGCTCTTTCCTCAGCTTGATTGATCAAGACTACATGAATTTGTTCTTCATCAGTTTCTCTTTAGCATCCTATTTTCATTCACTCCCCTTAATTCATAATGAATTAAGTTGTCTCTTTATAGACATGATATCACCATTTATCTCTTATTTATTTTCTTGTTCTTGGTGTGATCTGCAATCTTAGCCAATCATGATTTAAATCATAACTCCTATTTTATCTCATATAAATCTTCTTGCCAATTGGATAAAACAACTTTAAATCCTTTACTTATCTCTGGTTTTAACTTGTCAATTAAAACAATGTCAACATCCAGTTAAGTCTATCTTTAGCTTTGCCAGCTAGATATTTTTTCATTTCTAAACTCTAGTTAACTTCAATGTTTTAACTCTTTGATAGCTTTGGTCAAAAATTCAGTTCTCCTCGAGCTACTTTGTCAGTCTTGTTTGTCCGTCGGGGTTTCCTGTCCTTCGGGCTTCACTGCAAAGTTCTTCTTGTTGGTTAAAACTGTAAATATGGCCGTTGGTAATGCTTGTGATTCTTCTCTTTGGTAATGCTTGTCGGTTTCTTTTCTCAGGCATCACTATGACTTAAATTTTTGCTATCTCTATTTGTCTGGTTCGACTAGCCATCATTGTTTGTAGTCACTTAGTGAATGCTTGTCTTTTATGCATTACTTGAAGCGTAATATTTCTCTCTCTGATTCTTTGAAGTCTTTGACACTTTTATTATAACCGGTTATATTATATCAATTTGACATCATTGACAATACAATCCATTAACTGATTTAATGTCTTGCATTATCTTTCTACATTTTGGTAATCAACTTAACATCTTCAAACATTCAATCTGTTACATGTCATCACAAAGGTCCAAATAAGCAGTCATCATCAGAATATAGCAGCAGTTATTCTGTACACAACCCAATACCTCAAGATAAACCACCTCAAAATGAGGAAAACATAATTGACTTGACATAGGGACATGAGGCAAAGTTAGTTTCTGAACCTCCTCATAAAAATCAAAGGGTTGAAGCGAGGGAGCCTTCTGTTGTTCAGGAACAAAAGAAGAAAAAAGACAAAGTAAGTGCTTTATTCACAGGGATAAGTGCCTATGATCACCAATTAAGAAAGGTCATTAAAGAGGGCAAGAAGAAAAGAGAAGACATTGATTACAATGTTGATATGCCTCTCATATTGCACCAAGATGAAAGGGAGTTGCAGCAAGAGGAGTTCCTAAAATATGATGAATTCATAAAGAGAAAAGAATCCAAAGATTTCCTAATATGAGCCAAACAACAATAGGTAGGGGAAAAATTGAAATTGGATGGAGGAGAAGCTATAACAAGTGAGGCATTACAAGCTCTCCAAGAACATGACCCAGAGTCTGAAAACATGACCCCTGATTAGGCCAGGCAACTAGTGAAATCATGTGGCATGTTACTAGTAGAGGGGTGGGACCTGGCCTCAGCCTTCATTATTGATCAAATCAAAAGGTAGCCAAACATAAAATTCTCAAAAGAGACACATAGAGGGGAAATTATAAAAGGATGTAACTATAATGCCCAATATCAAACCCTAGCTATGTGGGCTCTAGCTCCCAAAAAATCAAAAGCCATCATTAATCAATGTATAAGAAAATATGGAAGGAGATAAGATAATCTGGTTTGTTCACAACATAGGAGGCCTAGAAATTTCTTAGACCTTAACCCACTTTGCTCATTTGAATGAGGCAAAGGCTGATCAAATGTGCAATAGATACCAGAAGTTGTTTGATGAAACAAGCCTCATAGCAAAGGATATGGAGTTAGGTCTAATAAAGATCACTAGAATGGAGAAGATAATTACATATTTAACCCAAAAGCTTGAAGAAATCCCAGAGGTGCTTCATGTTGAACCTAAATAGGGAGAATATGCTCTTGTCTAGACAGAGGATACATGAATTGCACAGAAGGAGACAAAGCAAAAGAATGTAGAGAAGAACAATGTGGCTTTAGAATCCTTTCAAAATATTTTGTCGCATAGAATTAATTTTTAAAAGATAAGTTAGATTTAGTACATGGGGCCTATAAGAAGTTACCTAGCCTAAAAGTAGAGGTAACTAATTTTATATCTATTTTGAACCCCTACTTTGGGGCATGGTCAGTTAATACTGAGTTATTTGAAAGGTTAGCATCTTTACAGCCACTAAGGGAAGATTTACCAGAGATTGTAACTCAAGTTGGAGATGAATAGATCACATTGTGGTGACCTTGTCCTTTTTCAAATGAAAAGAAAATCAGATAGAGACCAGGATAAATATGTTTGGGCCTGATTTTAATAAATTTATTCCTTCAATTAGATCAGAGGACAATCAAATAAAAGTAGTATAGATTTGGAAGAATGAATTTGATTCCTTATTGCCTAGTAAAGAGGCATTTATTTTTGACACAAAGGAATTAGATTGGGAGAGGTTTAATAAAACCTTAAATGAGGCATTTAAGGCTGACATAGATTTTAATAAATTTATAATAGATGTCAAGAGCATAACATCTATTAGATGGGAGAGGCAGAAGGCACAAATTGAAAGCATTCAAATCTTTAATTGGCCTATAGAGGAAGATTTAGTAGCATGAGATGGTTTGACAAAGCCCAAGAATAAGAAGCCTGCCATAACTAACCTTGACATCATGGATGAAGAATAGAAGGAAACCTGTCACCTGATCTTTGAGCACAAAGAGGTTAGTCATCTGAAAGATAAGTGTATGTTATCCTGTAATGGTGGTCACTTAATCTCGCAACACCTATTGGAGGCTATCCATAACATATTCAGAAAAAGGTGCCAGCTATCTGAAGATTTCAAATATTTCATTTGGTTGTATTCCTATTTTTTCCTTCCACCACTTGGTGTCTTCTTGTCTTTTGTATTCTTCTAAGTTTTTAGGGTTAGGTCTTAAACCATTTGAAGCTTGTTGCATCCTTCATTTGAAGGATTTCAAGATGGTTTAGACTATATATTGAACAATTGTATCATTTTGTAAGGTAATAGAGGATGGTGATGAAATGAGAAGTGAAATATAATTGGAAGCCAGATTAATTAATTGTCTGAGTTTTGTGCATATTGTCTCTTGAGTGTATTTGAAGCAGTAATCATATTAATAAAATACATTTCATTTTCTATCTTATATATTGTGTTTGTCTCTTTATATTTATGTTCTAGCTCTTGTATGTTTAAATTGTAAGGCAGTTTAGATATACTAATTACAAGGTGATTGTGCAGTTTCTTGTGAGTTCTTTCAAGGAAGGAATAAGTCTTACAGGTGATCCTGGAGAGCTAAGCATTAGTATTAGGATCTGATAACAAGGGTATTGGAGTGAAAGAGAGTCTGCAAGGCACTCTACCCAAATTTCATGTATTTACATTAATCAGTTGTTGTGGATTTATATTTGATATTGACTCTTTGCCCAAGGATTAGGCACTAGTTAGGGTTTTGAAAAATAGTCAATCATCAGCCAATATTCAAAAAACAATCAATCATTTACATTTCAGTTACAAATACATATAAGTTTAGGTAATTGTATCAGAAAATACAATTCAGTTTGCTGATTCCTTCAAGAGAGAATCACTAGGTTAACCCTCCTAAGTTTAGAGAACTAAAAAAAGGAAGAAGGATGAGAATCCTTATCATGTTACTATTTTCTATTGTTAAGATAATGGTTTGTCTTATTAATCTCTGTATCAGATTAATTATAGTCATTAGCATATTTTTCTATTTGTTGATACAGTATAAGGAAATTAGCAATCCAGTACGAGACCTAATCCATTGTAATAGATACTATACACCAATACATTTGAAGGTACACCTGCCTGAGCCTATGGATCTCAAAGTTTAAGGAGGAAATAGCCCTCAAAAAATAGTCTTTCTCTTACATAGAGTTAAATTGGAAATATAAAGAGTAGGGATTCACACTATTTTAAGTTCTTGCAAGAAAAAATCCTAACAAATTGGTGACTCTGCTAGGGAATTATAAGTACTGTCCCATAATCTCTAGTTGAAAAGGATTGAGTTACACATACCATAGTTGAGTTTGCCTATTTAATTCATTCTTACAGTATTCATATTTCCCAAACTTGTGTTGGGTGGCGACTCTAAAAGAAAATCTCTAAATCAGTGCAAAAATAATTTCAAATATTAATAAACATCTTTCCAATATGAATACTAGGTCAAGAATGAGGGATAATCCTAAATTTGAGTTGGATAGTGGAATCCCAACCACTTAAAAGACAAAGATGTCTTGGAGAGAGAAAAAGAACCAAGCCAATATTAATGACTCTTCTCCAAGAAATAAAGAGAACAACACTAGAAGAAAATATACAAATCAATCCAGTCATGAGGGGAACACCTATGAGTATGAAGAAGCCCCTGACATTGGATTAGAAACATATGAAATTACCACTACCTCTAGTGAGAGAGAAGGAAATGAAACTATTAGTTCAGACTCTGAAGTTCCTTCTGATGAGCTTGCTGAAGAGGAAAGTATCCTCATGAGGCAGTTAGCCCTTATTCAGCAAAACAAGAGAGAAAATGATCTTAAAAAGAAAAAAATTGATCAAAAATATGTTGATAATTTTAGAAGAATATCTTTAAGACATCAAGCTGAAAAAAATGTTGAGAAGTCTCATAGAGACCAAGAGACTCCAATCACTCACAAAGGTTTTGTTCCTCAAGCCTTTAGAGATAAAGGAAAAAAGAAAGTTTCTGAAAATGAAGTTGAGGAACCAAAAACTCATAAAGTCCCAAGTGAACAAATGTCTAAGCTAGACATTGACCTTGAAAGATCAATAAGGGAGAAAGAAACAATGGCAAAGATGCTGGAAAAGGCAGAAGCTAAAGCTTCCACCTTGGAGATAAAGAAAAAGATTGAATTTTTGCAATCTTCTAAATATTCTTATGCTGGTGTTGAAAATACTACATCTTTAAAAGCCAAGACTGCCTCTTTCAAGGATGATGAAAAATTTAAAAGGAGGCCATTGCATCTAAAAAGGTACAAACAATTCACTTTTATTGGAATTCCTAGTTATCCTAATGTAGTACCTAATGATATTGGGGAAAAACTCCCAAAGTTTTTAGGAAACAATGTTATTTCTTGTGAAGTTCATCTAAGAAAATTTATAGATATCATATATTATTTGAATATTAATCACATGAGGATGTCCTAATGAAGCTATTTGTTCAATCCTTAGTAGAGGATTCTAGGGAATGGTTTAGAGGACTGCCTAATGGTTCTGTAGCATCTATGGAAGAATTGATTGATTTGTTCAAAGATCAGTATGGTGACAAAACTAATGAAGGATTATTGTTAAATGAGTTCAATAACATAAAGAAGAAATTCAATGAAGAGGTTACTGAATTCAACACAAGATTTCAAAGATCCATGCACAATCTCTTTCAAAAGATCAAGCTAGATGAAAAGGTATGTCTGGCTACATACCTAAATTCTTTTGATTCTAAGATGGGTTATGCTCTTAGAGATAAAAATCCTAGAAGTCTTATAGATGCATATAAAATATCAGTAAACATAGAAATGAATAGAAGAGTATCAAGGAAAATGAGTAGAAGAGATGATGCTTGTTTTAGTAGGAGCAAAGAACCTAAATATAAAGAGTACAAGGCTCCACAAAACAACAGACCATCCTATAGAAATAATTATAATCCATAAAATAGGATGAAACATCATCCCTATGGTACCCAATTCAAGGATTGAAATCCTATTGCTCCACCAAGAAAAGATAAACCAAAAAATAGGACCCCTAAATCTCTACACAAAAATGTTGTGAATATGTGTAGTGATACTTACTAATGTGAGGCTTGTCAAGCCCCACATAACCCTTATTTTTGAGTTGTAGCCCTGGACATAAGTACTAATGAAGAGAAAGAAGGTGAAGAAGATGAGCTATGTGATCATATTAGATGTGATATGACTAATGCTTATGCATCCCTTGACATAGATTCTAAAGATGAAGTTGAGAACCATGACATGTATGGTTCACAAAGAAGAATGGAGGTATATCACCAATAGGTCCTATTTTATAGTGATAAAGAGGAGGTTGATGATATAAGATTCTATGCTCAGAATAGTCATAGATCTACCACCATAAGAAAACCTTCTAATGAAGAACATACTAGAATCATTATTGATCTAGTAAACAAATCAAGAAATAACTACCAATTGAGAAATAGAGTTGTGGGTGATGTAGGTAGTCAGCCAACAAGAATCTTCATCAATGAAAATAAGATAGATGCCAAGTGTATCCCAAAAAGAGATGGACCTGGGGAAAATGTAAATAAACCTAAGGTCAAAATTATAAACAAATCTAGTGATCCAAAAGATGTACATGAAGGAAAAATTAAAATGCCAGAAGCAAGTGCTTCCTCTTCCAAAGTTGAAAATAAGAAATCCAAGAAGGAAGAGCCTGCTCTGAATATTCAAATAGAAGAAAATAATATCATTATAGAGAAACCAAAATCCTCTGATGTTAATTATAATCAATTTGATATGGGCCAATGTCTATCTCAAATGACTGTTAAAGTCCCATTCCTAGAAATGATGAGGATAAAATAACACAAATAAAAGTTCCTTTCAGTATTAAACAGTGTATCTCCAGTGAAACCTCAAAAACTAGAATATGTTGAAAAGAAATCTAACAATAAGGGAAAGGAGCATGAGGGGATGATTTCTAAGATCCCTTAGATTTATCTAAACACAAATACTTCTGGAGGGATTGTTGATCCCTTTTTCCTAACATTGGTAATTAATGGTAAGATTCTCAAAAATTGCATGACATATTTAGGAGCATCCAATACCATCATGCCTACAAAAATCATGAGATACATGGGATTGCAAGTAGATACTCCTAATGGGATATGCCAAGCCATGGATTCAAGAGAAATCCCTGTTATTGGTACCATTGAGGCCTTATAATATAAGTTAGCCATATGCCTTGATACAGTATTGACAATGAGTGTACTGGTGGTTGATATCTTACCACATTATGGTATGTTGTTGTCCAGGAAATGGAGTGCTTCAATTAGAGGCAGTATTCAGTGTGATTTATCTTATGCCACTTTCAATATTTTTGGGAATAATGTAAAGGTATCCAAGGAAGGTAGGACACCCCATATGATTGAGTTGCATGAAGATACTAATATTAATTACTGTGTTGATATTGATATGGAGAATTTTAGAATAAAAAGGAGTGCTCATCAATGCAAAAATGTTGATCCTTTAGTGAAGGAGATGATTGCATAGAATGATGATTTATGGAAGATGTATTTTGATGGATTTTGTTATAAAGAAAGATTAGGAGCTGGTGTTTTACTTATATCTCCATCAGGTACATCATTTAAGTATTATTTTCTATTATCTTTCTAGTGTACAAATAATACGACAGAATATGAGACTTTGTTTTTAGGGCTAGACATTGTTGCTAAACATAGAATAAAATGTCTAAAATTTTATGGTGATTCAGAGTTAGTAGTAGCTCAAGTCAGGTCCAAATATGCTGTGAAAAATGATATACTTAAAATGTATAAACATGCTATTTGGGACCAAATTGAATCTTTTAATGCCTTCAATATAAACTGGATAGAAAGGTCCAAAAACATTATGGCAGATTTCTTAGCTAATGTTGCTTTAAAAATGGATGATTTGACCTTCAATGGGGTATCAATCATTGAGAACAAGAAAATACTAGTTGTCCCTGACAAAATTTACAACTGGAAAGTACTTAAAGATGACCAAGACATCCTTAGATTTATCCAATGCCTAGACCATTATGAAGAGCAACACATAGATTGCAATTCTTTACTTGAGGTCATTGATGGTAGGGATTGTGTTTTGGGGGATGAGGTTGTCCAACTAAGTTCTAATAAAATTACTAAGGGATTGGTAGAACTAGAATAATTGTTTAGTGATCAGAGTGAGAATTCATCAAGAATAAGCAATGCTAAAATTGAGGATTTGGAAGAGATAAATTTAGGATCAGAGACCACTCCTCAGATAGTATATATTGGAAAGGATTAGATTCCCATGTAAGAACAAATTTTTGATAAAATTATTAAGAAGACATAAGAATGTATTTGCATGGTCCTATGAAGATTTAAAAGCTTATAGGGAACACCTTTTCCAGCATGAAATCCCATTAAAGTCAGATGTAAAACCATTTAGACAAAAATAGAGACCCATTAATCCAATGTTGGCTCCCAAGATGCAACAAGAGTTGATGAAACTAAAGGATGCAGGGATTATCTAGCCTATCAGACATGCAACTTGGGTTTCAAATCTAGTACTAGTGAGAAAGAAGAATGGCGACAAAATATTGTGTTGATTTTAGAAATCTGAACATTGCATCCTTGAAAGACAATTATTCTCTACCTAATATGGAGGCAATGTTACATAAGGTTAATAGTTGTGAGTTATTATCAATGAATCACTTTCCAAGCTACAACCAAGTACTAGTAAAAGAGTCAGAATAGTTTAAGATTGCATTTACTACTCCTTGGTGAACTTATGTATATGTTAGAATGCCATTTGGACTAATAAATGTAGGAGAAAATTTTCAGAGAGCCATGGATGTTGCATTCAAAGAGTTCATTGACTTATTCATGGTAATATACCAAGATGATTTGACTGTATTTTCTAAGAAAGAAGGGGATTATTGTGAACATCTAGAAAAATATTTCAATAAAGCTTTAGAATATGGTGTCTCACTGAATCCTAGAAAGTGTCAATTTGCAGTCACAGAGGGAAATTTGTTGGGACATATAGTGTCCAAAGATGGAGTAAGGATTGAACCTTAAAGCATAGAAGCTATTCAAAAGGTCACTGCTCCAAGAAATATCAAAGGTGTCAAATCTTTCCTAGGAAAGATAAAAAATTTCAGAAGATTTATTGCTAATTTTGTTGAAATTGTCAAACCAATTATTAAACTATTGAAGAAAGAAGCAAAATTTCAATGGAATGAAGAAGCTCAGTCAAATTTTGAAAGAATTAATAAAGTAGTTTAGGAGGCACCTATCTTGAAGTCACCTGATTACAGTAAGCCTTTTTCTTTATTCTCATTTTCATCCTTTCATACTATTGTTGTTGTTTTACTCCAGAAAGATGAGGAGGGATTTGAACATCCTATTGCATTCTTTAGAAAATCTCTCCAAGCTGTAGAGATAAACTATGAAATGATGGAGAAGTAGGCATATGCTTTCGTGAAAGATATGAAATCATTTAGACCCTACCTGGTTTGTGCCAAAGTATTAGCATATGTACCTCATTCAACAATAAAATACATCCTTACACAATCAGAAGTGACTGGTAAGAGGTGTAAATGGATTAATAAAATTCAAGAGTTTAACTTAGAAATCCATATTACTAAATTGGTGAGAGGACAAGGTCTAGCAAAACTTATGACAGAAGAAAACTTAGACTTGGTACAAGTAAATAACATAGTGATACAAAATTCAACATAATAAGTATTGAAAGACAACCTTTCTATGTTGACATCATATATTTTCTTAAGAATGCCAAGTGTCCTAAAGTTATGATAAACAATCAGAAGAGGAATCTCAGATTACAAGCTCAAAAGTACACCCTAGTTCAAGGAGATTTGTATTGGAAAGATAGAAATGGTGTACTATTATTATGTATAGATCAGAGCCAAGTTGAGAAGGTATTAGTTGAAATGTATGCTGGAGTATGTGGAGGACATTATCTACTAAGACCACTACCCATAAAATCTTGAGGGCTGGATATTATTGGCCTAGCGTATTCAAGGACCTTCATGCATTTGTCAGAAAATGTGAACCTTGCTAAAGGTTTTCAAATAAGTTGAAATTCTCAGGTGCCCTATTATTGAACCTTGTAAGTGATGAAGCACCTTTTGCAATGTGGGGTATTGACTTTATTGGAGATTTTTCAGAGAAATCCAGTGGAGGACATAGTTGGATACTTGTTGCCACTGATTATTTTACAAAGTGGATAGAAGCAATTCCCACCAAGAAAGCAACTAGTAAAGTGGTTACTGATTTTTTATTGGAAAACATTCTAACCATATTTGGTGTCCCTACAAATTTAGTGATGGCTAATGCTATGTGCTTAAGATCAGATGAAATTAAGGAATTCTATAATGAATATGGTATTATGATATCTTATTCTTCCCCATATCATTGTCAAGCAAATGACCAAGAAAAATCCAACAATAAAATCATCTTGAAAATTTTAAAGAAAACCCTTGAAAAGAATAAAAGAGCTCAGAACACAAAGTTAAAACTTTCTCTGTGGGCTGATATAATAATAGTAAAGAAAGCAACAGGAAAGTCACCTTTTGAACTTGTATATGGTTTACAATATAGAATGCCTATGAACAATTTACTACCAATATATAAGTTTATTCAAAATGAAGAATTAGAAATTTCTGACCCAATGCAAGATAGGATAATGCAATTAGTAGAGCTTGATGAAGTTAGAAAAGAAGGTCAGAAGGAGATCAGAAAGTTGCAATAGAAGATGAAATATCTTTTTGATAAGAGAGCAGGTAACAAAAAGTTTCAGCTTGCTGATTTAGTACTCCAATGGAATGTGAGGGCTGAAGACAAAGGGAAGTACAAGAAGTTTGAATCCTTATGGCTTGGGCCCTTTGTTGTTTATCATAGTTTTGGAAAAGATTCCTATCTTTTGAAAAATATGGATGAAAAGGAATTTGAATTGCCAGTGCATAGACAATTCTTGAAGCCTTTCATCAATTGAGAATGAAATTTCCATGCACAGTAAGTTTTGTATCATATGGATATAGGTGTGTTTCTTTCTGTTGTGTGTTTCCTTTCTACAGTAGGTTAGTCTGTGTAGTCTTCTTGGTTTGCAACCAGAGATTTGTGGTTCTTGGATTAAACTTGCATTTAAGCATCCTCGGGTAGAGTAACTGTTGGTTGTATTCCTAGTTTTGAAGCTTGCCAGTAAATTATTTTGATTTCTCGGTCAGTTTCCTGCATAAATGTCAAAATTCTATCCAATGGAATCAAAATCCTTTTGCAAATAATGGTCATGAAGCCTAAAAATAGAAAAGAGTGTAAAACCCTAAGTCCTAGGTCAAATTTGCATGCATATCCAAGGAAAAACCCTAGTTCTCCAAATTCCTTTCTATTTCATAGTTATTTTTTAATAAAAACTAAGTCACTTAAGTCATGTGCTAATTTTCATATTATACATGTAAGTCACGATGTCTCTTTATAACTTGAGAACATTCCATTTCTCTTTGAGACTTAGCGAAATGATTTAGTTGTGTTATCTCCATATAAAAAGAATATTCTTCTAGTGCTAATGAGTTTTCACGCTGGTCGTTGATGAAGATCATGATCCTATGGTTCGTGAAAAATCTCTTTTAAAACCTAGAGTTAGAAAAATGCTATGGTGACTTCGAGTTCATTCAGTTGTGTAGTCTCGAAAGATGATCAGAGTTAGAAGTTGAGTTTAAAGATTGGTTGAATTTTCATGCAGTCACGTAATCGTGAAGAGAAATAAGATTTAAGTCAAAATATATGAGATTAAGAAATAGCCGTTGATCTAAGAGATAATCTTACGGTGGTCGTGAAGTCTCAAAGTAAACTCTTGAGTTACGGAATCTATCAACAACTTCAAATTCACATAGTCGTGGTGTCTCACAAATAGACCAAGGTCAAGAGTTGAGTTAAAAGCCTTCATTCACGTAATCTCTTTTGAAAGTAAGGGTTAAGTTAAAAGCGGGGAGATAAAGTGACTACCGTAAGATGAAAGATAGATCCTGTGGCAAGCATGAAGTCACGAGATGAAGTTTTAGATGGACAAAAGATTAAGAGATATCCTGACTACTGTCAGACTAGAAAAAGATCTAATGGCTGGCATTCAATCCTGAAAGAAATCCTGAGTCAATGATTTATTAAAGCAATAGTGAGATTGAGTGAGTTGTGAAGTCTCAATAAGGACTATAGTTAAATAAGAGTTACGTGAAGTTTAAGTGAGTTTACAGTGAGAAGATCTAAGTCGTGAAAGAGAAAATTTCTAATGGATAGCGTGATGTCTCTTTTGAAAGTCAAATAGTCAAAGAAAGATCAATTAGTCAGTGATGGTGATTTAGATTTGAACATGTGTCTAAGTATATCAAAGATCTAAGTTAGTCCGGAAGTCTCAAAGAAAACTAGAGGTAAAGAAATTCTTTCCGCGACTTGGAGATAGCTTAAGTTGCAAAGTCTCAGAGTAAAATTGCAATTAAGAGAAAAGCTAAGGAGATGACAAGAAAACCATTGGATAAAAGGTGGATCAAAGGGTAGTCACAAAGTATCAGATAGAAAAGAGAAAGTACAAAATGATAACAAGATTACACGCAGACCATCTAATTAAAGGAAGATCTAGCGATGGTCGCGTAATCTTGATAGAAACTCAGAGTTAAGGAAATCTTAAAGCCACTTTGATTTTGCACAGTCGCATAGTCTCTGAGAGGATCTAAAGGTTTAAACAAGAGTTATTCAAAATTCTTAGTCGCGAAGTCTCCAAAGGAATGTAAGTTAAGAGAATTCAATCAGCGATTAAGAGATGAGCATTGATCAAGATGAAGATCATGTGGTGGTCGTTAAGTCTGAGAAAACAACCAAAGTTAAGGATAATTCTCCATGAAAAAGAGATTATATAGTCATGTATTCATTGAAGGAAACCATAGTAAAAGTGAGGTAATATATAAGGTTTTCTCCTGCGCCATGTTGTACAGTTGTTAGCCAATTAGAATGCACAGATTATGAAAACATGTTTAAAGAGTTGTTGAGCTGTGATAAATGAGCCAATCGTATCAGATCTTGATCTAGTTATGAATATAATAAGGTTTTTATTGAAAATCAATCATTCAAAATTAGTCACCTATCAGTTTCAAATGCCATGACTAGAATGGAAAATTGATATCACATCACGTAGAAGTAATGACAGAAGTGATTGAATTGCAAATCCATGATTTTGAATCAAGTCTTGTGCATTAATTTCTCTGAATAAGTAGGCGTTACTATTGATCATTTCATTTTCACCAAGAGCTTTAGTTTTTAGAGCGATATTTGCATAAGTGATAATAATTTTCAAGAGAAAAGAGCTATACAGACATACATAGTATAGAAAGAAGATTTGAGCAGTTGCAATCCAGACCAAACATCATGAGTAGAGCAGTGAGTGTTGCCTCTACTAGCAGGAAGAGTGGAGATTATGATAATCTCAAAGGAAAGAGGAATTATTCAGAGGAATTCATACAACTTCTTCCAGGCTCCAATCAGGGAAAAAGGTAAATGACGAGTACCTTGGTGACAATTATGCATATATTAGGGATGTTAAGACACCAAACTATTCAAGTTATCCTTTGTTTAACTATTTATATAAGAATAATGAGGGTCATATGCCTATATAAAACCCTTGGACGTGTGGATTAGCAAAACTAGTAGTCCCTAATGTATTTGTTGATGTTGATTTGATATTAGAACTAGCCAGTAGGTATGACATTTCAAAGACCATCAAGAAAGATGATGGCACTATTCTAGTAACCCTTGATAGGTCGTCATTCATGAAATCTGTTGATATGTATAACCCCTGTTCAATAGAAATCAATTTGAAATCCCTAGCTGCTAGATATACTAAGGAAGTCAGTATTGTAGCTAAATTGATTCAGGCCCATGTGCCAAAGGGAAGTAGGAATTATATTTCCCCTATTCCTAATAATAATGCACCATATTTTTACAAAGACTTGGCATTCTACATGAAATACATTTCATATGCCCTATATAGAGTCTTAGATGTGGATAGTGGAAGAGAGAGAGAGTATCGTCAGACACGTTGATGATAATTCTAGATTTGCAAAGTCCCTATGTTAGTATTGACTATCATTACATTCAGTATGTAATTAACAAAATGCACTAGGGATTTGTAGTTATCCAGAGCAAGGTAGGAAGTCCTAAATTTCTGCAATATTCATTGCTCATGCATTTTATTATCTTCTACAATTTCAATATCATGGACTAGCGCAATTTGCAAGTCAGAAGATTTTATCATGGTCAGTCTAACCCTGTACAACTTTGGTTAAGGGTACGGAACTGCACTTCCAGAGATAATGAGTTATGTGCATTTGAGAATTGGGTAGTGTACCCCTTATTGAGCAACTTAGGAGTAAATATGACTAGGCTTCCAGTCAAAGTATTAAAACTATTAATACCTTGCAAGTTTGTGGACAAACAGAATGGAGACTACAACTGGGGTGATTTCTACTATCATCAAAATCTCACCTTGATTAGAGTATATGGTTTATCTCAACTAACACACATTTTGCCTTACATAGTGCCACCCAGAATTGTTATCATGGAGTTCCTATGGCAACTCATGCTGACAGATAGGGAGCATTTGGAACCACATAGGAAAGGAAATTTCACTCCAAGACAATTTATTACCTCTTATTTTACCATAGGGAAGAGGGCTTATGATGCTGTAAATGCATGGTTGAGACATTACAGGATGAATGTTTCCATGTATAGATATATTGATATAGAGGGGTTCATAAAAAGTGCTAAGAAACTTTTGACACCCACCATTCCAATAACAAAGGAACATCAACCATGTGGGGAAGAGGATTTGATCAGGAACATCCTTGAAGACAATGAAATTTCAGCAAGATCAACAAAGTATCAAGATTTGATGGAGTTGGAGCAACAACTCAAAAAGAAAGGGATCCTATTTGGTGGATATTTCCCAGGTATGTCTTATCTATAGAAATTAGATAAGATGATTGAATCATATGGTACACTTTGCAATCATCTTGAAGAGAAAATTGAGGACAAGGACATAGGTCCAAATAAGTAGTCATCATCAGAATATAGCAGTAGTTATTCTGTACACAACCCAACATCTCAGGATCAGCCACCTCAGAATGAGGAAATAATAATTGACTTGACATAGGGACATGAGGCTAAGGTAGTTGTTGAACCTCCTCATAAAAAGAAAAGGGTGGAAGTAGGGGAGTCTTCTATTGTTAAGAAACAGAAGAAGAAAAAAGACAAAGTAAGTGCCCTATTCACAGGGACAAGTGCCTATGACCACCAATTAAGAAAGGTCATTAGAGAGGGAAAGAAGAAAAGAGAAGACATTGATGACAATGTTGAGATGCCTCTCATATTGTGGCAAGATGAAAGGGAGTTGCAGAAAGAGGAGCTCCTAAAAGATGATGAATTCATAAATAGAAAATAATTCAAAGATTTCCTTATATGGGCCAAATAAAAGCAAGTAGGGGCACATTTAAAATTTTATGGAGGAGAATCTTTAACAAGTCAAGCATTAAAATATCTCCAAGAATATGAACCTGAGTCTGAAAACATGACCCCTGATGAGTCCAGGAAATTAGTGAAATCAAGTTGCATGTTACTGGTAGAGGGATGGGACCTGGCTTCAGCCTTCATTATTGATCAAATTAGAAGGCAACCAGACATAAAATTCTCAATAGAGACACAAGTAGAGGAAATGATAAAAGGATGTGGCTATAATGCTCAATCTCAAACCCTAGATATGTGGGCTCTAGTTCGCAAAAAATCAAAATCCATCATTAATAAATGTACAAGAAAAGATGGAAGGAGATAAGATAATATGGTCTATTCACAACACAGGAGACCTAGAAATTTCTCAGGCCTTAACCTAGTTTTTTCATCTGAATGAGGCAAAGGCTATTCAAATGTCCAACAGGTACTAGAAATTATTTGATGAAACAAGCCTCATAGCAAAGGATAGGGAGCTGAGTCTAATAAAGATCAATGCAATGAAGAAGATAATTGCAGATTTAACCCCAAAGATGCAAGAAATCCCATAGGTGGTTCATGTTGAGCCTAAATAGGGAGAAGATGCTCTCGTCTAGACAAAGGATACATGAGATGCACAAAAGGAGACAAAGCAAAAGAATGCAGAGAAGAATAGTCTGGCTTTAGAAGCCTTTCAAAATATTTTGTAGCATAGAATTAATGTTTTAAAAGATAAGGTTGATTTAGCACATGGGG
>MU223589.1:716725-733270 GCA_018584345.1 Thuja plicata | reverse complement strand
GCATACAGGTGCACAACAAAATAAAAAGAAGAAAACCAAGAAGAATAAGTTGGAAGTCACACTTGATGAAATCATTGAAATACCAAAGTGTGGTCCAACCACATTGGACTATGAATCTCTCATAGAAAATGGAGAGATATGTCAAAGGAAAGAAATGGAGGAAAAGATACGAAAAAAAAAAAAAGATTCTACAGTGTTGGAAAATACAAGAGGCATCTTACAATAGATATTTCCTGACATTGCTGTTGATCACAATGACCCCATTATGGATCAACTTGTCATTCTCACCGACGCCATCACAACACAAAATGTAGATGCAAAAAGGCGATTGAGGAACGAGCAGAACAAAAGTTTGAATACAAACTAATAGAAAAGATCAGCCAAGAAGTGGCAGAGAAAAAGGTAATGCTTTCATAACTAGCAAATGAATTAGATCCAATCATTACTGAAGCAATTTCCTTAAGTCAAAATATATGTACTTTGGATAAATTCACTAAGGAAAATAGTGAAAAGATAGAAAATTTAGATTCTAATCTAAATGCAAGTGCTACAAGTCTAACCAAAGATTGAAATGCAATCAAATTGCATTATGAGAAGATAATTGAAATCAAACGGTTAAGAAAAGAACTTTGGGAAGTACAATCACAATTCAGAGAAGAGGTTACCGAAATTCAAGCTCAACTTTTACCGAACCTCACACTTTTGCAACAACACAGTACTTCAGCAAGGAAGTTAATTGCAACCCCCAAGATGTCTATAGAAAACATCATCTATGACATGCATGCTAGGATCACACTAGAGCATATGGATATTAAGCATCTTAAAGAGAAATGGGAGAAGATAATGGAGGAAATGAAGACCTCTCACTCTCATATTTTTGATAAATTATAGGTATACACCTATTTCCTCACTATTAAAAAAGGGGGAAATGATATGTGCAGATCATAAGAGGGAAAATGATATGTATGTACAATAGGGGAGAATGATATGCACAATACATACAACACAAAGGGAAAAGGCAAGTGTACAAACACATATCCTACTATACCAGCATATGTATAGGGGGAGTCATGAAATGAATAAGTAATATACATGGTGTACATACTATAAATATACTATAAACATTTTTAGTATTATGGACATATCAATTTTTGATACTAATGTCAAAGGGGGAGATTGATGACATATATTTTTCCATTAGTATGCAAAGGAGAACAGTTAGTTACACTACACCAAAAGATAGGTTTTATTTCAACCCGAAAGTGTTGAGTATAAGGAAACCTGAGGACAAACTTGAACAATGTAAACCGAAAGTGCAAGCCAGAGATGATACAAAGGAACCTGACGAGTAGGTTACACTATAATTTGAAAGAGAAGAAACAAAGGAAACCAACAGAGCAATGGAACCCAATAGACAATTCAACTAAAGAACACCGAAAGATAGTCAAACTGATTTCAAAGAAAACTGAGCATCAGACACCAAAATTTAGTTATATCTTGAGAAAAGTGGATCTGACTTCCACGTCAGATAAAGCACTCATGTTTTATATTTAGCTTTTTTATTTTATTTAAAACTATTTCTTGTGGAACAAGAAAGATAATTGTAAATGTTTTAATCAGTCTAATTGATTAAAAACATGCAAACTAGGGAGCAAGGTCAAGTTGTAAAGCTTTGATCATAGAATTAACTTTGTAATACGTGAAACTTAATTAGGTCAATCAATTGTATAAATAGATTTTGTAATCATTCATTAAGCACGATGAGATGATGAATGTATCCTACAAGCACATCTATGGACCAGACTGAGAATTTCAAGAATCAAAACAAAAAAAGATGAATTTGGTTATCAAGAACCAAGAATCAGGCTACCAAGCAACATAGGTATTAATAATGAATGGATCTATAATAAGAAATAGTATATTTCATACACTTAGGTCAATGAGTATTTTTGTCTACATTCTAACAAGTGTAGCAAATAGAAGAAATCCTTTCAAGAAAGGTGGATTTAACAATCCTTTGTAAATATCTTAACCGAGTGCTTACTAAACAGTGCTGTTAAAGCTCTTAATAGAGTAGGATTTAACTGGTCTCCACATAATACTCCTAAAAGGGTAGATCATCAAAAGTGATTAAAATTGTAAGCCTTAACCAACCCTTTCCAATATGCAAATAGTGAATTTTCTGTGGGTGCCATCCCCACCATAGTTTTTACCTTCTAACAAGAGTTTTCTATGTTACCATATCTTGTGTTATGTGTTAATACTTTCATGAATGTTTCTATGAATGTCTACATACAATTAAGATTATGAACTTATATAACATGCATAAAGAAAGAACAACAGATATGATTGATAGAGCAAAGATTTGATTACATAAGGATAAAGGTTAAAAAGAGATAAAAGTTTTAGAGGTACTGATTCACCCCTCCCCTCTCAGTACTACTTCCCATTATTTCCAACACTTTCTTCTTTCTTCTTGGTCAATGCTCTGTCCTCTCTTGCTTGGTGTCTACATAATTCTTGGCTCTATTCTTCAGCGTGTATAATCAGATCTACATGAAGACTTGTATCTTCACTAGAATTATATTTAGTATTCCTCTTCATAATGATTTACTTTCCTCTTTATATAGACATGATTTATCCATTCAATCTTCTTGTTTTCATCATAGATTACTTTCTTGATCCATAAAGCTCACCATGATTTCTTTAATCTATAAAGCTCTCCTTCAGTTTTATTCCACAAATCTCTCCTTGTTATCTGTGAATAAAATGTGCTTTAAATCTCTTCTTTTCTTTAGTTCAACTAATCATTAAGAATAAAGCAATCAATGAGTTAACTCTAGATATAGCTCCTGCCAACTAAGTGTTTTTGTCATTCTTTATCTTTAGTTCTGATCAGTGATCAACTTTAGTTAGCTCGGTCATTGACTTCATTTGTCATTGGTAACAAATTCAGTTAGCTTGGTGACCACTCTAGTTATGCTCAGTTACTGTGGTGCTCGGTATACACTGTGACTACTCAGTGTTCTCTATCCGTTGGTGTGCACTGTCCATCAATGTTTATTGTAACTCGATGTACACTGGCTTTTTATGTTTTACTGATAACATAAACTTTGTCTCTTCAGATCTTCAATTCTATGAAAATATGTGTATGACCAATCAGATTATATCAATTTGACATCAATAAAAATACAATACATTAACTAAATTAATGCCTCGTATTTAATTTTGCATCTCGGGGATCATCAACTTATCATCTTCAAACATTTAATCAATTATAGTTCATCAAATAGTGAGTATTCTTAAGTCATGAAAAAGTCTCTTGATTAGGTGGCTAGTCATTAGGTATGATCCAATAAGAATTAGAAGCAATCTAAGAACAACCATGAGAAGGAAACATAATACACATCTAATTCCATTGAAGAATCTAAGAATTTCTCTCCTAAAAAGGGATCATCAAATAAGGAGAATCCTACTTCTTCATATTGTAATAATCTAGGACATGAAGAAAACTATTGTTATATGAAGGATATTGATGAATTGAAGCATTTTCTTGAGAGTAATTGAATTATTTTTCCTTCTATAATGTCTAATTGAGCTTCATCTTCCAAAAAAATAAAATTTTATAAGGAAAGATTCACACTTTTGGAACAAGTATGAAAAATTAAAAATATATTTGTGCTACTGTAGCTCATAATTCAAATATATGGTTTATAGATTAAGGAGCTTCTTATCAAATGACATATTGGTTCTCTATGTTTTCTTCATTTGATTCTTGTAACATGCCATCTATTTTATTGAAAAATTATACATAAATTAATTTAATTGGGAATATATCTATTGATATTAGGGATGACACTTTCAATGATGTTTTGTGTGTATCTCACTTGAAAAAACCATCTCCTTTCTATCTATCAAATAATTCATGATCCATCAAGGAATACCGTGGAGTTTGAACCGCCTCACAATAGGTGCTTAGTAATCATGCCCAAAGCCTCTCCTAGGAATAGTTTATTCAATCTAAGGATCACTTCTCCCACCATGAGGTGCATTTAGTTTGTCAACCCAGGGACATATACTTTAAATGGTATAGCACAGTATGTGCACTAAGTTTCTTAAGGAGCCGTTCTACCTATGCTAAAGGAAAGTAAAATACATGAAAGGAATCTATACTAGGGCTGCAGGAAGGGAAACACACTTAGTCCATATGAAAATGAATGCTACAACTTGCAAACTCTACTTAAATCTATTCTTTCAACCTAGAGAATTCACTATAGCTATCCTTGCAGGTGTTGCAGGAACATTCACGAAGTATAATGCTACAGGAAGAAATTGTAATCTTATATCTAGAATATTGGAAATGCAAAAAGTAAATCTTTTTAACTTCTACTCTAATCCACCTACCAAGTGAGCCCCCTTGGTTGGCTTCTGCTAATCTATGAACACAAAATATGAACCAAGAGTTATTTCATTATCTTTCAAAACTGATTACATGAGAATAAGACATGAAACTAAAAATGAACTTGCTGTGTAAGATACAATTAGAACATTGTATTCCCTTTAAAAATCCAAACTTACAAACAAATAGTCTCCTCCCTATAGTTAGTGGATTGACTTCTTTATTCCAAAATAGAAAAGGAACTAACTAAATAAAACCGCGCCAAAGAAAGAGAATAGGAAGTGCAATGGCCCACGACGTGCACAATGAAGTCTGGGTGACCAAGTCTACATGCTGGTAACATGGAGGGAATATAGCGGAGCTACATTTATGCATCTCTAAAACAGTGGCTCCTGATTTGCAGCAGGTGTGTCTTCTGATGCCATGATGGCTTATCCGCTCGAAGTTGGTCTTTAGGTCCTCCTTCAATGTTGTCGATCACTCCCAACGACTGCTACTTCCTGGCAAGACTAGTTAATATGAAAAAGATATTCATGCAAGCAGCTTATCAAATTAATCTAGATGTTAGAACACACATTCTAATTATTATATGAAATAATGCAACATATATATAATATTGGTGTAATATGACATATCTATTCCACCCATGGCTTAATAGTTCTTTATGCACTTAACAAAAGTTCAACTGACTAAAACTTCACAACTATTCTGATAATACTTGAAAACAGAGTGCAAGGATTAATATAATAAAGACAATAAAACAGGCTCATCATTTGTCCCTTGGCAAGCTGAATGCTTGTCCTCAAGCATTATATCTTCTGGTAATTGCTCTGAAATCTTCTTGAAGTCGGTCTAGGCTGTTAGTGTTGATGTCATACAGGGGCCAGAGGAGCATCGGTGGCTACATGGTGAGTGGACACTAGAGTTCTTGTCTATTTTTCCTTCCCAACTCTATGTATTTTAGCGCTCTTTGGATAGCTGCTTGGAGGTTGCTAGGACTGTGTGGTTCTAATCTCTTCAGTGTCTCGGATAACCTACCCCATCTACTTCTGGCTCTAGCCAGGGCTCTCTGAAAGACACAGTAAGATAAACCATCATACTCTGCATAAACCTCTGTCCTAATCCCAAAAATTTTGTCCCTTGTTTCTTCCTTAATTTTTCCATAAGTCAAATTGAGCCAATCTCTCAAGAGTGTAGCTGGCTTGCTGCTCTCTGCTCTTAATGGTAATGGCTTTTTTTTCTCCGATTCCCTATAATTTTCCAACTATCTATCATAGTTGGCTTCATTGTGCATCCAAGACATCAATGCCCTTAGGTGGATATCCCCTATGTAGAGTAGAGGATTCCACTCAGTCTCAGCGAGGATAATGAAGTTATGCATGTATAGTTCACAAAGTCCATTTTGTTGCCATGAGGGAACAATCTAATAAAGATCATAAAATTCTTGGGCTGACTTGAACTCATAATCAATATATTTGATGGTCATCATTAGCTAGAACAAGAGGATCTATTCTTTCAAATAGATGGTCTAGACCCTAGGAGGTGGCCTACACACAATGATCTAATCAGCCAATTTGAGGGCATGATCCATTTTCTATTTTTGTTTTGCCAATTGTTCTTTCAATTCTGCAATTTCTTCCTCTTGCTCTATTATGACCTTCTTTAGTTTCTTCTTTTCATCTCTCTATAGAGTTGTTGTTAACATACACTTATTATGCAATCCAAAGAGAAGCGTTTGCAATGTGATCAGGCCACAATCTTCTGCCTGATTTCTTTGCCTCCTCTGTTCCTTGCAAGACTGTTCTAAAAAATTTACTAACCAAGTTCTTTTGTAGGGCACTAAGGCAGTTTCTGCATAGGCTAACTGATGGATAACTGAGGCATTTTCCTCATTAGTGACTGGAATTTCCTAATGGATTTCCTGGAAACTATTTTGAAAAACACTAGGTTTAGCTTCATATGTTTCTATGGAGTGTGGAGGAAAGTCTGGAACTACAGACTGATTTGGGAAATCGTCTAGAATTATTTGCACATTGGGATGTTCATCAGATTGCAAAGGAGAAGTGGGTTGGCTTATGGAGGATTCCATAGGGATATTTCCTCTCATTCTAGGACTCCTTTGCACAAGGTTCTCCACAATTTCTACAGCCTTTTCTTTATTAGTCTTCTTTGGCTTCTCTACTGTAGGAGTAGCTGCTGCAGGAACCGACTTCCTTTTCTTCCCCTTTGAAGAAGTAGGGATTTGTGGTTTGGCTACAGGAACTGGAGGTTCTTCCTCTAATTTTCATTTTCCTTTGGTTCAGGAAGAAGTAGGTACATTTCTCTCATGAGTAGGTAAGGACACATTTCCTTGAAGATTTACAGTTTTTTCCCCTTGGGTATCTTTTTCAACAGCTGGGTCAGTTGGTATTACATTGTCATGACCAATTTGCTCATTAGGGTTAACCTGTGGTTGTAGGGTTCTGCACTGGAAAAAATCTAACCATGCCATGGGAGAGGCATCCCTAAGAGATCTTTTTATTAACATTTTAATTAGGGTATGGTGGGTAACAAAATTTTCATTCCCTTTTTGGGTCTCTTCAGCACTAATGCATAGCATGTTATATAAATTTTTTGGAACATTTACTGCTAGATTATGCCTCACATAACTCAGTAACTTGAAATGATGTGTGTTTAAGTTGGGAAATCTCCCTTCACATGTGAAATACCTGATAACATGTGTGGCCAACTTATTATACGGTGGAGGGATAGACATTCTCTTGCAACCCTGTTTGGTAATCTCCAAAGGAGGATCTCCTGGTAGGGTGAACTGAGCCCTTGCTGATCTAGCATCATGAACATTAGGGTAATGTTATCCAAACATTGGTAATCCAGTAACTTCTACAATCCACTCCTCTACCATGACCACTGTTAATTCCCACATAGTTGCCTAACTTTCTTTAAATGTACTCACAAATTCCACTGTTGAGTCCTCATCAAATTCTATTAAACTTAGGAAATACCCTAACCAGCCGCATGCATTGAATCTTATGACCGCTTCAACATCTGAGAGTAACACACCATGTGCTATCGACTCATGTCTCTATAACTGGCCTCCCATCTATGCTTTGCTAATTTCAATCTATCTTCTCAGCAGTGGGTAGATGCCTTATTTCTTATTTGAATTTCAGACTACCCATTTTTTAACAAAGGATTATGAGCTTTCTCCTAAATTTTTCTATTTTTCTTGGCATGAACAATGGTGATGAATTGAAATATGAGAGATTATAATATTTACTATGGGTTATCACTTAACTTAATTATAAGTCACATCAACTCTGACAATCATGGAGGATTCAGGAATAAAAGTACAATAGTTGTGTGATATAACACTTAGAACTTTAATGAGGCAAGGCTAAGTACAGATTTAAGGTGACATAAAATCTTTTAGGCATAAATAGAAATGATAGGTTGGAATTAATACACTTCCCTCCACCTACTTAACATTGACATGTTTCCAAACTTGGTAGATGTGGCACGACGGATGGAACTGGTGTAATTCTATAATGATATATGTATTGTGGTACTAGATACAATTATCGAAATCTATGCGCTAAAAATGGAAAAAATTTGAAAAGCGTGTACCTATCATTCGATCTTTGCATATTCTAGAAAAGGTGGTGAGAGTGGTACAAAAGTAGCGGCAGATTACATCAGCATACCTGGCTGGTTATTAAAAGCTTTTAAAGGAAAAATGATGATGACGTGGAAGGTGGGTGGGTGGTAGATTAAAGAAATGAGATGAGTTGGAAAGAAGAAATAGAAAGTGAATGGAGGAATGTACTTCATTTAAACATGAAGCGTTTATTATGGACATGCTCGATGGATTTTTACTGAAGAGTTGCAGGAAGAAGGTTCGCACCCTCTACTGCAGGAAGTGTTACCTGTTGCTCATTTAATTTTTGTTATTTGAATTACTGCAGGAAGTCTTCTTTTGTTTGGGGTTGGTGATACAACTTTAGCTGATGTCCATTGGCTAGAAGCTTGAAGTGTACCAGATCAATTGTGGTCAACTAGACAACTCCATTAGTGAAAACATGGCTTATTTCATATGGCCCCAGCCATCTTGTCTGCAACTTGCCTGGTATTTCTTTGAATCTTGAATCATACAGTAATGCCCAGTCTCCAACTTGAAATTTTTTGCTCTTGATATGTGAGTCATGCCATTTCTTTCTTTGTTTCTGGAATAGTTCAATTCTCTCCAGTGCAGATTTATGCATTTCATCCAGGGAATTGAGATGCAGTAATCGTTCCTTTTGTGCTGCAGGAAGATTGATATTTAGTTGCAGTGTTGTCCTTAATGTTTTGTGTTCAAATTCAACTGGTAGCATAGATATTTTTCCATACGATAGTTCAAATGGATTGAATCCTATAGTGGTCTTCCAAGTTGTTCTATAGACCCATACAACTTCTGATAGTCGGCTGCTCCAGTCTCGGCGATGCAGATGAACTGTCTTTGTTAAGATGGCTTCTATTTCCCAATTTGTAACTTTAGCCTGTCCATTGGCTTGAGGGTGGTAAGGGCTAGACTTCCTATATTTGATATTGTATTCTTTCATGAGCTCTGTTATTAAATTGGAAGTGAATTGGGCACCTTGGTTAGTTACAAGTTCTCTCGATACTCCATATCTTGTAAAAATCTCATCATACAAAAATTCTGCAACTTTATGGTCTCGGGCATGTTTCATAGCTTTTACTTTGACCCATTTGGTCAAATAATTAGTGCACACCAGGATGTAAGACTTCCCATTGGATGGAGGATCTATTGGACCAATGAAGTCCATACCCCATTTGTCAAATGGAGTGACCACCACTTGTGGATTTAATGGAATTTTATCAAACTTAGTCGGTCAGCCTATTCTTTGACATTTGTCACATTTTCTTGTATAGCTAGCTGCATCCTTGTGAAGTGTAGGCCAATAATATTTGGTTGTTAAAATATTTTGGGCTGTTCTTTTTTCTGCAAAGTGTCCCCCACATAGTTCATCATGATAGGCATAGAGAATGTCATATGTCTCATCTTCTCTCACACATCTGTGTCGTACTTGACCGGGTCCAGTGTAAAATAGCATGTTATAAATCCAAGAGAAATTAAAAGTTTTTTCAACCAGTAGCCTTCTTTCTTTGTAAGAAAAATGTGTTGGAACTTTGTTAGCTACAAGGTAATTAGCTATGTCAGCGTACCACAAACTTTGGACAGCAATATGAAACAAATGCTCATCTAGAAATGCATCATCTATCAGAGGAGTATCTTGTTTTGTATGGTGGATTCTTGACAGATAATCAGCTACTACATTTGCCTTGCCTGGCTTGTCAACTATAGTAATGTCAAATATCTACAAAAGAAGAAGCCATCTTGCTACCCTACTTGTGATAGCAGGTTTGTTCATGAGATATTTAATTGCTGCATGGTCAGTATGAACAAAAATAGGATAGCCAGTTATGTAATGATGGAATTGGTTCAAGGAATATAGTACTGCTAGTAATTCTTTCTCTGTCACTGTGTAGTTTAACTCTAGACTATGGAGGCTTTTGCTAATGTAGTAAATTTCATTTTCGAGGTTACTAGACTTTTTTCCTAGGAAAACACCTATTGCATAGTCTGAAGCATCTGTATGAATGTGAAATGGCAAAGTCCAATCAGAACCCCTAAGTATGGGTGCAGTGATTAACAGTTTCTAGTTAAGCTGCAAGAATGATTCATCACATTCTTTTGTCCAGTTAAATTCAGCCTCTTTAGTAAGCAAAGTACACAGAGGACTAGCTATTTGACTAAAATTTTGGATAAAACTTCTATAGTAGCCAGCATGTCCTAGGAAAGACCTAACATTTTTCTTTTTTATAGGAATAGGCAATGTTAGAATTGCCTTTATTTTCGCAGGATCTACCTGGATTCTAGCTTCAGATATAAAATGTCCCAGCACTATGCCTTCTTGCATCATCATGAAACATTTGTCACTATTGAGAGACAAATTGTGTTCCTAACATCTAATTAGCACTCTTTCCAAATTCTTCAGGGCTTCCTCAAAGGTGACTCCAAATGTAGTAAAGTCGTCCATATATATCTCCATACAATCATGTGATATATCAGCAAAAATACTCATTACAGCTCTCTGGAAAGTAGCTGGTGCATTGCATAGGCCAAATGGTAATATAGAATAGGCATATGTACCCCAGGGGCATGTGAATGTAGTCTTCTCTTGATCTTCTCGAGCAATGTTGACCTGGTTGTAACCACTAAATCCATCCAGAAAGGAGAAATATTTCTTACTAGCCAGAGTGTCCAGGACTTGATCAATAAAGGGAAAAGGAAAATGATCCTTCTTTGTGGCATTATTCAACTCTCTATAATCCACACATATTTTCCATTTCCCCCCTTTCTTAGGTACAATGACTAACGGTGATACCCACTTGCTATCAGAGATTGGATAGATGAAACCAAAATCTAGTAATTTTTGTAATTCACTTTTGACTATCTCTCTCAATGCTAGATTTATCCTTCATTGAGGCAGGTGTAGTGGTAAGCTGCCATAATTAATGTAGATCCTATGGGTACAGAGCTTGGTGTTCAGTCCTAGCATGTCTCCATAATTCCAAGCAAAGGCTTTCTCATGCTTACACAAGAGTTTAGTTAACAGTTACATTTGTTGAGGTGGCAACTTGTTGTTTACATGGAGATTATGACTAGGGGAAGTTTCCATAGCAGTTGTTAGCTCTACCATTGACATCTCAGGTACTGGGTTTGTAGCTATTTCACATGGTAACAATTGGCTAATTATTTCAGGGCTTGCTGGAAAGACACAGTCTTCATAGGTACATAGCTGCAAAATAACACTTTTAGAAACATCTTTTGCTGCTATACACTCATTGGTAAGAATACTTTGTATTACATCATCTTCCTCTTTCATTTTCAGAAAAGACTGTGTATGCATCATCATAAGCTGAGCA
Organism: Thuja plicata; assembly: GCA_018584345.1. Lineage (NCBI taxonomy): Eukaryota > Viridiplantae > Streptophyta > Pinopsida > Cupressales > Cupressaceae > Thuja > Thuja plicata. The sequence continues at coordinate 721,884 of MU223589.1, read as the reverse complement.
ATAGAATTGACCTCTTCTTCCTCATCTCCTAGTTATGGCCAAATGGGATCCTTCAAATCTGGCTGAGGCTGGGTAGGAGGATAGAGTACTATTTTCTTTATTGCCTGGCCATTTGAAATTGTCATACCCCCTGATCTGCAATTTATTTTTGCATCAGTGCTGGCTAATCAAGGTCTCCCTAGGATGACTGGATAGCCAGAAAAGTTTACTTTTGGTGATAAGATGAGAAAATCAGTAGTTTATTCCCATGAGTCTAGGGTAACTACCACATCTTCTACAAGACCATCTAGAGTGACTGTTGAACTATCAGCAAGTTGTAATATTGTTGGTGTCATTCTTAAGCCTTTTATACTTAGTCTGTGCATTGTATCTTTGGTCATCACATTAATGGCTGCCCCCAAATAAACTAAAGTATTTTTAACAGATTGTCCATTAATTATCAAGTCAACTACTAAACTTCTAGGGTCTAAATACTTTGGTATAACTACCTTTCACAACATGATATCCACAAGTTTCCCTATAACATGAACTATTTGAGGGTCTTTCTTCTTCCTCCCAGGGTTTTTAAGGCATGCATCCTTAATTGCTTTCCCATAGATAGGAATGTCTTTGATAGCTTGAAACAGAGGTATTTGGATATGCATATTTTTTAGCTTCTCAAGAATATCAAAATGCATTTCCTCTTGGGATATAGGTTTTTCTATTGTGAGCCTTTGTGAAAAAGGAGGTTCAACTGAGGTTTCATCATCAGTTTTGCTAGACTTTTGAGTTGATTGGGTGATATTTTGCAATATAGCCTCTAGAAGAGGTGCTGATGTTGCAGGAGTGTCTGCAAATTTTGTGATAATATGATGTTTGGGTGCAGGCATAGTAGTACCTGACCTCAGATGTATGTCAGATATCACTAGAGCGTAAGTAGGATACTCCTATGTATCAGTAGTATACATTGACTATTGTTGTTGCTTGCTATTTGGATTTGGTTGCAGTTGAGCAGGCAATTGCATTTGCTTTGGATTGGGGCTAGTGGCTGCAGGAGGCGACATTATTGCAGGAGGTGGCACTGGTGGCGGTAAATGTGGAAAAGTGGGAATTTGGTTAGGCCACTGTGGAGGTCCCCTCCATTGATTATTTTTCTGCCAATTACCTTGTGGTGGTTACCATTAGTTTTTCTGGTTAGGCCACTGGTTATTTTTCTGGTTAGGCCACTAGTTATTTTGCTGGTTAGGCCACTAGTTATTCCAGGTTGGCTGAGAGTACTAAGGAATATTCTAATAAATTTGGTTTTGCCATTAACTATTGTAAGGATTTGAAAATTGCAATGGGTCCTGAGGCATACCTTGTCATGGTGCCCATGGGCGACATTGAGCAACAAAGAACACTTGCTCATTATCTCCTTCTATCTTCATGTACTCAGTAGGCAAATGTTGATTTTCCAGATTCGACACGAGCTTGCACTCACAATATTTCTTTTGTTTCTGGGAATGAGGGAAATATTCAGCCAACTGCAATTCAGTGTCTGCATGTTTCTTCTTGGCAGTCATGGTTTCGATATGTGTGGCAACATCATTAGTGATGTCTTGCTTGAAATCTACTAGCAAGTTAGATATCTCCAACTTAGAAATGCTTGAACTGCTCCCTTTAATTATTGTATATCGATATCCTCTGCTTTTCTTTCCAGTTGATCTGGAGTAGTTGAGACAGATTTTCTTGAGATCATCCCAAGAAGATTGGGATATTTCCCCACCAGCCATGAGGTCCAATGCTTCCAGACAGTTGTCGTTCACTCCTCTCAAGAAGACTAGTTTCTGTGAATCCTCCGCTAGAACATGTTGGGGATTCTTCTGCATGGTGTATAAAAAATGTGAAACATAGTCCTCCAAAGTTTCATCCTCCTTCTGTGACATTCTAAAAATGTCATCTCCGCTTGGGTCACTCTACTTGCAATATTCTTTGTATTTCTCTAGAAATAGGTGTTAACGTATTGTTCGTTCGTGTTTAATAAACGACGAGACAATCATAATATATATAATAATAATAATAATAATAATAATTGAATATATATTAAATTAAAGATATAATATATAATAATATGGTCATGAGTGAAACCACATATATATATATATAAAATAAATAAAGTAATGATATATTATTGAATCAACTTAATCGACTTAATAGTCGAATACGATTATCAACATGCATAAGTATTGTGACTATTATATACGAACAGTCAGGATACTATCGTGATTGTTAGTATATGACAGTCATGATAGCATCGTGACTGCCCGATAATATTAAATAGCCTTTCATTATATGCGTTGACTATGCAGTTTATAATATGCGGATTACTATGTGCATAATAACGATAATCATATACTATACAATATGTTAGTATGAACAGTCATGACTCATCAATATGATGAGTCATGTCTTTTCATATTTACATCTTTTGGATTCAATATATATAGTCATTGTTTTTGTAGAATCAATCAATAACCAAGGCAATTGTATTCTACTACATACATTCAGTTTTACATCTTATCTCTTGATCTATAATTACTTAACATGGTATCAGAGCCAAGTTCCTTCTATGAAGCCTAACAGCTTGAAGGTAGATCTGATCAAATTATATATAGGCAGGGTGTGATGGAGTAAGATACCAGAGAGTTCAATAACATTGAAGATTATATTGTAAGCAGATCACATATATATTACAGAAGACATTGCATGTATATTGCAGAAGATATTAAGTATATCACAGAGAATATAAGATATAATCGAAGAGTATATATATTGAGATCACAGAAACTATAATATGTCGTAGAAGATTAATTCATATTGCTGAATATATTTTGAAGACATTATTGCATTAGAGTTTGATATCAATCAAGTACAAATCATTATATATACTTCAATGATAATCAATATTGAGCATCACAGATTAATATATTTTCAGATGAGATGGCAGACCCGGCCATGACTCAGAGATGTCTAGCGATATCACAGCCACATATGTAACTAAATATTGAAGCCTACGTGGATGGCTGTAGGATTTCACTAGTTTGACAAAGCACTGGTCTTAACTTTGAAAATAGGCGAAGAAGTTTGATAGGACGATCCTACATGTTAACACACAAGTTATTATAGTAACTTTATTTGATGTGTACCTCCATGTCTTCTGCTCATCCCCTTATTTTGACCTTTTTCATGCGGCCATAATCAACAAAATGATAGTCCATTGTTGATGTCATTGCACTGTCTTCATTAGTGCATTATGGTTACACAGCTGGCAGATTCAGGTGGAGTTGAAGAGTTGGGTTTAAGGAAACATTTTCTTACACTAAACCCATGACTAAATGGCCATTGGAAGAAGAACATGATAGCGATTGATTTATCAAGTATTTCATTTGTGCAGGCTTCATGCGCAACTATTTGACTCCTGCTTAAAAGTTTGATTTTGTCCACTATCACAATCTGTTGTATCTACCAGTGACATCTAAAGGAAACATCAATTCAATCATTATCACAATCTGTTGTATCTACCAGTGACATCTAAAGGAAACATCAATTTTCTCATTATCATGATTCGCTACAGAGCATGCGTAGTCTCGACTCCCATTTCCCATACGGCCGTTGCCGTTATATGGTTATTATTACTTCTATTTTATGTAGTTATATGTGTAACTGTTCTATGTCTCTTGTATATATCATTTTTCTGGTCTCATAATATAACCCATAATAGGAAACCTCCATCAATTGGGAACTCTTCCTCACCGTGGCTTGCAGAGGTTGGCTGAGAAACATGGCCCAATCATGTCTGTGAAGTTTGGGTCTATAAATGCAGTCGTTGCGTCCTCTTCTGAGGTGGCCAAACAGTTTTTGAAAGCCCATGACTTGAACTTTGCCAATAGGTCATCTATGGGCGCTGAGAAACACTTGTTTTAAAATGGGAAGGACATTGTGTTTGCTCTATACGGTGCTCATTGGTGAGAGATGAGAAAACTATGCATAGTGGAGCTGTTGACTTCAAAGAGAATCGAGTCATTCAGATGTGTGATGGAGGAAGAGGCAGTGGCGATGGTGGAATCAATGTGGAAGAAGAGTGAACAGGGCAGAGTGGGCCTGGATGTGACTGAGAGAGTTGCAGACTACACCTTGGATGTGAAGGCTATCCTTATGGTGGATTTTGATGCAGCATTTGTGTTCTAAAGAGTTGGTCATAAATTGCAAGACAATGTTGTGAATCATTGAACAACTTAGCACATAAGAAGTGGGCAGTCAAGTATTCAATATACATTGTCAAAGTTTAAGAATTTGAGATTGGGGTTGTGAGGCACTCAAAACTTAATCCTCTAGGTTTTGACATCTATGGCTATTCTTATGAAATTAACGAACTGAGATTCACTAGTGAAAAGTTTGAGCACTAAAGAACAGATATAAGTTTTCCATATTTAATATAATGTAGAATTGTTCAAGAGTGGGAATTTTACATTGTGGGGGGAATAATAATCAATGTTGCATTCTCAGTTGAACCATCCTTAGAGGGGAGATGTCAGACTAAAGAGGCACTATCAGAGTTAAATTTTGAACCATCCTTAGTGGGGAGATGATTCAAAGGGGAGATGCCTCTCAAATAATCTGAGAAGGTGTTCTCTAATTTGATGTATATGGACCTTCATTGAAGCAACTTGTATCAAGGATGTTGATGCATAGATAATTATTTATTATCCTTGAGTATTACATTTATCTACTCATTGTAGTCTCTCTCTTATCTACAGTTCAATACGTACTATAAGATCTATTTGCCTTGATCTTTTCTGAGGATTCTCTTGCAAGAAAATAAGATTGATAGCAGCTTCAGAGGGATTATGACACGTCAAAGGTAACTTTGGATGAGAATGTTAGAAGGTTGATATCACATTCAAAAGAAATCTGATGAGCTATCAGAAGCAACCTTGGACAAGAAGGATAAATGTTGATGTTAGTACTCAAAGCTTTAGAGAGAGTAAATCATATCGAGATGGTTTCCCTAGTAACCAAGAAACTATAAAAGGAAAAGAATTGTGATTCAAAAGAAATAGTTCCATGTATGTGAGCTAGAAAGTTTCTTATGCAGATATCCAAGTCATGATATTCCTAGATAAATGGTTAGGCATTCAAGA
>MU223589.1:698921-716526 GCA_018584345.1 Thuja plicata | reverse complement strand
CCTAGAGTGATGCAAACTATATAAGAGATATAGTGCATAAGTATGCTATTCAAGGTACATTATCCCTATAGAACATATGGCTGATATTATCACCAAGGTTCTTGCTAGAGGTAAGGTTGTGTACCTTTGAGATAAACTTGGCATATTGGAGAATGAAGCCTTAGATGAAAAGGAGTTTCATCTATCATCTTGTATTTTATTGCATTCTTCTCCTTGAGAGAGAAGTCTAAGGTGATTCCTCATATAAAGGTGGTATAAAAATTAGGTATCACGATCTAAGGTGATTCCTCATATCACATGTTAGGTGATATGTAAAATTGGATATCACATGTCAGGTGATTCCTCATATCACATGTTAGGTGATATTGAAAATTGGGTATCACATGTTAGGTGATTCCTCATATCACATGTTAGGTGATATTGAAAAAGTAAAGATAGATTTCTTCAGAAATAAAATTGGTTTGATCAAAATATTAATATTAATGTACATTTTTTCATGAATAGAATATTGAAATATTTAAAATTGTGAAGATGACAATCTTCTGTGTATGTGTAGGTTACTATGTCAAGATGACGATCTTGACAATAGTAACCAGGCTTCAAGATCGACTCCCATAAGGGTTTGTCCCGAATAGGACCAGACATCTTGTTGCTTATGTTATTATTGGTTGGAGTGATAATTGGTTAGGATTGAATCCCGAAAGGGTTTGTCCTGGATAGGGCCAAATAGCTTAACACTTATATTATTACTATGTAATAACTCATCTGGATTGGGCCAAATATCATGATATGAAAAGTTCTACAAATTCTACTAAACTCTCTCTCAAGAGGGAGTGTTAAATTATTGTTCGTTCATGTTTAATAAACGATGAGACAATCATAATATATATATATATATATATTGAATATATATTAAATTAAAGATATAATATATATTAATATGGTCATGAGTGAAACCACACACACACACACACACATATATATAATAAATAAAGTAATGATATATTATTGAATCGACTTAATAGTCGAATACAATTATCAACATGCATAAGTATTGTGACTGTTATATATGAACAGTCAGGATACTATCGTGACTGTTAGTATATGACAGTCATGATAGTATCATGACTGCCCGATAATATTAAACAACCTTTCATTATATGCGTTGACTATGCAGTTTATAATATGCGGATTACTATGTGCATAATAATGATAATCATATACTATACAATATATTAGTATGAACAGTCATGACTCATCAATATGATGAGTCATGTCTTTTCATATTTACATCTTTTGGATTCAATATATATAGTCATTGTTTTTGTAGAATCAATCAATAACCAAGGCAATTGTATTCTACTACATACATTCAGTTTTACATCTTATCTCCTGATCTATAATTACTTAACAACAGGGTCTGCATCTCATCCCATGTGCCTACTACATTTTCTCCTAATCCCATGAACCATCATAAGGCTGACTCTTTCAGTGTCGCTGGAAACAGCTTGAGTTTGTGGGCATCAATGTTATAGTCAAATCTACAACAGAGGATGTCAAACTCAAACAAAAATTTGTCAGGATCTTTGGTTATCAGCCCATACAATTTTGGAAGTGCAGTTGAGGGTATATTCTTGAGGTTAGCATTGTTTATAAATCTTGGTAGAGGAAATGGGAAAGTAGGGTGTGCCATTACTGGAGGTATCAGGGGTGGTACTTGTTGTTGGAAAGGAATATTAGCCACAAGATTGTTATTAGTAGGTGCATTTGGGTCAGAATTATCAAGAAAGCTGACCAAGATTTCAGCAAAAGGACGGAGACCACTTATATCAAAAGACCCTTCTCCAGTGGTAGATGCTACAGGAAACTCGGGACTTGTGTCAACAAATGACAACTCAACTTCTTTAGCTTGCTCATTCAAATCTGCTAGTTCTCCTAGAAGAAATCTTCCATATTTGTCTCTTCTTCTTCTTCCCCTTCGATGCATGCAAATGAATTCTTCACACTGGTGAAGCAAATTTAAGACCACAAAACATTAAACTAACTAAAAGACTTAGAAGGTTTCTTAGCTTGACACCATCCCCGGCAGCGGTGCCAAAAATGAACCGCATCACAATAGGTGCTTAGTAATTGTGCCTAAAGCTTCTCTTAGGAATAGTTTATTCAATCTAAGGATCACTTCTCCCACCATGAGGTGCATTTATGTTTTCAACCCAGGGACGTATACTTGAAATGGTACAACACAGTATGTGCACTAAGTTTCTTAAGGAGCCATTATACCTATGCTGCAGGAAAGTAAAATACATGAAAGGAATATATACTAGGGCTGCAGGAATGGAAACACTCTTGGTCCTTACTAAATTGAATGCTACAACTTGCAAAATCTACTTAAATCTATTCTTTCAACCTAGAGCATTCACTATAGCTATCCTTGCAGGTGCTATAGGAACATTCACGAAGTACAATGGTGCAGGAAGAAACTGTAATCTTATATCTAGAATACTAGAAATGCAGAAAGTAAATCTATTGTACTTCTACTCTAATCAACCTACCAAGTGGGCCCCCTTAGTTGGCTTCTGCTAATCTATGAACACAAAATATGAACCAAGATTTATTTCATTATCTTTCAAACTTGATTACATGAGAATAAGACATGAAACTAAAAATGAACTTTTATGTGCAAGATACAATCAAAACATTGTATTCCCTTCAAAAATCCAAACTTACAAACAAACAGTCTTCTCCCTATAAATAGAGGATTGAATTATTTATTCCAAAATAGAAAAGGAACTAACTAACTAAAACCACGCCAATGAAAGAGAATAGGAAGCGCAACGGCCCATGACATGTACAATGAAGTCTGGGTGACCAAGTCAACATGCTGGTAATATAGAGGGAATATAGTAGAGCTACATTTATGCATCTCTAAAACAGTGGCTCCTAATTTGCTGCAGGCATGTCTTCTTGTGCCATGATGGCTTATTTGCTCAAAGCTGGTCTTTACGTCCTCCTTCAATGCTGTCAACCACTCCCAGTGACTCCTACTTCCTGGAAAGATTATTAAATATGCAAAAGATATTCATGCAAGTAGCTTATCAAATTAATCCATATGTTAGAACACACATTCTGATTATTATATGAAATACTGCAACATATATATAATATTGGCGTAATATGACATCTATTCCACCCATGGCTTAATGGTTCTTTCTGCACTTAACAAAAGTTCAACTGACTAAAATTTCACAACTATTCTGATAATACTTGAAAACAAAGTGCAAGGATTAATATAATAAAGACAGTAAAATAGGCTCATCAGAGTTCAATGTTAATTTAGTTATCATCAAAGACTTGGAGAGTAGAGAAATCATTATAGCTAGGTTGGTGGAATGAATTCATTCAAGTTTTATTCATTTTAAGGCATTTCTCTTATTGATCAATTGGATTGTTTACATGATGATCACATGAATAGTGCAGATTCTGTTGATTTGTGGTGAGTGATCAGACAAGTACTGTACCCTTTTTGCAATTCTTGGGGTTCGAGGTAACGACCCAATTTTTTTTTGGGTTAACTCATCAAGTATTTTTGGGATTGAATCGTCAACCATTTCCCTAGGTTTACTCATCAAAAATTTCCCTAGGTTGACCCGTCAATAAATTTTTAGGGTTAGGGTTTTTCTATAAGAAAAATGGTGATAGGGTTATTGCTTGTTAGAGTGAAGAAGTATTGTAGCATTTGCATTTGTATTGAGCTGTAAGGGATCACTGGTTATAATCTATTGAAATTACTGGATAATAATATTGGATCTTTTTTTGGTGGACATAGTCTAGGATTGGGTGAACCATGTTAAATCCGTGTTTTCTTTTTCAACTTATGTGTGATTTATTCCTTTGCATTACTGGTTATGTTTGTATGTAATTGTTAGATTTCTGTCTTCTAATCCTAACAAGTGGTATCAGAGTGAGGTTGTTTCTAGTTATCCTTTGTAGAAAGGTCTCACAGTTGAGTGAGAGTCTCATGGTTGAGTGAGAATAATGGAAGACGAGGGTAAGCTGAAGGTTGAGAAGTTTAATGGGCAGAACTTTCAGTTATGGAAAGTGCAAATAGAGGACTGTCTCTATTAGAAGGATTTATGGGAGCAATCCAATATTTATGAAAAATCCAAGCAACCGACGGGAATGTTTAATGAGGATTGAGATATTTTTGACATGAAGGCACTTGGAATTATTCATTTATACCTGGCACAATCGGTGGCATTTATTATTACAAAAATGAAGACAACTAAAGAGTTGATGGAAACCCTAGTGAAGTTATATGAAAATCCTTCTGCTTCGAATAAGGTATTTCTCATGAAGTGTTTATTCAATATGAAGATGGTATAAGGTGGGTCTATTGTTGATCATTTAAATGAGTTTAATACAGTTACCAGTCAATTATCTTCTTTTAATGTTAATTTTGATGAAGAAATTAAGGCTCTTTTGATTCTGTGTCTTTTCTTGAAAGCTAGAATGGCTTAGTAATGGCCATTAGTAACTCTATTTCTGGTTCAAATACCCTAAAATTTGATGATGTTGTTTGTGTTATTCTAAGTGAGGAAACTCATAGGAAAAGTGCAGGTGGATCCACATCAGGTAGTGTGTTAAATGCAGAAAGTAGAGGCAGATCAAGAGATAGAGGAAACAATTCCCTGAGGGGTAAAAGTACAAACCTATGTCACACTTTTATAAAGGAAAAGGACCACAACATCTAAACTGTTCAACTTTAACGACATAAAAAGTGGAATTTGTATTTAGAATTTGAGGATGATGTAAACTGATGAAATGTGTAAAAATGCATGAAGTTTATGGTTATAATTTTTTAAATTTTTTTTGAACAAGAATTGACGTAGTTTTTTAATTTTGAAGTCCATTTTTCAATTGCTAAAAACTGTTGAAAATATGGGGTCTAGTTCCCACCAAACAAGTATATGCAAATAATCTATTTTTCCTCTGATTTAAAAATGTGTTATAGATAAAATGTATAGCTAGTGCAGAAAAGAAGAAAGATTAGTTTTCAATGTATATATTCTCTGTTATAACTGCTCAAAGTTGAATTTTCTGAAATCGATAGTTTTCATCTCCCACCAAATTTCCCCTACAAATCTACACTATTTAGAAAAAAATGAAAAGGAATCTCTCCTCTAGTGTTAAATATAAATTTTAAATTTTTTTGATATGAGTTACTATTTTTTTACTTATTTGAAGCAACATCTTCTCGAATGTTAAAATATCTCCTTGTTGTATTTTGAAATTATAATATATTAGATCTAATCAAAATACTATAAACTTTATATGACAATAATCTTGACTCCGAGCTCTACAAAAGGGTATTTTTAATATTTTTTTAAAACATCATTAAAAAGAGTAGGGGTTATTGAAACATCAATTTTCTGAAATAATTTTATTTCTTTGGTAATTGATATAAAACATGCATTTAATAGACATTTTCAATTGGAAAATTTTAACCACTTATCTAGCTTAGCTAGAATGAATCTAGCTAGACCATATGTTTGACAAAAATTAATTTTTATTTAGAAATACTCAAATTTAGCTGTGCTGATAAGTGGTCCTGAAACATGACACAACTTTGTGAAAAATCATGAAGAAATCAAAGGGCAAAAGGTCTAAATCAAGAGGACCAAATGATTGCTCGTACTGTGGAAAACTACGTCATAAGAAGAAATATTGCTAGTTTTGGAAGAATAAAGAAGGATACAAACAAGAAGGCAATAAGGAGGTAAATGTGGTAAGTAATAAATCTAAAGAGGATGTTTTTCTTCTTTCCTTTGAAAATGCTGATGATTCATGGGTTCTAGATTCAGGGGCCTCATTTCATGTTATGCCCCATAGGAGTTATTTATTTGATTATTTCCAAGGGGATTTTGGGCTGGTTTATTTGGGAGATAATGAAGCCTTTTAGATTTTTGGGAAGGGAATAATTAAATTTAAGTCGTAGAATTGGAATCATTGGCTACTACAAGAGGTAAGGCACATTCCAAGGCTGAGTTGGAATCTAATTTCAACAGGGCAGCTAGGTGATGAGGGTTGCACAGTTACTTTTAATGATAAAAAATTGGAAGGTTTCAAAAGGTTCCTTAGTAGTAGAAAAAAGTGTGAAAGTAGGCACCTTATATCTTTGTACATGTCATATTGTTCCTTCTACTTTAATTTTTAGGGAGAAAAGTGAAAATTCAGGAATAGTTGAGCAGATAGAACATGAAATGATCACTGTGGATTTTGAAAAACCACTATGACACAACAAAATTTATGGGCACATGAGTGAAAAAAATAATTCATTCAAAGAAATTTTTACTAGGTCTAAAATGTGTCAATATGGATTTCTATGAAATTTGCGTGTATGGAAAGCAAGAGAGAGTTAGTTTTTGAAGAGAGGGAAGGAAAAGAAAGATGAGAAATTGGAGCTTGTATATATAGATGTATGGGGACTAGCCGAGGCATCTTCTCTTGGTGGATCTCTATATTATGCTATATTCATTAAGGATGCAGCTAGGAAAGTATGGTTTTTTTCCTCATGCAAAAATTTAATGTATTTGAAACTTTTAAAAAATAGAAAAGCTTAGTTGAGAATGAGACTGGTAAAAGACTAAAATGTCTCAGATTTGATAATGGTGGTGAGTATTGCAGAAAATAATTTGAATATTATTGTTCCTCTAATGGTATTTGTAGGCAATAAATAGTTCTAAGGACTCCACAAGAAAAAGGAATGGTTGAACGCATGAATATGACAATAATGGAACGTTCAAGGACTATAAGGTTGCATGTTGGGCTTCCCTTAAGCATGTGGGTAGAGGTTGTAAACACTATTGTTTATTTAATTAATAGATTTCCATCTAGTTATTTGGGTTGTGGTATTCCAGAGGAGGCATGGAAAGGTAAGAAGGTGAGTTATTCTTTTCTTAGAACCTTCAGTTGTGAAGCATTTTCTCATATAGATTCTGAAAAAGAACCAAGCTGGAAGCTAAATCAAATAAATGTATATTTATTGGATATGCAAATAATGAGTTAGGTTATAGACTTTGGGAATTTAAGAGTCATAAAATTGTGAGAAGTAGGGATGTCATATTCAATGAGAAAGTGTTGTACAAAGATCATTTGTGGAAACATGAGAAGAAAGAAAATGATTATGTAGTGTTGGATGATACTCCTAAAGATGATGTTCCAGTGGATTCTCATGATCTGCAAAAAATGAAAAAAACAAATACCACCCACTACAGTGAATGTTAGATGATCTTCAAGGCTAAGTAGACCCCCTGACATGTTTTCTCCCTCTTTGTATTATATCTTATTGACTGATGTTGGTGAACAAGAATGTTATGATGAAGCTATGCAACTAGATACCAAGGTTTAGTGGGAGGATAGAATGATAGAAGAAATGGGCTCCTTGTTAAAACAATAGACCTGGGAACTATGCAAGTTGCCTGAAGGTAAAAAGGATTTACAAAAGAAATAGGTTTATAGGCTGAAAGAGGAGGATGGAAGTAAGAAAAGGTTTAAAGCCAGGTTAGTTGTAAACAGATTTGCAAAGAAAAAGGATATTGATTTTCTAAAATTTACTCTCTAGTTGTTAAGATGACTTCTATAAGTACAATTTTAAGCATTGTGGCCACTGAAGGTTTTCATTTGGAACAACTAGCTGTGAAAACCATCTTTCCCCATTGTGATTTGGAGGAGGGGATATATATGGAGCAACCCCAAGATTTGAGATCGTTGGTAAGGAGAATTTTGTGTACAGATTAAAGAAGAGTTTATATGGCTTGAAACAAGCACCTCGACAATGGTATTTAAAATTTGATACTTTTATGGATGTGAATAGTTTCAACAGGTGTAATTGTTACCATTGTGTTTATTTTAAGAGGTGTGACAACGATCTAGCTACATTATTTTATGTTTATATGTTGATTACATGCTTGTAGCTGGGTCTAACTTGGATCACATAAGAGAGTTAAAACAATAATTAGTAAAATATTTACTATGAAGGATTTGGGGGTAGAAAAACAAATCCTTGGTATGAAAATTTGCAGTGATAGATAGAACAAAAAATTGAGTCTATCTTAAGATGATTATGTTGAAAAGGTGTTGAAAAGATTCTCCTTGGAGAATGTAGAAGATGTCAATACACCTTTGCCTATTCATTTGAAGTTGACTAAGGAGATGTGTCAAAATAAAAAATAGGAGGAAATGTTTTGCAAGGTACCCTATTCTTTAGCTGAAGGAAGTCTAATGTATGCCATGGTATGCACTAGACCTGCTATAACACAAGTAGTATGAGTTGTTGGTAGGTATATGATTCATCCTGGAGTTGAGCATTGGAATGCAGTAAAATGGATTTCCAAATACTTGAGAGGTACATCCACTAAATGTTTATTTTTTGGGGTCTCTAGTACTAATTTACAAGGCTGTGTTGACTCAGATTTGGCAGGAGACATTGATAATAAGAAGAGTACAACATGATATGTTTTTACTGTCGATGGGACAGTTGTGAGTTAGATCTCCAGGTTACAAAAGGTGGTTGATTTATCTATCATAGAGGTAAAGTATGTAGCTGTAATAGAGGAAATCAAGGAGATGATATGGCTATAATCCTTCATGGAAGAATTGCAAAAAAATAGGTTAATAATTATTTGTTTACTGATTTCTAGAGTTTCATTCATCTAGAAAAGAATTCTGCCTTGCATTCAAAGACAAAACACATACAGTTGAGGTATCACTTCATTCGGTTGATATTGGATGATGGGCCATTAAGGATGGAAAATATACATACAAGGATATGTTTACAAAGGTATTGACAAGGGAGAAGTTTAACTCCTCTTCAGATTTGGTTGGTCTTCAAGACTAAAACAATAAAATAGAATGGTAAAGTGCAAGGTATTTCTTTCCAGTGGGAGCTATAGGGGTAGCAGTAGTGCTATAATATCAATCTCCAAGTGGGAGATTATTTAGTGTGGAGCTTGATCAGTTCCAAGTGGGAGATTGTTTAGTGTGGAGCTTGATCAGCGTCCAAGTGGGAGATTGTTGATTTATAGTGACTGATCAGGCAAGTGCTATACACTTTTCTATAATTTTTTGGTTAACTCATCGAGCATTTTTGGGGTTGACTCATCAACCATTTCCCTAGGTTGACTCATCAAACATTTCCCTAGGTTGACTCATCAAGCAAGTTTTAGGGTTAGGTTTTTTCTATAAGAAAAATGGTGTTAGGGTTATGGCTTGTTAGAGTGAAGAAGTATTTCAACATTTGTAGCGGTATTGAGCTGTAAGGGATCACTGGTTGTAATCTATTGAAATTAATAGATAATAATATTGGACTCTCAGTTTTGAGGACGTAGTCCAAGATTGGGTGAACCATGTTAAATCTGTGTCTTCTTGTTCTAGTTATGTGTACTTTATTACTTTGCATTAATCATCATATTTGCATGTAATTGTTAAATTTATGTCTTCTAATCCTAACATATTCTTATTTTGAGGATAATTTTTTCTACCTGAACTTGGGTATTCTCATATGTGATTAAATTTTGAGGCTTTAATTCCATCTCTTCCTTCATTGAGATCATATATTGTATTTATGCTGATGATTATTGTGTTGCTATAGTTGGGTATGTGCAGGATCATGGTATGCCAAAAATTGGCGATGTGAAAAATGAGCTTTTCACTCGTCCAAAAGAGAACCCAAAAGTTTGTTGACTTTTTACCAGGCCTAGGTGTCATTACACCTAGCCAAGCCAAAAGCCAAAGCTAAAGCATTATTAGATATCTGATATTATTGGATATCTGATATTCACTAGTGAAAATATATTGTTTTGGCGACTGTGTTCAACATTTTCATTGTGAAAAATTTGAAGCAGCCACGCAAGAAATATTGTATATCCATTGGAAATCATATATCCAATTTGCTAGAGTAAAGAGGTAAGTTAAATTTATAAGTTTCATTATTTTTTTTTGGTTTTTGAAGTGAAATTTGTAGTTTTTTTAAACAAAACTAGGGTTTAAATGATATTGTTTATTGTTTTTTAAAATTTATCATAAACTAGGGTTGAAATGATAAAAATAGGTTTGAAATTGATATTATTTATTCTTTATTGTTTTTGAATCAGACATTGATTCAAATAAATCAGAAAACCCTCCCAATGAGTATGCAAACAATCTAGAACCACCTCAAAACAATCCACCACCTTCAGAAGACCAACCAGACTCAAACCCTCAACCATTATAGGATCTCATAGGAGACAATATAAATCAACTTAGAGGATATTAGAGCACATATACCAATATTCTCTCTCTCTCTCTCTCTCTCTCCTAGGTATCGTTAGTAATAATTGAGAGGGGGGGTGAATCAGTAGCCTCAAAATTTATCCTTCAAACTTAACCACCAATCAATAAATCTCAAGTTATTATGTCCCTACAAGATGCATGCCATGAATAACTTATATCAATTTACTACTTGTTGGATTGCTCTGTTAAACCTTCTTCTTTATGTTTACCGATAAGCAATCATCTATTTACCAAAATAGATTAAATATGCAGAGTATACCGATATATCTAGAATGAATTATGTAAGATAGAAAATAGTAAAGAAATGAATCATACACACATAACACATGGATTTTAACATGGAAACCCTGTTAACAGAAAAACCACTGGGACCGGTACCCCAAATTTTCACTCTTCTAAAATGATCCCTATTAGGAGCCAACCTGTTAAAGGTTACAAACACACTGGTAAGTGCAACATTGTTAGAGGATTTTACACATATAGGTTGTCACTTAGTATTGGGCATCTAATGTTTCCATCCTTGAATTAGCCTCTCTCTTAGACTATCAATAGGCATCGGGCATATCCAATGCTACTTTCATGAATCAACCTTTTTGGCACTCCTTGGGATGTACCTCAATATATAGAATACTGTTAAGTCCTACTCGGTTAAGAGACTTGATGCTTCAATGGTTAAACTGAAACATTATGACCTGTTCATATTGCAACTTAAATTGCAGATTTTTAGATCTATTTAAGTACATTACCTCTCTGACCAATGTATCAATTCAATCCTTGTGCTCACTGTTCATCGGTTGTCTGTAGAATTCCTTAGCTCTCCTTCAACTTGTTTGATCAGCACTGCATGAATTTTTTCTTCATCAGTTTTTCTTCAACATCCTCTCTCTATTCAATCCCCTTAATGCCATTCCTAAATGAATTAATCTTGTCTCTTATATAGATACAATATTCCTTGTTTCTTGGTTCTTGATTCTTGATTCTTGGCGTGATAAACAATCCAGCCAATTTGATTTAAAGCATAACTCTTCATTTTTCTCATAGATATCTTCTTGCCAACTGTACAAATCAGATTTAAATCAATCACTTAGCTCTGTTCAAATAAAACAAAGTAGACAACCAGTTAAGTCTATATTTAGCTCTGCAAGCTAGATATTTTGTCATTTTTTTACTTCTTTGTTCTGTCTGTCAATACTGCAGTTAGTCGTCAGTGACAACTGACTATTTCTTTGGTGAGACCCTAGTTAGCTTTGTGATCTCCATTCATTGGGAAACACTGTATTTTCTTCCATCGGGTTACTCTGTGCTTTGCTCTTTTTCTTTGTCTGTCGGGTGCACTCCGTTGGTGTTGTTTGTCACTTAGTGAATACTTGACTTGTATGCATTATTGATAGCATAGCCTTGGTTCCTTTAGTTCTCTGAAGTCTTTGAAATTATTTACATGACCATACAAATTATATTAAGTTGACATCAATGATAATACAATACATTAACTGATTTAATGCCTTGCATGATCATCAACTTAACATCTTCAAACATTTAATTAGTTACATGTCATCAATCTCTCCCTTTGGCATTGATGGTAACATACTATATTATCATAGTATACTATTTCTAATACAATATGAAATATATATTTTCATCAAGCTTTCCTAATGTAACTATTACAAATGTCTGGTTTTTGGTAAGCTCAAGTAGCTTTGATTTGATTCTTGCAGGCTTTTTATCTATCTTCAATCCCTTCACTGGATGGATGTAGAATCTTTCTTTCTCTGATTTGATGTGTTCTCCTTATGTGTCAAACTCTCTCCCTTTGACTATTTTCATTTCTTTTGATATTTTCTGTTTTACTTATCAGCAACTCTCCCTTTGTATCATATTTCCATACAATCTCTCTCCCTAAAGATATAATCTCTCCCTGTTGGAATAATGTGATAATGGATAATATCTCTCCCTTTCCAGAAGGATGTAATAATATGGATAATCTCTCTCCCTTTGACAACAATGCCAAACAAATATCTCTAAAATATCTGACATTAATGTCAAGCAATCTTTTCTCTCCATCCATAATATATTCCTTGAATTTCCCTTATCCATCAGCAATACAACAATATGCTATGTTTCTTGATGAAGATATATACTTGTCTATATATAGATGTAGCTTTGAGGTTCATCTCTTTTCTTGCATCAACATGAATGATATTCTGATAATATGTAGGTTGATGCAGCCTTCTAGTCAGGTTACTGACCAGTAGACAAGGGTCTGACCCCTAGTCTCTTTCTCAAGTACTCAAATGTATCCTTGGGCAGTGGTTTGGTGAAGATATCAGCCAATTGTTCCTTTGATTACACATACTCAAGTATCACCTCCTTTTCTTGAACTTGTTCTCTTAAATAATGATACTTTATGGAAATATGCTTTGTTCTAGCATGCATGACTGGATTCTTGGAAATGTTTATTGCACTGGTATTATCACAATAGATAATCACTGGTTTTAGAATCTTCATATGCATACCTTCCAGTAATTGTTTGATCCATGCAATATTTGAGCAATTTTCAGTAGCAGCAACATATTGTGGTTCTATAGTGGACTAAGAGATGCATCCTTGCTTCTTGCTAATCCATGTGACGAGTCTATCACCCATAAAGAATGCTCCTCTAGTTGTGCTATTCCGGTCATCAAGATTTCTAGCCCAATCAGCGTCAGTAAACACCTTAACTTCAAATTTGCCTTCCCTTCTATACCATAAGCCATATTCTTTAGTATTCTTCTGATATCTTAGGATTATTTTCACAACAGTCATATGTGACTCTCTGGGATTAGCAGAAAATCTAGCAACTATTCCAACTGCATGTGCAATATTTGGTCTAGTGTGTACAACATATATGAGTTTTCCAATCATTGATATGTACAAAGTCTGATTTACCTTTGATGTCTTGTCTTCCTTTGTTAATTTACATCTAGTTGCCATTGGTGTTCCAACTGGTTTGGAATCTTCCATCTTGAATATTTTCAGGACCTCTTTAATGTATTTGGACTATGTAATGAAAAAAATACCATCACATTGTTGCATGATCTACAGACCAAGAAAGAATTTGATCTCTCCAAACATAGACATGTCAAATTATTTTCTCATCTTGTTTGCAAATGATTTTCATAGCATATCATTGCCTCCAAATATGATGTCATCAACAAATATCTCAGCAATCAAAGTGTTAGAATCAGTATCTTCCTTCAAGTAAAGATTATTGTTTTCACTAGTTCTTACAAATCCAATACTTATAAGATAGGAATGAATTATTTCATACTAGGCTCTAGGAGCTTGTTTCAATCCATATAGAGCTTTGTGAAGTATACATACCATGTTTCTCTTGTCTGAATCTACAAACCCTTTTGGTTGCTCAATGTATACCTCTTCTTCAAGTATTCCATTTAGGAATGCAGACTTGACATTGATTTGATATACCTTGAATCCTTTATATGTAGCATAAGAAAGTAATATTCTTACTCCTTCTATCCTAGCAACGGGTGCAAAGGTCTCTCCATAGTCAATTACTTCTTCTTGTGTATACCCCTTGCATACTAGTCTTTCTTTATTCCTTGTGACTTCTCCATTCTCATTCAGCTTATTGCTGAATATCCATTTTGTACCGATGACATTCTTGTCATCTGGTCTTGGCACAAGTGACCATGTTTTTTTTTTCTCAATCTTCTCAATCTCATCATTCATAGCACTTATTCTTTCTTCATTATCAAGTGTAGCATTGACAAATTGTGGCTCAAACTCACAAATTAGACAACTTTAGTTTAGAGACTTACTTCTTGTTCTTGTACCAGCTTTCTTATCTCCTATGATCTAGATCTCTGGATGGTTCTTTCTTACATATCTTGTAAGTACAGGTACAACTCGTTGTCTATCAGCTTGATCATCATTTTGTCCTTCATTCTATTCTTCATCACCTTGCACATTATTTTGATCATTATCCTGACTATCGGTATTCATAGCCTGATGGTCGGGTCCAATGATCTATTGCTCGAGAGCTCTACATTGTTTGTAGGGTAGAGTGCCAAGTTCCTCATTGTAAGTGAACTTATTGTAGTCCTCTAATTTTTTTGTGCTTTCCTATTCATTCTTCTCTAGAAATTCATCTATCTTTACATTTGAACTTTCAATAATTTTGTTAGAGGCTTTGTTTAGACATTTATAAGCCTTGCTCTTGATAGACTATCCTAAAAAAATTCCTTCATCACTCTTGGAGTCAATTTTTCCCATTTCTATCATCTTTTAAGATATAACTTTGACTGCCAAAATTTTTGAAATAACTTACTATTGGAGATTTGATTCTAAACAGTTGATTGATTGTATGTTTGTCATTGACGACAACATATAATACATAGTAGTACTTCTGTATGTACTTATCCATATGATGACATGAAGACTTGCGTGGATAGATACATGTTGTTGACATGTTTATTATGCTATGTTCATACATGCAGACCCAGATATGATGTTTCAGTAAAGATATGTAATTCTGTTATTGACGGTTACAGTTCTAGAGGAATAATGGTTTAAGGCTGATGTATGTAACATGTTTATTGAGTTGCACCTATCTTTAGGATATGCATGTGTATATTCATGATGAGTTCTAATTTGTTGATATTAATCTAAAGGTTCCAAACATGTTTCAAGAAGATTGCAAAGTTATGGTCAATTTGGTGAAGCCGACTTAGTGAAGCGACACGTCTTTTCAGTTTATACTTGCACGGTTGTAATTATTCTTGTGCGCTTAGTAAAGACAACAAGGATGTTAAGAAGAGTTGTCTAACATGTCCCATGATCTCATACTTGGAGTATGTACTTATAGAAGGTCATTTGTGATAAGAAGAGTTGCGAGAGCTAGAGATAAGAAAAGCAGAGCAGAGTGTTTAAGCAGCAGAGCTATATTTATCATATGTTGATAATATAGATATTGAAGTTGAAGCTTTCAGAATATAGATAAGATTTTTGTAGTGCTTTACAAGAGGTTAAAGCATCGGCCCATAAAATGGAACTGATCAGACAAGAAGTGTCACAAACAATAGTTCACCTTGTTGATACAGTGTGTATCAAATATCCAGAAGGTTGTTGCCTTCACCACTTGGACAGTGAGTCCTCCACCCCTAACAGGGTTATTGTAAAAGACTCCTAATAGGGTCAGACCCTTAACCAGGTCACTATACTACTGCATTGTAATGATCAACTCCTAACAGGGTTGAAAGATCTTTTAACAGGGATTACTATAAACAATATAGTTCTTTGTGGGTACTAATTCCCACTAGGGTTTTTACCATTTGGTTTCCCCGTAACCAAATTGATGTGTTGTGTAATGTGTTATCTGAATGTGCATTTAAGTTGTATCAATCTAGATTAATAAGTAGAAGCTAAATATTTAAAGTTGCTGATAACTGATTCACCCCCCTCTCAGTTATCCCTGAAGTATTCTAACAATTGGTATCAGAGCCAAGTGCCTTGGAGAAGAAGCATAATAGCTTAAGGTAGATCAAGATGTCTTACTTCAGAAAAGAAAGCCCTAAGTTCGATGGAGAGACGTATTTGGATTAGAAGAACAAAATGATAACACATCTACAGTGCATTGGATTTGAGATCTTTGAGATTGCTACACAAGAGGTTGCAATTCCATCTCTGAAAGACCTTGCAAAGGATGATGCTACTAATAGAAAAAAGGAAACATTTACCAATAATGCAATTGCCAAAGAAGCCCTAATCAGCGCCTTATCTGATAGTGAATTTTCTGAAATTAAGAAGATTGAGTACAAAGCATATATCATATGGAAGTATTTAGAAGACATGTTTGAAGGAGATGTTCAAGAAAAGAATGCACATAGAAAGACATGGAAGAAGAAATACAATAGTCTTGAGATGTTACCAAAAGAAAACATTAGAGCTTACAATCAGAGGATAAATGAAGCAATATCCAGAATCAGGAACAATGGTGGTTAAATATCAGAAGAATATATAATGGATAAGTTGTTAACTACTTTAACATCGGACTATGAAAATAAGATCAGTATTCTAGAAGAAACTATGCAATTCTCACAAGACTTCAAGAGAGAGACTCTAATCAGAAAAATTTCTGCATTTGAGATATCAAGATTGAAGACTAAACCTAAGAATGAAACAGCCTTCAAAGCTTCAATCCATGGTAATAAATCCTCACACATCTCTATTCATAATGAAAATGAAGAAACTGATGAAGAGCTAGAAGATATAATTGCCATGATTGCTAAGAGAGAAAAGAAAGGAAAAGGAAAGTATGAAGGACAACTCCCATTCAAGTGTTTTTCATGCAATAAGATTGGTCACTTTGCATCTAAGTGTCCCACAAGAGTCAAGAAGTTCATATCTGATTACAAACCTAAATATAGGAAAGAATGTTACCATGATGAAGAAGGTGTAACTGATGAAGATTCAGGAGAAGATGAAATTGGATTCATTGCCCTTAAAGACATGGAAAGGTTTCCCGAAGATATGGACATTGCAGATAAAGAAGAAGATCATGAATTAGCCTTAATTTCCAAAGAAGATGTTAGAACTGATTGTATCATTGACAGTGGATGCTCGCATCACATGACAGGTGACAAAGACAGATTTGTTCATCTAGAAAAATACAAAGGTGGTATGGTTATATTTGGAGATAACAATCCTAAACCTATCATAGGCAGAGGTTCCATCACCTTGGATGGAAACAACAAGACAGAGGATGTTCTATATGTTGATGGTTTGCACCATAATCTGCTGAGTGTTGGACAGCTACTTGACAAAGGCTATCATTTGGAGTTCAAGGACAACAAGTGAATTATTAGCAACAAGGATGGAGACATGATTGCATCAGGCTCTAAAACAAAAGGTAATGTTTTTCAACTTAATTCTGATGTAATTTGTTTTGTTACAAAGGTGGATGACACTTGGTTATGGCACAAAAGACTTTGTTATATCAACTTTGATAATATAGTAAAGATCGGTAATGTCAAGGCAGTTAGAGACCTACCAAGCATTGCAAGACCAGTTGACATAATTTGTAGGGAATGTGTTATGGGTAAACATGTAAGGAGTTCCTTCAGAAGCAAGTAGACCTTAGCTAAAAACAAATTGGACTTAGTGCATACAGATTTATGTGGTCCTACTCAAACAAGATCATACTATGGTGAAAGGTACTTTATTTTGTTTGTTGATGATTTTTCTAGGATGATGTGGGTTACATTCTTAAAGGAGAAGT
>MU223589.1:678381-697996 GCA_018584345.1 Thuja plicata | reverse complement strand
CATGGGAATTGGTTCCTAGACCAAGTGATAAAAATGTGATTGGAACAAAGTGGATTTTTA
Source organism: Thuja plicata (assembly GCA_018584345.1). Lineage (NCBI taxonomy): Eukaryota > Viridiplantae > Streptophyta > Pinopsida > Cupressales > Cupressaceae > Thuja > Thuja plicata. The sequence goes on along the minus strand of MU223589.1, from coordinate 697,936 downwards.
GAAATAAAATGAATGAAGAAGGTACAGTAATAAGAAACAAAGCAAGATTAGTATGTAAAGGATATGCACAGAGAGAAGGAATAGACTACACTGATACATTTTCCTGTGTGAGTAGACTGGAAGCCATAAAATTGTTTTTGGCATATGCAACATTAAAAGACTTTAAAGTTTATCAAATGGATGTCAAATCAGCCTTTTTAAATGGTGACTTAAAAGAAGAAGTCTACATAGAACAGCCTGAAGGATTTAACCTCTCAGATAGACCAGACATGGTATGCAGACTGGAGAAAGAACTTTATGGACTTAAATAGGCCCCAAGAGCGTGGTATGAGAGACTAGATGGTTATCTCACCAAGATTGGATTCAAGAAAGGAGTAGTAGATTGCAACTTGTTCATAAGAGAAACACCTGATGGATTACTATTAGTTGCCATATTTGTTGATGACATCATCTTTGGAGGTAATGACAAGCTTAGTATAGCTTTTGCAAAAGAAATGCATAATGAATTTGAAATGACCATGATTGGTCCAATAAAATACTTTTTAGGACTGAATGTAAAATAGACAGACAAAGGAATATTCATTAATCAGTCAAAATATGTGAAGGAAATATTGAAAAACTTCAAGATGGAGGATTGCAAGCCAGTATGCACTCCTATGATCACATGAAGTAAACTTTCAAAATATGATGACTCCACAACAGTTGATAAAACATTGTACAAATCTATGATTGGAAAGCTTATTTATCTAACCCAATCAAGACCTGACATATCTAATGCAGTTGGCATTGTTGGAAGATTTGCAGCTGAACCCAAGCATAATCACCTAATGACAATCAAGAGGATATTTAGATATCTTAAGGGAACTATAGACTATGGGTTATGGTATCCTAAATCAGAGAATACACAACTTCATGTGTATACTGATGCAGATTGGGCAGGTTGTATTGATGATAGGAAGAGCACTTCAAGAGGAGCAGTATTTCTTGGAGAAAGGTTGGTATGTTGGACAAGGAAGAAGTAAAACTATATTTCTTAGTCAACTGCAGGGGCAGAATATGTTGCAGCAGCACTGAATTGTACAACAATTGTTTGGATCAAGCAGATGGTTAAAGACTTTGGTATTCAGATTGACTATCCTATTGTTATTCATTGTGATAACACCAGTACTATTAACATTTCTAAGAGCCCTGTGATGCACCCAAAGAAAAAACACATAGATATCAAGTACCATTTTCTGAGAGAAAAAGTTGTAGACAAGGAAGTGACATTGGACTATGTAAGCACAAAAGATTAGTTGGCAGACATTTTCACAAAGCCTTTAGTAAAGGATACTTTTGAGTATCTAAGGGAAAAGTTGGGAGTAATTCCCTCTCCTAAGTATGATTAGAGAAAGAAGCAAGTACATCAATCTTGTGTGACTAATGAATGGTTGACTACTCTACTTCTGGAGTAGTACCTATGCATAAAGTTTTATGGTGCCCTTTTCCATTGATTTCAATGGGGGAGTATGTACTAAAAACAAGGAACACAAACAAAGAGCTAAAAAATGAACACATACAAGGAGCTTATACCCTGGGGGAGTATACATATAAAACACAGTCTATGTAACTTCAGCAGTGTAGATGAATCTTTGATGAGGATATTGAGAAGATTGTAAAAGAAAGAAGACACCATGAATAGAAGTTGTTTTTATCATATGTTGCCATCAATGCCAAAGGGGGAGATTGTTGGAGATTTGATTCTGAACAGTTGATTGATTGTATGTTTGTCATTGATGACAACATATAATACACAACAGTACTTCTGTATGTACTTATCCATATGATGACATGAAGACTTGCATGGATAGATACATGTTGTTGATATGTTTATTATGCTATGTTCATACACACAGACCCAGATATGATGTTTGAGTAAAGATATGTAATTCTGTTATTGACGGTTACAGTTCTGGAGGAATAACGGTTTAAGGCCGACGTATGTAACATGTTTATTGAGTTGCACCTATCTTTAGGATATGCATGTGTATATTCATGATGAGTTATGAGTTTTTGATATTAATCTAAAGGTGCCAAATGTGTTTCAAGAAGATTGCAAAGTTATGGTCAATTTGGTGAAGCTGATTTAGTGAAGTGATGCGTCTATTTAGTTTATACTTGCGCGGTTGTAATTATGCTTGCACACTTAGTAAATCTGACAAGGATGTTAAGAATAGTTGTCTAACATGTCCCATGATCTCATACTTTGAGTATGTACTTATAGAAGGTCATTTGTGATAAGAAGAGTTGCGAAAGCCAGAGATAAGAAAAGCAGAGCAGAGTGTTTAAGCAACAGAGCTATATTTATCATATGTTAATGATATAGATATTGAAGTTGAAGCTTTCAGAATATAGATAAGATTGTTGTAGTTCTTTACAAGAGGTTAAAGCATCGGTGCACAAAATGAAACTGATCAGACAAGCAGTGTCACAAACAATAATTCACCTTGTTGATACAGTGTGTATCAAATATCCAGAAGGTTTTAGCCTTCACCACTTGGATAGTGAGTCGTTGGACAGTGAGTCCTCCACCCCTAACAAGGTTATTTTAAAAGACTCCTAACAGGGTTAGACCCTTAACTAGGCCACTATACTACTACATTGTAATGATCAACTCCTAATAGGGTTGAAAGATCTTTTAACAGGGATTACTATAAATAGTATAGTTCTTTGTGGGTACTAATTCCCACCGGGGTTTTTACCATTTGGTTTCCCTATAACCAAATTGATGTGTTGTGTAATGTGTTATCTGAATGTGCATTTAAGTTGTATCAATCTAGATTAATAAGTAGAAGCTAAAGATTTAAAGTTGCTAATAACTAATTCACACCCCCCTCTCAGTTATCCCTGAAGTATTCTAAGACTTACATTGGGTGTGTATCCATACCATATCTCATAAGGTGTCTTTTTGGTGTCTTTCTTCAATTGTACTTTGTTTAATGTGTAAATAGCAGTACTGACAGCTTCCCTCAAGAAGATTTGGGTGATGCCTTTCTCTATCATCAGTATCCTTGCACAATCAACTATGGATATGTTCCTTCTTTGTGCAATTCCATTTTGTTGTGGTGTTCTTGGTGTAGAGACCTGTCTTTTGATTCCATGCTCATTACAACATTTAATAAATTCATCTGAAATAAATTCCCCTCCTATATCTGACCTTAAGAATTTTAGCTCCTTCCCAGTTTGCTTCTCAACCATTTCTTTGTAGCATTTAAACATCTTAAATGCTTCTGATTTATCTTTTAGAAACATGAATGTCATCATTCTAGAGTAATCATCAAAAAAGAGAATAAAATATCTATATCCATAATAACTCTTTGTCCTCATAGGTCCACATAAATTATTATGGACTAATTCTAGAATTGCATCAGATGTATGGTTTTTGCTTTTAAAATTAAACTTCGTCATTTTACCTTTTGACAATTCTTATACATGATATTGTCAGGCTTGGTCATTGTTGGTAAGCCTTTGACATTTCTCTTTTTGCTATTCATTATCATGTTTTGAAACTTCACATGACACAATCTTTTGTGCCATAACCATATGTCTTCTTTTGTAGCAATCAAACAAGTGGAGTCAGTATCATTCAGATAGAATAAGTAACCTTTTGTCTGGTCACCGGTACCAATAAGATTTCTAGATTTATTGAAGATCTTTTCCTTCTTATTTTCAAATGTTACTTGGTGACCTAAATTATTCAACTGAGAAACACTCAATAGATTATAATTCAATCCATTTACCCAATAAGAATTCTCACATTTTATCTAGTTATTTAACATTATTGTTCCTCTACCTTCAACTAGATAAGGTGTGTCATTACCTATTCTTATTGAACCACCTTTATAGTATTCAAAAGTCTCAAACTTTTTTTTATCACCGGTCATATGGTGAGTGCAGCCACTATCTATGATCCAAACATCAGTTTTGCTAATTTTAGATATGAGAGTTGTTTCTACATACCTTTCTTCATCATCATCTGAATCATCCTTTACAGCCACAAACACCATCTCGATGTCTTCATCAAATTCAGTGTCAGTATCATCATCCTTGCATTTTTCTAGGTAACTGGCCTTCTTTCCTTTGTCCTTATAGTCTCGGGCATCTCTTCTTTCTGATTGTCAGTAGCTTCTGTAATCACCTCTGTTAGACTTCTTTTCAAATGATCTATCATTACTTCTGTCATCTTTTCTTCTGTTAGTACATCTTGCAGAAAAGTGTCCAATCTCTTTGCAATTAAAACTATCAAGTGGTAATTTACCTTTGTATTTACCTTTGCCTCTTTGCATTCTTCTAGCCATAAGTGCTTCAATTTCATCAAGATCATCTTCTTCACTTTCACTATCACTATCTTTTCTCATAGTATTTTTATGACTTGATTTACGTATTATCATATAAATTTTGAATGCAGACTCTATGTTTGGTAAGACACTATTATCAAAGTTATTCATCTCAAATGAAATCAGTATTCCAATTAAACTATCTAGAGTAACATTGCTATTTTCTACTGCTCTCATTTCTTGAATGACAAATACTCTAATAGCATAAGTAGGCAGTAAGGTTCTTAGAATTTTACTTATCACTGTATCTTCTTCTAGTACACCTCAAACTCCTTGGATAGCATTGACTACCTCTTTGATTCTTGTGTTGTACTGAGTGATGTTTTCACCTTATTTCATTTTGAGATCATAAAACTTTCCTCTAAGGCTTTCTGCCTTGGCTCTCAAAACATTTTTGTCACCACCATGTACAAGCTTCAATTTGTCCCACATCTGCTTTGTAGTTTTGCATTCTTTGACGTCTTCAAATTCAACATCAGAGAGTGAGGATGCAAGCTCTATCATCATGCCATTATGTTCATGCTTCTCTCTCATTTGTTCAACTATTGGTACTCCTGTGGGCAACACATATTCATTTTTTAGGAATTGAGTAACATCATTACCAATACCTGATAAGTGGAGTCTTATCTTGCTCTGCCATGAAGCAAAATTATCTTTGTTCAACTTGGGCATATCTCATCTATTTATCTTGTGATCTTTGTCTTAGTTCTTCAAACCTTCCTTCTAAGCACACAAGCTCTGATACCAATTTTTAGTAATAACTGAGGGGGAGGGGGGGGGGTGAATCATTAGCTTCAAAATTCATCCTTCAAACTTAACCACCAATCAATAAATCTCAGATTATTATGTCCCTACAAGATGCATGCCATGAATAACTTATATCAATTTACTACTTGTCAAATTTCTCTGTTAAACCTTCTTCTTTATGTTTACCGATAAGAAGTCATCTATTTACCGAAATACAATAAATATGTAGAGTATACCGATATATCTAGAATGAATTATGTAAGATACAAAATAGTAAAGAAATGAATCACACACACGTAACACATGGATTTTATCATGGAAACCCTATTAAGGAAAAAACCACTGTGATCAGTACCCCAAATTTTCACTCTTCTGAAGTGAGCCTTGTTAGGAGCCAACACTGTTAAAGGTTACAAACACACTATTAAGAATGACCTTGTTAGAGGATTTTACACATATAGGTTATCACTTAGTATTGGGCATCTAATGCTACCATCCTTGAATCAGCCTCTCTCTTAGACTATCAATAGGCATCGGGCATATCCAATGCTACTTTCACGAATCAACCTTTTTGGCACTCCTTGGGATGTACCTCAATATATAGAAGACTGTTAAGTCGTTCTCGGTTAAGATACATGATGCTTCAATGGTTAAACTGAAACATTATGACCTATTCATATTGCAACTTAAATTGCATATTTTTCAGATCTATTTAAGTACATTACCTCTCTGACCAATGTATTAATTCAATCCTTGTGCTCCACACTTTGTTTTCTGTGATGCTATGCTAACTGTTTGTCGGTTGTCTACAGAATTCCTTAGCTCTCCTTTAGCTTGTTTGATCAGCACTACATGAAGTTTTTCTTCATCAGTTTTTCTTCAACATCCTCTCTCTATTCACTCTCCTTAATCCCATTCGTAAATGAATTAAGCTTGTCTCTTATAAAGACACAATATTTCTTTTTTCTTGGTTCTTGATTCTTGATTCTTAGCGTGATAAACAATCTAGCCAATTTGATTTAAAGCATAACTCCTGATTTGTCTCATAGATATCTTCTTGCCAACTATACAAATCAGCTTTATATCAATCACTTATATTTGGTTGAATAAAACAAAGTAGACAACCAATTAAGTCTATATTTAGCTCTGCCAGCTAGATATTTTGTCATTTTCTAAACTCTTTGTTCTGTCGGTTAATACTGCAGTTAGTCATCAGTGACAACTGACTGTTCCATCAGTGAGACTCCAGCTAGCTTCGTGATCTCTGTCCATCGGGCAACACTCTATTTTCTTCCGTCGGGTTACTCTGTGCTTTGCTCGTCGAGAAACACTGTGATTCTTCTCATCGGTAGTGCTATGTATTTAATCTTCAGGTATCACTATGACTTTGTTCTTTTTCTTTGTCCATCGGGTGCACTCCGTCAGTGTTGTTTATCACTTAGTGAATACTTGACTTGTATGCATTACTGATAGCATAGCCTTGGTTCCTTTGGTTCTCTGAAGTCTTTGACATTATTTACATGACCGTACATAATATATTAAGTTGACATCAAGGACAATACAATACATTAACTAATTTAATGCCTTGCATGATCATCAACTTAACATCTTCAGACATTTAATTAGTTACATGTCCTCATGTATTATTGTAATAATATAAATATAAATAAATAATTAATACTAATATTGTACTATTATACAATAAAGAAATAAATAATTATAATATAATACTAATTTATATAATACAATTCTAATATTTAAATAATTATATAATACTAATGCTATTACCATCTAATATTAATATTAAATAAAAAAAATTATAATATATAACCTAAAAATATTAAATCATAAAATTGAAAAAAACTTAAAATCATAAAATTGAAAAGAAGGTTGAAATCAAAATGTTGAATTTGGGCGGGACTTATAAGATATTTGATATTATCTGATATACGGTTAGGCTTGGTATTTGCTTTGGGTTTTGGCTTTGCAATGCCAAACTAAATGATCAACCCAAACGATGTGTTTACCATATTTCCTTTGATCTCTAGACTTCGACCATGTAGTTAATGATCTTTTTTTCACCCAAAATTAATGAAATAGAAAGGGTTTCTTAAAGACATTGTCAACTTTCCATCAATATAATTGTTGTCAAAATTTGAGTTTAGTAAGTAATTATTAATTATTTTCTAATTGAGTTATCTCTAAAGTCCTAATTGATAGATTGATTGAAAAACAACTATAACTTTCAAATAGTTTAACCTTTTTGAAATTTGAAACATGTGTCACATTCTATGCTTCGCCTACTATAAGAAAAAAGGTGTGAAATTTTGTAAAGTTTGGAATTAGTTAAGGTGGTCCGACATGAGAGTTTTTTATTTTGAATAAGTTGTAGTAGAAAATTTATAATTAATTATTTATTTTGTAAAAAATTACACAAAAATATGCGTCACATCTGGGCATGAGTCTACTAATTATATGTCAAATCTTCTGAAAATATATCATCATTTCATTGTGATTAAAGTGGTCAGACATACATGTACTTTTTATCTTTTTCCTAAAATTTTCATACTACTGCATTGAAATCTAAAATATTGAACAATTAGATTAATTTTTTTGAGACAAGGGCTAGTAGTTTAGAAACTACATTCAATTTTCTATAGATTTTGTTCTTACAAATTTTTTGTTGGAAATAATGTAATGGTGTATTGAGAGGGGAGGGCTGAATCAGTACCCTCAAAAACTTTTGGTCAATTAACCTTTATCCTTTTGTAATCAATTGCTTTTATTACCAACCATATATGCTATTCTATCTTTATGCATGTAATATCAATTCATAAACCCAATTAGCATATAAACATTCATACAAACATTCATGAAATGTATTTACACATGACACAAGATTTGGTAACGCATAAAACCCCTGTTAGAAGGTAAAAACTGTGGTGGGGATGAAACCCACAAAGCTTCACTATCCGCAGAATGGAAGGGGTCGGTTTAGGCTTACAAGTTTGATCACTTTTGATGATCTACCCTGTTAGGAGTAATTTTGAGACTGGTTAAGGTCTACTATGTTAAGATATTTAGTAACATTGTTTAGTGTGTACTCGGTTAAGAGATTTATAAAGGATTGTTAAATACACCTTTCTTAAAAGGATTTCTTCTATTTTCTACACTTGTTAGAATGTAGTCAAAATATTCATTCACCTGAGTAACACAATCTAGAATTGCTGATTACAAATCCATTAAAGATTACATGTATATTTATCACCTATAGTGATTGATCAATACCTCTGTTATGCTCGGTAGCCTTGAATCTGGTTCTTGATAACCTATTTCATCTTTTGTTGTTATTCTCCATAAAAATCTCATTCTGATCCATAGATCTTCTTCTCAGTGACAATCATCATCACACACATGTTCTGATTGATTACATATCTATTTATACAATGAGTTTGACCTAAAATGAGTTTCACGTGTTACAATGACAACTCTATGATCAAACGTTTACAACTTGACCTTGATCTCCTAGTTTTCATATTTTCAATCAGTTAGACTGATTAAAACAATTATAATTGCATTTCTTGTCCCTCAAGAAATGGATTTAAAGCTAATCAAAAAGATAAATATAAAACACAAGTATTTTATCTAACGTGGAAGTCAGATCCACATTTCTCAGAATTGTAACTGTCTCTCAGTAGACTGGTGCTCGGGTTGCTTTGTAGTCTATCAGGTTCATCTATAATCTTCTTGTTGGGTTCCTCTGTAATCTGTCGGGTTACTCTGTCAGGTTCCACTTGTAACATTTTCGGGTTGCACAAGTGAACTGTGTCGTCGGTTTACATTGTAACCTGCTCTACGAGGTTACACTACAAAATGTGTCATTGGGTTCCTTTGTGAAGTTGACTGTTGGGTTGCACTGAAACCTATCTTTTAGTGTCTTTGTTACCGATGGTTTAAAATTATTTTCCTTTTCATACTAATGGAAAAATATGTTTTCATTTTTCACATAAGGTTGATAAGATTTTCAAATTTTTACATCACGTTGACTAAGCTTGATTTTCTGATTTTTTATTGCCACTTACAGCCATAGCTTGGTATACCATGATCCTACACATATGTTGTTTTGGCTTCTTGTGAGTCAATGTAATAAGATGTACATTATCTTCTAGATGTAGTTCCTTAGGATAACTACTTGGTAGAGATTGCAGACCTGTGAATTTGTAGAGTCCTATCTTGTACATTTCAAAGACACCATTGATGATATTCATCTTCACTTTGATTGAGATTATCCTTCTCTATCTATTGTGAGGGAACACTTAGGAAATCTTTTTTATTCTCTACATGATCATCCTTTAGAGTTTGACATGAGTGTGGACACTTTCAATTTTTTTTTGGAGGAGGTGTCTTTATCTTTAGAGGATACACTTAAGTATTTGTATCTTGTTCTAGATTAATTTTCACCAGATCTTGGATTATCTTTTTTTAGTAGTATGACATTTCAAACCTAGTTTGGAAGAGTCAACTTTCAACACCAACATAGGGAAACTTGAGCATCTTTTAGAGACTTCATATAGCTTGAGTTTTCTCCCCACATATTCCTTTCAGGATTAGAAAGACTTCATACACACACCTAGGGTTTTTCATCTTCCTTATTTGGAAAAAAATATTTGATGATCATACACCATCATCTACATCTAATTTGGAGCATCTACCATTGGGCCACTTTCTACATTGAGGGGGGATACATGGTCTCTCTCTTCTTCTCTCTTATTGGGGCAAATATTAATCAACATATGGTATTGTTCTTCTCATTCTCCTTTGAGAGAATTTTGTATTTTCATCTCTCTTTTGGGGAGGGATTTTTTCTATTATATTTTCTACTTTTCTCCAATTGTAGAAGATTGTATTGTATTTGTACGTGCGTACCTAACATGGCCTAGTAACTAAGACCCATATTGCATTATTTGTATTTTTGTACACTCCCTAAGTTGCAGTTAAGGGTTAGTGTTAGTGTGATTAAGTGTTGTATCTATTAAGTTCTCTAGCTAGGTCTTAATACCACATGTTACTTAAGATTACTTAGGGACCACATAAGTATATTCTCACCTTAAGAGGAATATCCACCTTTAGTGGATTTATCAAGTTATCAATTTTCCACCTTATGTGAGTGATAAGTTATCACTTTACGTATCATGTCATAGGATTAAGAAACTTTTTATAATATTATTTTATATTAATTCTCACCTTGGCCTTAACAAACGAGTCTCCTTTTTACATTCATTCTTGTCATATTAATAAATTTTCTTTTGTTCTATTTTTTATTAGGTGTCTAGATCTTAAGAGGCTATCTCCATAGCCAAAATCTACAACATTAACAATTAGTCAAATTTTTTTCTCTAGCTTCCTACTAAATGGTTGTATGTGATTTTTTCCTTCTACCTTGAAAATAGAACTATTCCCACTCAATTAAGGTTGTTCCATTTTATTTTTCTTTCTTTCATATTCTTATTTTTGTATTACTACTCAAACATGCTTTGATTTCAAAAATAATTTAAGTATGACATTAGGAAGAATTTTAGAAACATCTTCATTTAGAATTACCAAATTCTTGTTCATTTTATCTTTCCATATGCATAGATGTTTTTTTAAATTCAACTTTCATTCTTATAAATTCTACTTTTAGGTACTGATTTTTGTCTTAAATATTTGTTTTAATTATAATTTCAACTTTTTTTAGGCATGACGATAACCCTATAGTCAATCATTTTTACCTCATTGAAAATTGAGAATTTTTTGAAATGATTTTGAATCTATTTTGATAGAGTTAAAATTAAAAATTAGTGAGATAGCCAACTAAAAGTTCAATAATTATAGATGTCGTGCTATTATACTATAATTCATCCAATAAGGTCAAACTGAAAATTAGGAGCTAATCTATCTAATAATTTCATGGAATAATAAATTTAACATATGAAAATATGATAAAATGGTAAAACACTAGAAGAAGTACATAAAGGTTTCTAAAAATAGAGTTACTTTGTAGGAATTCAAATTGGATGAAAATCCTAATAAGAATTAGATACTTTAGCTCCTTAGCTAGTTATTACACATATAAGAATGTCTACAAAACAAATAAAATGACCTCATGTTTCTTATAATTGGGATTGCCTATATTTATATTTTCTAATTCTTCTAATTTATTTTAAAAACTATTTGATTATAAAAAATATAAGGATTCACTAAATACCCTCCGAGCTACAAATATTTTTCCCAACATATTTTATTCTTTGAATATTAATTAATAAATTTCCATCAAAATACTAAAAGAATCACTATTCACATACACCAAAATGATGAAAATACCACATATTTTGTTGATAGTTATGAAATTGGTAGGGATTTGTGAAATTATTAGTAATATAAAAATGGGTTGTGTCTATGCAACCACATGTTTCAAGGGTTGTGTCTATACAGCCACATATTTGTACCTTAGTAAACAAAATATGTTGTTAACAAAATGTGTTATTGAATAAATAGTTTGCAAGTCTACTCACCATTGTGATTCTTGTCAATTCATTAAGTATCTATGTGTGCATTGCCTTGAGCTAGGATTTAGCGTATGCTGTTAAAGACATTTTCAATTGGAGGCCCAATCATTTCAACCAAGTACTGCTACTTGAACATACACACAAGATGGAGGTGACACATGCAAGTTTATTTTGACAAGGAATTGCAGGCCTTTTTAAGGAGGCACAACTTTTAGAAAAGGCACTGCCTTAGGCAAATCAGAGAGGTTGCATACATTGCCACATATTTGCACCTTAAAAAAGTTGCACTTCTTTAAAATGTTTGAAATGACCGGGCCTCCGATTGAAAATGTCTTTAACAGTGTATGCCAAAGCCCAGCTCAAGGCAATGCACAAACAAAGACTTAATGAATTGACAAGACTCACAATGCTCAGTAGACCTTCAAACTGCTTATTCAATAACACATTTTGTTTACTAAGGTGCAAATATGTGGCTGCATAGACACAACCTTGGAAAGAGGGCCATTTTTTTGCATTTTCTATTGCAAATACTTACCATTGCACGTCCTCCCAAGATTGAGAAGGACCTCTGCTGATTATAATTGGAGTGGCCCAGGTGTCATTTTTTTCCAAAAGATATAATTGAAACTAAGATTAACATTTTCCCATTCTTACTTTTTTTTCCTCAAAAGGAAAAATCTGTTTTTTTAGAAATATTTTTGTAGATATAAAGTATATTTTAGAAGAAAATTTTTAAATCATCTTTAAGACAACTTTTATGAAAGTATCATTTATTGTAAAACTTTTCTTTTTCTTTTTCGCCACGATTTCAACAAGGATAGTCATGGAATATCTCTATAAAGTTTTGAATTAAGGGAGGGATCAAAGACATAATCAAGGGGTGTGTTGTGTGGATCATTTTTTCACTTCCTCATGAAGTTCTATTGTGTCATGTTACTGCTTTCACTGTACTCTTTCACACATTTCATCTTTCTTTTCCACTTCCTACAATCAATGTTCTAAAGTCATGACAAGCAATATGGATTGTAATTATGTAACTATACAACCCCTAACTCCTTTAAATTATCATGATTGGAAGTTTGAAGTAATTCTTGTACTAAAAAGAAAAGGTTTATTTAGGGTAACTATGGGAACTGAAAAAGAACATAATTGAGCTAAAGATAAAGAAAAATATTTTAATGAGTGTGACCATGCATTTGAATTTATATGTTTAAATGTATCTCCTGAATTGTTGTTCTATGTTGAAAACTTCAAAATGCCTAATGAGGTGTGGGAAGCTCTAAACAAACTATTTGGGAATAAAGATGAACTTAGGAGTCATGAGTTGGAGAACCAACTCTTAGGCCTTAACGTCCATCCAGTTTTTAAAATTTAGAGGAATTCTTCACTAAATTTAAATCTTTAAAGTTACAATTGAAAGATTATGGAATTGACAAGAAAGAGGATCAATTAGTCCTTTCCAAATTATGTCTTGAATATTCTATCTTTGTGTCTACTTTCTATTTTACAAAAAGAGCTCTTGGAGCCTCATGGTCTATGCCCTCACTTGATAATTTTATTATTAACCTTAAAAGGGAACAAGAAAATTTATGTCAAATGGGAAATTTGAAGGCTACTAAACCTCAAGACCTAGTTGCAAAAAGTGAAATTTAATCAACTTCAAAAGGAAAGAAGAAGAAAGCTAAAAAGGAGAACGAAAAGAAGAAAAAAGATAAAATGGAAACCTCTAAAAAGAATAATTTTTATCATAGTAAACCAACTATAGAGAAAGTTAAATGTCCCTATTGTAAAAAATTTGGGCATGATGAGAATAAATTCTTAAGGAAGCAACTTGAGCATATTATCTGATTCAAGAAAGGAATCTTCATCAACTTAAAAAAATACAATGAATAGATAAATCAAAAGGCAAGGCCTTAGTTGCTACAACATCTTCATCTCCATCATGGATTATAGATTCAGGTGCTACACATCACATAGGTTCTCAACAAGTTTTTTTCATCTTTAGAAAATTCTAACATGTCCTCAATCACCTTAGGAGATGATACTCTAGCATAGGTCAAAGAGAGAGGGACTGTTGAAATTGAAGGTGGAACATTTTCAAATGCTCTATGTGTTCCTTCACTCACAACTAATATTATTTCCCTGTATCAAAATTACTCACCTAGGAAAGGGAATGAGAGTCAATTTCTCTCCAAATCTAGTTGAGATAAGAGATGTGCAAAGAAATAACTTGGTAGCTATAGGGAAGGTGCATCATCAATCTAGATTGTATACCTTCGCCAAATTTGCCATAAATTTTTCTCCAAAGGTACTACTAACTCATTTAGATGAGGTTAGTAAAGTATGGCATGAGTGGTTTGACCACCTTAATGACCCCTATCTTGAGAAACCTCGTCAACAAAAAATGGTTAAGGGTTTAATAAAGGTTAAGTTTTCTAAAGGAATTTGTGAAGGTTCTGCACATGGAAAACATCCAAAAGAAAAATTGGACAAAGGAAAATCATGGAGGAAAAAAATTCTTACAACTTGTTCATAGTGATGTTACAGACTTTTTCCCATCCATCATTTACGAAATCAAGATATTTTCTCAATTTCATTGATGATTACTTAATATTCACATGGGTCTACTTCCTTAAGAAAAAATCAGAAGTATTTGAATTTTTTCAATATTTCAAAGCTCTAGGTGAAAAACAATTGGGAAGAGTCATCAAATTTCTCCGAAGAGATAATGGAAGAGAGTTTGTCAACAACCATTTTGACCAGTTTTGCATAGTATAGGGGATAGATATACAATGCAGAACTCCATATTTCCCTCAATAAAATGCTCTTGTTGAACATAAAAATAGATCTTTAAAAGAGATGGAAAATTATATGATTAATTCTAAGGACCTTACACTAACATACTAGGCTGAAGAAATCAATTGTGCATGTTACATTCAAAATAGTGTTCCTCATAAAGCGTTGAAGGGTATCACACCTTTTGAATCTTGGAAAGTATGAAAACCTATAGTTTATAATTTTAGAGTCTTTGGGACTCTAGCTATAGCAAGCATTCTAAAAGAACAATGTAAGGCTATGGATCCACAATCCCAACCTTGCATCTTTGTTGGATATCTAGATGGTTTAAAATGCTATCGCCTACTCCAACCTACCATACATGAGTTATTTATTAAGAGAAGTGTTAAGTTCCAAGAAATACCTGGGTGATCCCACAATAGTGGGTTACACTTTTTTGGAGGAAGAAATTCCTCACGAATCCGCGAGGTGGGAGAATTTAGTCGGGTACTTTCGATAGAAAGTACCTGATTGTTTTGATCGAAACATTAATAGTTTCGATCGAAACATTAATAGTTTCGATCGAAACTAACCTAGTTTCGATCGAAACTAAGTTAGTTTCGAACGAAACTAAGTTATTTTTGATCGAAACTAACCTAGTAAAGAATTTAGTGGGATTTTGACCCATAATCATGTTAAACTAAGAAAGTACTTTCGATAGAAAGTAATTTTGATCGAAACTAATTAGTTTCGATCGAAAGTACTTTCTATCAAAATTACTTTCTATCGAAACCCCCAAAATTGAGGCTATCTGCAAAGGCTAACAGAAATCTACAGTTTTCATGGCTTCGGGGCTCAAGCGCGGGGCTCAAATGGAAGAATAGGGACACCTCCTTTTGCATCACACAAGTACTCTGAATGAGCTTTCTAATGAATATAGATTTGACAAATTTTGAATTAATTAGGTCTATGTATTTTGACGTGCATCGGATGTAGGTTTTTTATCCAATATAAACTTCCAAGTTTGACATTCAATGAAAAATAGTAGAAAAGAGAGAAAAAAATTTGAAAAATAACAGTGCCCTCCAACTTTGAGTCTTCTTTCTATCAAAAAAAAATAAATTGAATTTTGATAAATACACAATAAGTTATCAGCTACGCAGTCAACGTATGTCACAATTACGGTTTACTCTACTTCAAACATTCATAAAATATGCAATAATCATGATAATGTCATCAAACCAATTGCATGCCCTCCGTATGGATGTTAAAAAACCAAATTTGAAAGAAGCGCATTGATATCTATTTTAGAAAAAAAGTTATGTTGTACAAAGTCATTGTACCTTTTTGAAAATGACGTTTTCAGCAACATAGCAGTTTTAGTGGGAGAAAAAAAAAACCATTAAAACTAATTCAAAAAAAAATAAAAAAAATATATTTAGAATCTAGACAGAAAATACTAAAAGACTCTAGTTTACTTCATCTTTAGATTTCAAATAGTTTAACGAAAATATACATCCGAATGTGAACATTTTTCTCAAAATGTAGACTTCAATGTCCGTTTAGGCAAAAAAGTGTAACCCACTATTGTGGTATCACCCACCTCTTGAAACTATACTTGATACTTCTCAACTTGATGTTGACTCTTCAGATCTTGATGACAATACAAATGAGTCAAATGATTCATAGGAGGTTTCTAGTACAACACCTTCTTTGTCCTATAATGATGATAGTGATGAGAATTCCTCTTTATCTAGTTTAGGAATACCCTTAGTGGTTGATATTTTTTCATCACCCATACATCATACTCTATAGAGGGAAGATATTGGTGTATAGGATTCACCAGATGATAGTGCATATTTTTATGAGGGGTCACAAGCTTTCTTTGCTCCAGCTTCTAATCCACAAACATTTAGAGAGGCATCAATCATACCTGAATGGGATATTTCTATGGATGAGGTTCATATGATTCCTTGATGAATAATCACATTGCCGATTTGACTTCACTTCCTAGGGGAAAGAAGTTAGTTTGGTGTAGGTGGATATATGAAACTAAATTTGCAGCAGATGGGTAAATTGATAAATAAAAAGAACGCTTGGTTGCAAAAGGTTTTTCAAAAGTTGAGGTCATTGAATATACATAAAACTTTGCACCAGCTGCTAAGATGAATTCAATTAGAATCACACTTTCTATATCTGCATTACATGGATGGGTTGTACATTAGATGGATGTGAAGAGTGCATTTCTTCATGGAGATCTTGACAAGGAGATCTATATGGAACAACCACCAAGGTTTGTTCATGATTCATGCTTAGTTTAAAAACTAAGGAGGTCCATCTATGGTCTCAAACAAGCCCCTAGGTATTGGTACACCAAGATGCATACTTATCTTCTATCTTAAGAATTTACTAGATGTCATTCAGATCCTAATGTGTATCATTTGCTGCAGGATGATTGTTTTTTGATATTGATACTTTATGTTGATGATCTTTTGATCATAGGGAGTACTTCATCGATAATTTTAGTAGTGATGTCATCAATTCAAGACAAATTCACCATGAAAAACTTGGGTCTACTACACTACTTCCTTTGTATTGAGATTTCACACTCTGATTTAGGGGTCACACTTGTTCAACCCAAGTACACTCTTGATTTACTTTCACGACTTCACATGAATACTTTTTGACCATCTCTAACTCCCTTTCTATTAGGAGTCAAGATTGAGACTACTTTGTATTGACAACTTGTTGGTAGTATTATTTACTTGACTCATACTAGGCTAAACATATCATATGTAGTTGGCACGATTTCAAAATTTATGTAAGAGCCTCATGAGTTGCGTTAGAAAGAAGCTATGAGGACTCTTCACTATCTTCATTGTACACTTGGGTTTGGGATTCATTACAGAGTTGGTACTTTAGTTGACTTGGTTGGTTTTATAGATTCAAATTGGGTTTGTGATACTGAGTATCATAACTCTACTTCAGGTTACAATTTTTCTCTTGGTTCAGGTCCTATCAGTTGGTCTAGCAAGAAGAAAAATTCTATTGTTATATCCTACACAGAGGTAGAGTTCAGAGGGGTTGTTAACACAGCTGTTGAGGCCATATGGCTTCAAGGTATTCTTTCTAAGTTTGGTATTCCTTCCAGGTATCCTACAATTAGCTATTGTGATTACCAGAGTACTAGTCAGATATGCAAGAATTTGGTTCATCATCAATGAACCAAGCACATAGAGATTCATCTTCTTTATTTTTGAGATTTGATTCATGGACATATCATTGACTTAGTATTTTTACAGTCTTTAGAGTAGGTTGCTTCCATGCTCACCAAACCCTTTACTAAGAGAAAGTTCATTCATATATGATATCTTATTGATGTTTGGTCTACATCAGAAACAACATCCTTCTTTGGGAAGGATTTCTAGTTTTCTACACTTTATATGTCTTTTGGAGGAGAGTTTTTTCCCACTAGGTTTTATATCTTTCTCTTCTTTATGAGAGATTGCCTTGTACATGGGTGCCTCATAAGGTTTTGTAGCCAAGACCCATTTTTCATTGTACTTACCTAAGCTATGCTTAAGTGGGGGGGGTTAGTGTACATCTATTTCCACATGGATTTTTAATCCTAGTCAGGTGTTCATATTTGACTTGTTCTAGGAGAGGTTTCAAGGTTTGTGAGTGGTGTCAAATAATATTTGACACATCCCCTTATTACCTTGGGTAGTTGTACCACCGCTCTAAGTTGAAGGAGTTCATTCCACATTTTTTGGATGCACTCTCTTCTCTATATGTACACTCATTCTTCATTATTATTTTATGATATTTAGTTTGGATTATGTGCTTGCATTCTAGATTTTAGATCTTGGCTCTTTCTTCAATTCTAAAATCCCTAACCATTCTCCAAGATTGACAATGATCATATGTGCAACATTAGTCTAAGAAACTAAGGAAGATAGATGAAACATAGCCCTGAGTAGAAACATAAGACCATCACTTTGTACAAAATGAAGGAGCCTGGGCATAGCTAGAGTAGCATCCAAAGAAAATTCATTAGGAGGGAAAATATTTGTTGTAACAAAATGAAACCTCCTCCACTAAATGAAAGAAGGGTTAAATCAAGCCAAGTTAGACCCATCAGGAAAGAATGACATTAGCAACACTAAGCCTTTCATAGAAAGAACTATGCACAAAGAGTGAAGTACCTCCATATCAAAGGGAACCTTCAACAAAATAGATCTAGGGTAGATATAAAGGAAAAGGGAAAAAACCCCTTCCTTCATGCTCATCCTGAGTAGAATAAATTAAGGCACAAATATTGATGAGAAAACATCACCACAACCATGCCAAATCATTACATGAGAGGTAGAATCAATCACATGATAAGAAAGGATTGGGGCACGGAAACACACAACCCCAAAGTTGAATCAAGAGTCCCAATCTAGTTGCATCCACGAAGATCCCTTTCAAAAAGATATGGTAAGGACTTTAGTGTTCTCCATTTTCATCCAATCTACCATAAAACAACACTGATATGCTTGTAAGGAAACTCAGGTGCGGAAACAACTTCCTACGCTAATCTCGATAGGAAAGTATTGTACAAATTCTTTTAAATCCTTACAATTACAGTTTCGTTAACTACTTTAACAAAGATATTGCAACCACATACCATGCATACAGAAAATAGAGAATGACACAATGATATACCCTGGGGAAAACCTTTCGGTAAAAAACCCCAGCACTCCAAAACCTGCACAATGTATTGATCAAAACGATTACAGCTACAATACACTTGCAATGCAATTTCTTTCAGAAGATTTCAAAACCCTTGAAGAAAAATCACGGCAGCATAAACCATTCCAACAATACACTCGCATCACATCTCTTCGCAACCCTAACAAACGCTTATATCATGCGTTTCACTTTTTAGGGCTACTCCAAAAGATAACCGTATTAGGGTTTTACCATTCTCTGAGAAAATATGAACCCCACGATTGGGGAAGAGTGTACAGTACTCAAATTTATCAGTTGCCACATGTCTTCACCTGTCATTGAATCTTCCTGACATAGCTCTTACGTGTCATAGGAATCCGTCATAACCATTTTAGC
>MU223589.1:592367-650668 GCA_018584345.1 Thuja plicata | reverse complement strand
GTTTATGATGATGAGTTATCCCAACATGAGAAATAAGGAGATGAGCTTCATGATGCTCACATCAATGCAACTTATACCAACAACTTGTTTCAACATTCAAGACCAAGCTCACCTCTTAAAACATCTACCAACTACATGAGTGAAAGACTCAAGAGGATTAACCATGAAAAGAAGTTATTCAAAGATGAAACAATTCATAAGCAAGAACAAATTAAATGTCTAGAGTTGGAGAAACAAGCTTTAATTGAAATGGAAAGGAAAGCCCTTCAAGAGGAGCAAGCTAGGCTCTTGGCTCGACAACTTCATGGTCCATTCAATCTTATGCATATTAGTGGTGAAAATGGTTCTCCTCCATCTACTCCTCCTAGGACTCCAAGAAGTAGGAGACATTCATGATCACCATCACGATCTCCTAGTCCTAGAGGAAGAAGAGTTTCTAGAAATGATCATCATAGGAGACAAACTCCTCCTAGGAGCTCAAAGTCATCTTTAAAACATGCTCATTATGGTTCACAATATGGAGGTAGTAGTATGAGCTTTGACCACACCTCCCAAGATTTCATACACATGCAACAAGAACCACTTTTTCAAAAGTATGTGGAGAAGTATTTGAAGAAAAACCAGGATAAGATCGTAAAGAGTCTAATTGATAATGGGGCTAAGGTCCCTTACAAATTTGATGTGGATAGAAAGATTAGGAGACAAGATCTATCTCTAGAGAAAAATATGGATGAAATACAAAGACAAATAGCAAAGATGTCTACACCTAAGAATTCTTTCTCATTGGACTCGATTTGTCCTAATCCTTTTGATAAGAGTGTTGACATGAAAGAGTTTCTTAGAAAGGTTGAAATTTCTCAATATGAAAAATATGATGGGAGTGGAGATCCACATGATCATGTGCGACAATTTTACACCACTAGTTTTGAGTTCCATCAAGATGATTCATACCTCATGAGTTTATTCCCATGAAGTCTTAGGGGGCAAGCAATGGAATGGTTTACTAAGATAACTCCCCCTATTAAGACTTTCAAAGAGCTTATTCAAAGATTTGTTCAACACTTTGCATACAATATTTCAAGATCTATCACTTTGTTGGACTTATGTAGCTTAAATCAGAATCAAGGATAATCCTTTGTTACCTTCTTGCAAAGGTGGAGATGAAAATGCTCTTGCTATTCTAGAACTATTCCTGATAATGAAAAGATTGACATTCTTGTTAGTAATTTGGTCCCCAAAATGCGGTATGAGGTTAAGAAAATGGTTTTTGATTCATTTGAGACCATGGTTGAGACTGCATGCCAAATTGAGGATGTTTTGAAAGAAGAAGGAATTTTGACTAAACATGGAAATAACAACAACAATGGTCAAAACAACAACTCTAACAAGGATAAAGGGAAGAACCAATATTGGAATAACAACAAACAAGTGGTCAATGATGGAGTTGTGGATTCCTCCCAACATAAGGATCAACCAATGTTACACTTATCTAGTATCGTTCAAGATGCCAAGCTCAATGCACCCACTCAACAAGAAAGTAAGCAAAGTTACCAAGGTAAGCCTAAGAGTGAAAGACATCAATTTATAAAACTTGGTGAGACATATGGGGAAATCTTACAAAAACTCATTGATAGAAATTTGGCACATCCTCTAGATGCAGTACAATTTCATATACCTAAATAAAAACCATCATGGTGGAAGGAGGACAAATTTTGCATATTTTATAATGGTATTGGACATAATGTTGAAAATTGCAGGAGACTCGGGCATCTCGTTCAAGATATCATTGAGAATGGAAAACTTACAGTAGATGGATAGAAAACCAATGCCAATCACAAGGCATTCAAGGAACCTTTTCCCAAATATGAAAAGGGGGAAACCTCTAAAGTTAAGAATGGAAAAGTTGAGATCAATTATACTTATACGAATATAGAGAATACCATCAACATGCTTGAATTTGTGGAAGAAAATGTTAACATGATGAGTGGAAGAGATCCTTATGGTTATGATCTAGATGAGGACTCTCATCCTATTTTTGATAGAGAACCTGTTGTGGTGCTAAGGGGTCCCAACTGTAGAAGGTCGTCTCAAGCCCTTAATGTTGTTACCCAAAGTCAAGGTCTCATTGTCATTAGAGGACCCAATTCAAGCCAATCTAGTAAACCTAAGCAAGTGATGTCCAAGATTGTTACCTTGAAGCTAGCTATCAATCCTAAATTGAAATACAATCTTGTGGATTGGTTATTAAGAACACCTACTCATATTTTGATCTTTGAGCTCTTAGAGTTGTCTCCAAGACATAAACAAATCCTTGAGGATGCTTTGCGTACAACAAATTTCCCCAATAAATTATATATTGATCAATTCCAGAATATGGTTAATCACATTGCTACCCCTCATTACCTTATTTTTTCAGAAGATGATGATAAATCTTTGAGCCATCCACACAATCTTGCCCTTCATATTAAGGTCATGATCCATAGAACTCATGTCAGGGGCTTAATATTTTCTCTTTTAGTCTTTTGAAAGAATTGGTTTATTCTAAAGAAGTTATTGATCCCCGAAAAAGAATTACTATCAAATCCTATGATGAGGTAGAAAGAAGTTCCAATGGGTTGGCCGTCCTTCCTGTTAGGATTGGCCCTGTTCAAAAGGATATTTTGTTTCAAATCGTTGATGCTGGACCCCTTGCATATAATATTTTACTTGGTAGGCCATGGATTCATGATATGCAAGCAGTTCCATCTACCTACCATCAATGTGTTAAGTTCCCCTACAATGGTATAGAGATTTGTATACCTGGGGATAACACTTTATTTGTTAATTCAATTTCAACAGGGGATCATGTTCCCCTCAATAGAGAAGTAGAAGATTTTAATGCTACTATGGCTGAATGTAAAGACAAGCTTAAGACAATAGACCTTGGTATGGGGGGGTATCAACTCAACTCCCTCACAACATTGCCATTTTCACCTCGGTCTTATGGTAAACCTTCAAAAGAGATGAAGCCTTCTTCTTCAGCTATGACATTATTTGGCAAATTTGTAGAATCATCAGTGCCTATTCAAAATGAGAAAGAGGAAACATTTGTCAGAGACTAGATCTATAGAGAAGAAAAGTATAAGCATAATGAGAACTTCTCTCCCTCTCCTAAGACTTATGGAAGTGGATATAATTTTTTCAAGAATATGGGCTATCCTGGGTATGGCCCTCTTAATCACAATTTGGATGCTAGGTCTGAACCTCTTGATCATGTTAAATTTGGACGCAAGTCTAAGAAACCAGTTGGCCTAGGATTTGAAAATTGTGACAAACGTACCAATCCTCTATTTGAAAAGTTTGATAGTGATGATGACCCAGAGTATGAACCTAATTTGACAAATCAATAGGATATGTGTGAAGGTTGGGTCCCTTTCACTACTCTCCTTTGGGGAGATTAAGATATTTCAGCCACCCATGCATCAATTGCAAATTTAGAACAAGAATCAGATATAGAGGATCCTTTGAGAGAGTGTCAAAGAAAGAATCTTGCTTGTTTAATGGAAAGAGAAAGTACTACTTTTGATAAAATTGGACCTTCAACATCACAATGTCCCAAGCCTTCATGGTGTAAGAATCCTAGTCACAGTTCAGATACCAGTTCTAATGAGTATGAATGGGACTCTTTTTCAGAGCCCTCAACAGTTGATAGAGATATTGATGTTGTTCACACTTTTAGTTCTCCACTTGAGGTAGCCAACAAGTCACATGTAGGATTAGAGTTTTTGAACCCACATGTTGCCTTAGTGGATGATTCTTCACTTATTAGGATGAATCTTGATTTGGGTAGCTTAGAGGGATACTTGATGGACTCTGACTCTTCAGTCACCAGTGATAATATCATTCATATTTATAGCCTTGAACCAGCCATTGACTTGCCTCTTATTCATCCTGACCTTATTGATTGGTCCCAACGCTATCAAGAACCTAGAATTTTAACATTCCAAAATGATTATGAGATAGCTTGTTACCTAAATTCCATTGAACCTGTAGTCTCTTCCACCAGCGAACTAGCTACCAGTATGACAGAGCCAGACATCAAGTACATTAGTCACAAGATAAAGAGAAAAGAACATAAAAAGAATAGGTGTTCTAATGGTGAAAACCACTGTGTGGTGGTGTCAGAACCAAAAAAAGTAAAAATAAATGACGTATCCAAGGGTGAAAACCTCTTTGAGGTGCCTAAGGATGAGGTACTTGATCGTCTCCCTAGTTATTTTTAGGATCAATCTTCAATTCTTATTGAGCCAACACAAGTAGTTAATTTAGGTACAAATGAGGCTCCACAGATAGTGCTCTTGGCTGAGTCCTTGTCACCAATGGAAAAAGAAACTTATACTAAGTTCTTACAACCCAAGAAGATCAATTTTGCATGGACTTATACAGATATGCCAGGGTTGGACATTAATCTTATTATGCATCACTTATCTATAGCTCCAAATGTCAAAGGTCAGTTAAACATAAATTAAGAAAGATGCATCCTCACATAGCTCTCCTAGTCAAAGCTGAATTAGAGAAACTCCTTGGTGCCAAATTTATAAGAGCTATTGCCTATGCTAAATGGATATCAAATATTGTACCAGTTTCCAAACATGACAAATCCATTTGAGTTTGCACAGATTTTAGAGATGTCAATAGAGCATGCCCAAAGGATGACTTTCTACTCCCCAATATAGACATGATAGTGGATATGACTACAGGTTATGAGATTTATTCTTTGATGAATGGTTTTTCTGGATACAATCAAATTAAGATAGCTCCTAAAGATCAAGAAAAGACTGCATTCACTTCTGCATGGGGAACCTATTGTTGGAACGTTATGCCTTTTGGATTAAAAAATGCAGGAGCTACCTATCAAAGAGCTATGATAACTATTTTTCATGACATGATGCATAAAAATATGGAAGATTATGTAGATGACACCTTGGCCATGTCTAAACAAAGAGATACACACTTAGACAATTTGGAGGTAATTCTAGATCGCATGGAACAATTTCAACTAAGGTTAAATCCTAAAAAGTGTGCATTTGGAGTCACCTCTAGAAAACTACTTGGATTCATCATTTCAGCAAAAGGAATAGAGGTTGACCCTGAAAAAGTCCAAGGAATCATTGATATGCCACCTCCTAAAAATATTAGTCAAATGAGGAGTCTTCAAGGATGTCTTCAATCTATAAGGAGGTTTATTTCACAATTGGCAGATAGAGCTCAACCTTTCAATAATAACTTACATAAAGGAGTCAAATGTATTTGGAATGAGGATTGTCAAAAGAGCATAGATCAAATCAAGAAATACTTGGTGAATCCTCCTAATTTAATGCCTCCTATCCTAGGGAAACCACTTATTTTATACATTTCAACAACAAAATCTTCCTTGGGGGCATTACTGGCTCATCTTGATGAAAATGGGAAAGAAAGAGCAATATACTACATCAGCCATACTCTTGTTTCATATGAGGTTACCTACACTAGCATTGAAAAAGCTTGCCTTGATGTTTTGTTCGCTTCCCAAAAATTGTGACATTACATGCTTGCACAAACTATACACCTCATAGAAAAAATAGATCCACTCAAATACTTGCTAAGTAAGGCTGCCCTCATAGGTAGACTGGCTAAATGGATGATGACACTTTTAGAATTTGACATAGAGTACATTGAGAGAAAAGCAATCAAAGGACAAGCTATAGCCGATCAATTGGCTTATTTCCCATTACAAGATGATGTTCCTATTCAAGTTGACTTCCCAGATGAACATCTTATGTATATGACTGAAACAACTTGGAAGATGTTGTTTGATGGATCTTTTATGCAAAATGGTTCAGGAGCTGGTGTGTTATTTATTTCTCCTCATGGGTACACAATTCCTAACTCTTACAAATTATTGTTCCCATGTACAAATAACATTATTGAGTATGAAGCTTTAAAAAATAGACTTAAGATAGCCATAGAATAGAGAATCACAGAGTTACACATTTATGGGGATTCACAGCTGATAATCAACCAAGTTAATGATGAATATCAAACAAAACATGAGAAAATGGTACCTTACAAAAAGATGGTTGATTCCTTAAAGAGATACTTTACATTTGTCACATTTCAGCAAATCCCTAGGGAAGAAAACAAAGAAGCTGATGCTATGGCTACACTCACTTCACTTCTCTAGTTAGAACAACATGAATCAAGATTTGAATTGCTGGTGGAAGAGCTACATCATCCTATCTTTGATTCCCAAGAAAGCCATATTATTTGTACCCTTGTTGGTCATGAATCATCCTGTTATGGTGCCATTTACTCATATCTTCATGATGGCATTATACCTAAAGCCTCTAACTAATCTGAACACCTAAACCTTACCCAAAATGTCTCTCGCCATTCCCTTATCACTGGTCATTTGTATAGGAGGGGTCTAGATGGAACACTTCTTAGATGCTTAGAAAAGGAAGAATCCGATCAAGCGTTAGTTGACATCCATGAGGGAATTTGTGGGGGACACTCCAATGGTCTTTCCATGGCTTAAAGGTTGCTTAGGGCATGGTACTATTTTCCCATGATGCAGATTGATGCAGTATCTTTTGCAAAGTCATGTGAAAAGTGTCAAAAACATGGTAACATGATACATGCTCTAGGTAGGGAGCTCATTCCTTTTATTTCTCATTGGCCATTTCAGCGTTGGGCCTTTGACCTTGTTGGGAAGATTCATCCCAACTCATCAGGTGGACACAAATTTATCATCATTGCTACTGATTACTTCACTAAATGGGTAGAAGGTGTCCCACTTTCTGTTTCCTCAGGCAAGACAGTCTCCTCTATTCATTCTGAACCATATCCTCTGTCGATATGGAGTGCCTTTCAAGATTATTACTGACAACAGAGGCTAGTTTTAAAATAAGGACCTTAAACAACTCTACAAAAAATTCAAGATTAAACAACATTGGTCCTCCATTTACTTCCCGCAAGGAAATGGTCAAGCAGAGGCATCAAACAAGACCATTCTTAAAATCTTGCATAGAACAGTCTGTAAGAATGGTAGAGATTGGCATTTATAGATAAATCCGGCTTTGTGGGCCTATAGAACGAGTATTCATACTCCTACTAGGGCTAATCCTTTTTCCCTTGCATACGGTGTTGAAGGAGAGTTACCTTTGGAGGTTGAGATTCCTTCACTTAGAGTTTCTCTCCATGGTCTAGTTATAGATGAAGACTACCATGCCATGAGACTTCAAGAGTTAGAACTTCTCGATAAAAAATGTCAAGCATCATTTGACCATATGAGGGTCTATCAAAAATGCATGTCCAAAGCCTTCAACAAAAAGGTTCACCCTAGAGAATTCCAAGTAGGAGATCTTGTCCTGCATGAAAATACTAAGAATCAACAGCATAGAGATCAAAAGGGCAAATTTAAACCTGATTGGCTTGGACCTTACATTGTCACAGCAGCTTTTGGGACAGGTGCTTATTTACTATCTACAAAAAAGGGAGAACAACTCTCTGATCCTATCAATGTTTTGCACCTGAAGAAGTTCTATCATGATGCCCGTTCTGTCTGGGGGCATCCCTTTTGTACATATTATTGATCCTAAAAAAATTCAAAAAAATGTTATATTGTCTGAAATTCTAAAAATTAGAAAATGTCTTGAAAAAATGATCATCTTAGTGAAAACCTAGCAATAGGTGCTTTGATGTATGTTCAAAAAAAATTATATATTCCAAAAATACAAAAAAATCAAAAAAATTCAAAAATTCAAATTTTTTTTATAAAAAGTCCTGAAAAAAAAAAAGAAAAAAATGAAAAAATGAAAAATGAAAAAAATGCGATAAAATCCAAGTGGTAAAAACCTTGAAATGGGCGCTACTTGAGGCCTTTGCACCCCTATTTCATAGCGTGTTTCCTTGACACTTATCCTTTCTCCATCACACCTTGTCCTTGTTGCCTTGGTCTGGAATTGGTCTTTGTCTTTGTCTAGGGGGCATAACTGTGTTAGCTTTGGTCTCTTGGATAAGTTAGTCTATAGGACATCTCCCAAATGATATTTTTCAACACCATCGGGCAACTGTATTTTTTTAATACAACCCTTGACATTGAGTGTTTTTCAACACTTATCGGTTTGGTCTTACCCAGTTTTTCCATGTGGTCTTACTGGCTTGCAAGCATTTGATCCCGATCCTCAGAACTCAGTATCAGTTAACACACTTAAATTTTTAAATGCAACACTTAATGCTTGAGCTATGTCATGATATTTTCTTTGTGTGCTGAATTTTATTGATTTTTCATTGAGTGTCCTTGTCTAATAAGTCTCTCCATGATGCATAACTAGAGGACTTGGGGCATGGGTCATGATTTTATCTGCTTCCTGCTTTATGCTTAACTATTTATGCAAAACCGTTCTGCTGGTCATCCTGGCCTCTATGCCTTGATGCG
Organism: Thuja plicata; assembly: GCA_018584345.1. NCBI lineage: Eukaryota > Viridiplantae > Streptophyta > Pinopsida > Cupressales > Cupressaceae > Thuja > Thuja plicata. The sequence goes on along the minus strand of MU223589.1, from coordinate 642,210 downwards.
AGCGTGGTTTTTCTATATTAAATTGGGTAAGCTAACATCACAGTCATCTTGACCTTTATGTCTTTGATGCTTATGTTAGAATCTTTCCACATTCTAATCCGATATAAATCACATTCATATCTTCATGGTTGCACTTGTGACTAGTGATGATTGTGTGATTTTCCGATGTCCATTAATAATGGCCCAATGATGAGAATAAGTTCCTTTACATTCTCTTGTGAATGATGAACACAAAGATCCTATGTTTTTTACTCTATTGCAAGTACACCTTTGCATTTTAATGTAGCTTGCATTGTTAGATCTCATGTTAGTTTGCATTTTAGGCTGCATTATGAGTTTGAGAGGGTTTACTTCATCTTTCTTGTGGACTTTTAATCAACTGTGATCATGCTTGATCTTCATTTCCTTATCTTCTTTTGTGATGTCAATCAAAATTTTCTATCTTAAACAGTTAATTGATTTTGGGGCATAATCTTTCGTGCTTAATGATCTACCTTGGTTTTGTGATTGTTATATCTTTCATCTTACATCAAGAACCTTATCTTTAGTTTGATTTGATCAAATTTATTAATTAGCTATTTCTCCTCTATCTCATTTTGATTTCGATCATGAGGGGGCAGTAACTATCAAACTTCAATCTTTGAGTCAACTTTATCAATTATATTAGTCTTGCTTCAAATTCTTATATCTGACATGTCAATTACTTATTTCGGCGTTGACTTCATTTTTTTTTCAATTGTGTTTATTTTTGTCCTGATGTGTTCCCGAATTGACCACACCTCTGACTTATTTTGTGATCCCAAGTCGACCTCACACTTCAACTGCAATCTTTGACTACATGTGTTCCCGAGTCGACCACACATTTGTCAAAGAGGGGCAAATGTATGCACCCTAAAATGGTTGCCTAGACTTTGGGCCCCATTTTATCATTTTATCATTTTATTAGATTCCTAAATCAATGCTTTGGAACATTTTCAATTCAAATCAATTTTCTTGATCAAATTGTAATTAATTCAATTATTCAATTATTTCAATATTTCCTAAGGTTTGATCATTTTTATCTAATTAAAAGATTTAATTTTCTTTTTAATTAAATAAAATTCATCTTATTTAATTAAAATATTTAATCTTCCTTTCAATTGAATAAAATTTATCTTATTTCAGTAAAGTAAATTTCTCCCTTTTAATTAAATAAAATTTTTCTTATTTAATTATAAAGAAAACCTCTCTTTTAATTAAATAAATAAAAATCCCCACTTAAAGCACTTTATTTGATGAAAAAAGTAATAAATTAAATAAAAATCCCCTTTTCATCACATCTTCCTAAGTGGTGGGCTTTTTGCCTCTTAATCTCAACCATTGATCAATTCTTTTTGCCTCTTAATCTCAACTGTTCACTTTTCTTTATAAAGAAATCTCTCCTTCTCATTTTCATATTAGGTTTTCATAGTATTGTTATGTTGCAGGTTTGGAGAGCAATTTTGGAGAAGGATTTGAGCACTCAAGCTTGGATATTGCAACTTCTCTCTTCTTGTCTTCTTCTTGCATTCATGGCTATTCATGTAGATTAGATTCATGTTTATTTTCATAGATTAAACTTTCATTTATATTTCCTTTCATAGATTAACCATGCATTGTTATCATTTAGATTAATTTACTTTCATGAATTGTTATCATATAGAGTATATCTCATTTTCATGCATTTGAATCTCTCATTTCATGGTGTACTTGCATAGGCACTAACTAAGTCAATCTGAGGGCCTCCATTTCAAACCTTTGCACTCCATGAATAGAGAGCTATGGATTGATATTTGGGGCCTCATTCTTGAGAAACCTTGGATGGAATGATTCATAGAAGTGTGTCAACATTTTAGCACACAAGTATTGGTGGAGGAGGTCCAAGGATGGATGTGGAAGACGCAAAAGGATAATCAATAAGTTCATCAACATGTATATGAAAACCAAGGACATAAGCATCTTTAGAGTGAGCATTAGGATTTTCAATAGGATCATGAAAATCTTGAATAGGAGCACCTTCTTTGATAGGAATGTTTGAAGCTTGAAAATACTTAGGAAGAGTAGAAAGTGGAAGCAAACATGGAGTGGTAGAACAGGAAGATGGAAGACTTTGATCTTGACAAGGATCTTTGGATAGCATAAGCGCATAATTTTTCTCTTGATTTTCAATAGGCTCAATATTGGAAGTAACAACACCATTTTTAATAAATTTAATGGAAGTATCATCTTTGGAAAGCATAAGTGGGGTAAGGTTATTTTGATTGTCAATAAGATCAATAGTGTAAGTAGTAACTTGATCTTTCTTAGGAGAAGACTTAAGACATGGTGGAATAAATGAGAAAGGGCGCGCAGGATCAAAAGAACAATGAAATGGATAAGAGACATCATGAAAAGGATTGGATGACATGGAGATTTCTTAATCTTGAACTTTCTTTATGTTATTTTCTTTATCATTTTTAGAATCCTGTTGACATGAAGCCACTTCTAAGGATAAGGAATCATTTTGGAATTGTATGGGAGACTTGGGAAGAGATGGGGAAGGATTAGCTGAAGTAGGCATCATAGCATATAAAGGCTTAGGCTCTTTAGGTTTAGCATTATTAAAATTATTTTCAGCCAAGTGAAGGTTAGCTTGAGTTTCTTTAAGAGGTATCCCTTGAGGATAACTATAGGGAACTGCATGAAAAGCATTAGGACCTTTGTTGGATGAAGGATTTGTGGAAGATTTGGCAACTTTAGGATATGTATGGGTATTGGAGGAAGTAGAGGATGGAAGGGAATCATCACAAAACAAATGTTCATCATTAACATGATCTTGATTGAGAGTGAAATCTTTATTTTCAGCATGAGAACTCTTAGAGGAGGAATTCTTATAGCATTGACGTTTATAATCAGTGCAAAAAGATTTCTCTTCCTCAAATGTATCATCGAAGTATTGTTTATAAAAATCATCAAATTCTCTTTCAAAATTAGATTCATATGGATCACCATCAAAATCTATCCAACGCGATGACCCATTACCAGTAAGCATGAGCACACGACAAGGAGAACTCTTAGGAATAGAGGTGTCATAAGTATGACTATGTAGTTCATCATAATAGCCATCATCATAGTCATCATAGTCATCAAATATGGGCATGTCATTCTTCATGGAAGAGGTATCACAAGGATCATCACATTTCTCATTATGGTATGTCTTGAAAAGAGAAGTATGACTCTTAGGAGAAGTAGAAGAAGAAAAAGATCGTGAAGAAGAGGAAAGTGAAGACCCAGTGGAAGAAGAAGATTTGGAGGATGAGGAAAGATGAGAAGACTCAGAAGATGAAAGACATTTGGAAGGAGAAAGTTGTGACAAGATCTTGTATATTATCCTAGCAAAGGCGTCTGATTAAATCATTTTTTTTTGTATTTCTATCCTCAATTTATCATCCATGCAATTTTTGGAGAAACACCACTCTTCAAATTGAGCAACGAGTTCAAGATCATCTATTCTTAAGAGAGGTTCCATAACAAGATATTTGGAATTCATGGTTCTAGAAGAGGAGGAATCAAGTAGAGAAGTGACAGAAGAGATGAGAATAGAAGAAGATAGACTAGATAATAAGAGGAAAATAAACAAGAATATGTGAAGATCTTAGGAAGAAGGGGAAGAAGCATGAAAGAAGAGAAGAATGATAATGGAAGACTAGGAAGACATGGGAGATGTGGAAGAAAGAAGACCAAGAGTCATTTTGTGCAATTTGATACCATTTACATTCATTTGGATGTTGAGAAACATGTCATAACACTCTTTGGAGAGACCAACTGAAGTTTTCATAACTCGGGAACTCAAATTTTGCAAGTTGGCAAACAACAACAAAATAGCAACAAAAGATAGTTTTGCGTGAGGAAATGCGAGCTCGCGTCAAGGAATGAAAAGGATCGCGTGAAAAAATGTGTAGAGCCATGCGAGAAAGCTCAGACTGGTGAAATAGAAAGGATAGAAAACTGACAGCAGGTTTGCAAAATACCACGCAGGGATTGGCAAAGAGCCGCGCGAAGAAACACACAGTGCTGCGCGAAGAAATAGTTTTCTTACACGAGGGAAGGCAATAGAACTCAGTTTTTCCTTGTTTTAATTAACCAACTAGATCCATTAATAGATTTTTATCATGAATCAAGCACATAAGATAGTATTCAGGTATTTGAAGCAATCAATATCTTCAAACAATGAGCAGGGGACAAAGCAACCTTGCACATGAACATAGATAGTGTCATAGTATTTCTACTCTATAAGAATGCTACTTGTGTATATTCTCAAATGCTTTCTAGTCACGCACATAGTCCTAGAAAATAAAAAGTTGGTTGCACTATGGTTGTTAGTAATGGTTTGACTCTGCAACTTTTGCAATCTCAAATGAGTGAAATCCAATCCTGGTGCACCGAGGTTTTGACACAGTCTGAGAATTTAATCAACCAAGAGTTGTTGAGGAGATCTAGAAACCCACAAGAAACTACACCCATGGAGATTTATTCCACAAGGATATTTATATAGCGGTTGCTGCTACCATGGAAAAAATAGCTATTACCGCTTGAGGTTCCATCCACATGGTTTACCCAATAAAGGGAGTGTCTACTATAGTTAACCCTCTCTAACAAGGAAGATTTACAATATGGACCACATGGGGACTTGGTTTGGATTCAAGGGTTCCAAGTTTTTGATTCTCCCAAAAGAGAAAAAAGCATAATCCTCTAGCCTCTTCACCTCACCCAAACATAGCAAACAACATTAATTGACCCACTAAGTTGAAATCACCCAACTCAAAGTAAATCAACAGTAATGACCACCGATCTCAAGAGAGAAAGTACCATCCAAAGTTGAAGATAAACCAAGTGAGATAATAACAAGTCCTTCCCTACCTACAAAGGGATCTATCGTCAAGAAGAGCTTCGCATGAAAGACAAGCGAATGAATCCCACTCTCTCAAGATCACCACAAATAGTGTTCATAGGGCCTACTTACTATGTGAAACATATATGCAAGAAAGCAAATCTAGGTCCATTTTTAGAGCACCAATTGGAAATGTGATCTATGAAAGCAAGAAAACACTCAAGCTAAACACATGAGATGTTCATTTTATTTACAAAATCCAAATGTTATAGAGACCAACAAAATACCTCAAATCCAATGCAACGCGAATTATTTTATTGTTTATCCATGCAAGTCCAAATCAGCAATAGCAACAGCAACAACAAATCACAAACCACCAAAAATAGTAAACATTAGTGGTTAGAGATCAAAGATATAAAATAACTATAGTGACAAAAACTGAATCTTTTGCCCCACAGTGGGTGCCAAAAATGTGTGATGAAAACGTGTCACACTTCTATGAATCATTCCATTACAGGTTTCTCAAGAATGAGGCCTCAAATATCAATTCATAGCTCTCTAGTCATAGAGTGCAAAGGTTTTATAATGGAGGCCCTCAGATTAACCTAGTTTGTGCCCCTACAAGTACACCATAAAACAAGAGATTCAAAGAGGAAAAGCAAGAATGCTAGTCTCTATGATCATCAAGTATGCATGAAAATGAGAATGGAAACTATCCTATATGATAATAAATGCATAAAAGGAAACTAATCTATATGATAACAATGCATAAAAGGAAACTAATCTATATGATAACAATGCAAGATTATTCTATGAAAGGAAATACAAATGCAAGATTAATCTATGAAAGGAAATATGAATTTAATCTAAAATGCAAATGAAAAGTAATCTAAATGGATTGTCATGAATGCATGAGAGAAGAAGATAAGAAGATAGAAGTTGCAATATCCAAGCTCAAGTGCTCAAATTCTCCTCCAAAGTTTCTCTCCAAACCCGCAGCATAAGAATAAAAACCTGGGATGCTCAAATGAGAAGGAGAGGCTTCATTATAAAGAATAATGGACGGTGAAGATTAAGAGGCTTTTAAAGCAATGGTGGAGATTAATTCTAGGTTAATCCATGTGCTTTAAATCTTCAAGAGGCAAAATCAAAGGCTATGACTAAGAGGCAAAAAATCCTACCACTTAGGAAAGTGTGGAGAAAAATAAAATTTTATTTAATTTAATTTGATTTATTTCCTTTTTTCATCAAAAAAAGAGATTTAAGTGGGGATTTTATTTATTTAATTTAAAGATGGATTTTTAATTAAATAAGATAATATTATTTAATTAAAACAAGATAAAATCATTTAATTAAAAGAAAGATTTTCTTTTAATTAAATAAGATTATTTTATTTATTTAAAAGGTATCTTAATTAAATAAGATAATATTATTTAATTAAAAAGATGGATTTTAAAACAAGATAAAATCATTTAATTAAAATAAAGATTTCTTTTAATTAAATAAGATTATTTTATTTATTTAAAATGTATCTTAATTAAATAAGATAATATTATTTAATTAAAAGATGGATTTTAAAACAAGATAAAATTATTTAATTAAAAGAAAGATTTACTTTTAATTAAATAAGGTTATTTTATTTATTTAAAAGGTATCTTAATTAAATAAGATAATATTATTTAATTAAAAGAGGGATTTTGGGGTGCATACAATAGGCACCTGATGGGCCTCTTGTAAGAAAATTTAGATCTCATTTTTTTTCAAATTATGAAGATTGAATGGATTATATACTTTCATTAAAAAGTATTTTTGGGAATAGTATCACGTGCAACATTCTTGTGAATATGAATGCATACATTTATAGATGAAACTAGATCCTATAAGGTGTCATATTTCATACAATTTATAATGTCACTCACTTGAACAATGATATAGTAGTAAAGTAAATCAAAAGAGAAAGAACTACCCATACTATAACATGTAAAAATGTAAAAAAAAAATAACAATTTTTTTCTAATCACCAAGAGATATAAGGGAATTACCCATGGATAGTACATAGACATGATGATTTTACTTATATAACATATTGTCAAAATGAAAGAGTACAAATGATTAGCAAGAGCTAAGGGTAAATCATGTTTTTGATTAGGGGAAAATAGGTTTTGAAGGGACCCTAGAACCCTTTACAAGAAAGACCAAAAAGTAAACTAAAGATCAAAAACTATACAATAGTTGGACATCAACGAACCAAAAGAAAACAAAATAGGGGTCGAAAGACTCAACACTTACTACATATTTTTTAAGAGTTCTTCATTCTTGTGAATTACCTCAGAATTAATATTGAGAATATTTTGACCATTTTTGTCTTGGGAAACCTTACCTTTGTCCTAGATATGAGTCCTAGTAGGACTAGGAACAAGACCTATGTCCACCTCTTGATAGACTTCCATATCCTTCTTTTCTTTACTCTTCACTACCCCTGTTGGGGACCTAGACTTACACTTAGAGAGATCCTGGATGAATTTTTCTTGTTTATCCAGTGCCTCAAGCCCATCTATGATATTTTGCATAGTTGTGTAACTAACTACCACCATAGTTCTTAATTTATCCTACACCTTATCAAGCGAGTCTTCCAAATTCAAGAAATTTTTTTCTTCATGCACCTCCTTCTTTACCATGTCATATTTAACAAGATTTTGAATGATGGAAATAATTTTATCTACATTTAAAATAGTCAGAGTTAAATTACCCTACCCCTGCTCTACTTTATCATTGGGGGAGTTAAACCTCTCCTTGATAGCATACACATTGAAAACCAACCACTTAAAAAGGATAGATTGGCCATCAGTGATATCGTTCATAGTTTTCCTCATATTCCTTATTTCATTAACAAAGGATACATTTTCATAGTAAAGGAGGCCGAGACAGCCAAAATCATGGTGAACTTATCCTGAGGTTCCCTCGCTTTAGTTGCTGTATCTGTTTATTTCTGCTTTTTAGAAGTTTAGCCTTTCTTTTTGCTCTGGCCTGTCCTACCTTTTTTACTCGCTATGTTTTGATGCTTTAACAATGATATTTTAAACCTCTATTTTGGGTTTCAGGAACCCTGTAAAACCTGTTTTACTTAATCAAAAATAAAGGATACATTTTCCATTGGATTTTCCTTTTCATTCTCAATTTATATTTAAATATGAAAGTCCACACATGGTATATCTTCATATGATAGTTGCAAGATAGATTCCCTAATTTAATATCTATTAATTATGTCTAAATTTATTTATTTTTTCTTTCTTCACATTAGTAGAAATATTTTAGTCACCACTCACCAAGTGGGACAAAATAGGATTTTTTTTCCTTCCCCTTAGTTGACATTTTAGAATTTTAGGATACGTCATCCTTAACCAAGGAGTTAGTCTACAAACATTATCTAGAAAAGAGATATATAATACATAAAAATTTATTGCAACGAGCTGAGTAAAAATGTACAAAGGGCTCTTCTTAGATAAGAAAGAGAAGTTAGGAAGAATAGGAAAGGTTGAGATAAGTGTATCAACTTAGAGGAGTTAGATTCCAAAATTAAAAATGGTACTAAAAAATATCATCTTTTAAGTAGTAGAGTTCAATTATGACTCTACATTATCCACCTAACTAATTAAAGTAGTTGTTGGAAAGTGATCAATTTTGTGTAATGTGATTCACTTTTTAATTTTAATTTATGGAAACACATCTGGGTAATAGATCAATTCCTATAAAGATAACTTTTGCTAATTCAGAAATCATCTAAGTATAGAAGCAGAGATACATAAGTATTTTGGATATCGAAGATTGAGATCGATGAATTAGGGAAAGCGAGCTTAGAGAAAGACAGTATGGGGTATGTATGACCTCTACCTAAGATATATTTGGTTTTGGTAATGTGTACAGAGAGTTAGAAAGAATTTATGACAGACAGACTATAGTAGAACAACGATACATAGAAGTTGGACAGTAGAGAAGATTGAGAGAGTATGACATGGACTCCAGGAAATTGAAATTGGATTATGTTTTTTTATAACCTACACTTTGAGTATGTAATAGTGCTGAATATACATTTACTATTTTCCTTACTAAATGTATTTTTACTGAGAGCCGACTTTGTAATATTTTTAATATTCATATTGGGAGTTGACTTTGTAAAGTTGTGAGATATATATGTAAGATCTTTTTGATAAAGATATATGTTGGATGGTTGGATGAGTATGGTTGAGTGAATAGAAGAGCAAAGAATGATAGAGATCATTGAAGAACTATAAAGGAACTATCTAAGCACTAGTGATTCTTGTTTTGTTCATGACTGAGAACACTTTGTAAGTAGAATTACTTTGCTAGAGCTGTAAGATCAGTTGGCCCCTAACAGGGTGTTGGGAACCTTTAACAGGGTTGTAATTCCTTTAACAAGGAAATGTGCTATGTAATATTCAAGTCCTAATATGGCTTGGTCTCCTAACAGGGACATTATACTTTAGTACATGCTTATGGGTACCATCCCCACTGGGGTTTTCCCTTGGCCAGGGTTTCCTCGAAAAAAAAATATAGTGTTATGAGTATTGTGTCATTTTCTTATATTATTTCCTTTACTGCAAGTTTATGGTTATGTTTAAATGGTTGAAGAATTTAATTAAGTTTTATAATACCGATTCACTCCCCTCTCAGTATTATCCATTCCTAACAATTGGTATCAGATCTTCTGGCACTTGGAGAGAAACTCTAACAAATTTAGGGAGATCAAAATTGATTTGGACAATTTGCAAGAAAATTTTGATGCTGCACTTGAAGACCTTGAAAAAGCAAAAGAAAAAAATGGAGAGTTGAGACTCAACATGTGAAGAGCTGAGAAATTTATAAAGAAACTCAAGGAACAACTTGAGCATTACAGAATTCAAAGACAAGATCTTATGGTTTAGATAAAAGAGTATTCAGATGAAGACAATTAAGACCAAGTGAGGCAACTAAAAGAAGAGAATCAAACTTTGAAACTTGAAAATGAGACTATGACTAAAGAAATATAGGATATAGAAGGATGATAAGAAGAAAGTTGAAGAAGCTTTGAATAGTGCATTAGATCAAATGAAGAATGAGGCTGACAAATACAAGAACAAGTATCTAGAAATGGAGAAATACAATCAGGTTATAAAAGGTGAACTTGTTGAAGCAAAGAAACACATTGAGAAAATTCACACCAGCAGTGATTTGATTGATTAAAATAGAGACAAACTAAAACCTAAAGGTGATATGACTGGTATTGGCTTCAATGAAGCTGATGTTCAAAGAATCAGGAAGAGAAATCCTATGAGAAGATTGATGCTGAGAAACCTTCTATTGAAGAACCTAGAGAGTAGATCATACCCTTCAAAGGTAGATGCTTTGGTTGCAACAAATTTTGATACATGAAGAGAGACTGAAGGGGTAATGCCCCTTTTAGAAAAAAATTTGGTTATTATTTTAATTGTAATGTATATGGGTACAAGAAAGAAGAATGCAGAAAACCTAATCAATCTGGATATAGACAAGACAATGGAAGAGAGTCTGCAGTGAAACCTACTTGCTAAAAATGTAATAACATTGGACATATTGCTAAGTACTGTAAGCTCCAAGTTAATCAGGAAAGAAGGCCTCTTATATGTTACAAATGCAATAATCTAGGACATATAGAAAATTTTTGCAGGTATAATGGATCAGACAACAGAAGAGTACCACCTCTTATGAATTTACAAAAGAATGGAAATGATATTGGTAAGAGTGTTGCAGATTTCAAAATTGATTTTGAAATTTGTTTTAAGAAAGCAGAAGATAACAATACTAGCAAGATATGAAAGATCAAAGAAACAAGTGAGACATCAGTTCAGGGAGAGTCAGTAGATGCTACTGGATCTTTGCTTGATGGTAGTAAAATAGAATCAACCTAACTGGTCGATCATGGCCTTACGGGGAGCATTGGATATAGACATCAAAATAAATCCTGCCCCAAAATTTGTGGATTGATCTCGAGAAAGCTTAGGTATGAACTTGGCCGACATCATGAAATATACATCGGAGAGCACAAAATTACCTGACGCATATATTTTGTTCGTGAGATCTAACAACCGACTCGACAGTATTGAGTAAAGTGAAATTTATGACTTAAACTTGTATAAAGAACCATTTGATGACCTATCTCTTTAGCATTTGATGAAGAGTGAGCTAAGGAGATCAAAAAGCAAAAAGATTCAATCTATTCTTAAATTGTCATGCATGATCAATTTAAGCATAAACTCAGAATTCAGTGAAAGAAAGGTATTTACATCATGTAGCTATGGATGTACCTATTATTTTTGATGTTCTAGATTAACCAAGGTACAAATTTAAGAAACATCTATTCAAGTCCTGTGAAGAGGATCCCGAAGGAGAATTTTCTCAAACCCCTTATGGTGTATTACGCGTAGAAGATATTAGGGCTTACATACATTGTAAGTATGATATACTGGGAATTGATGAGATATCAACTGAGATGGAGTATATTATTGATAATGGAATCATGAAAGAAGAATACAAACACATTGATTAGTTGAGCATAATGAAAATTCTGGCACTTATGCGATTTTGATGAAGATGAATGGTTCAAGTTATTGTTAAGCAAGGTACATGATCAGTTCATTTGGATAGGTGGTCATGCTGTGAAGATTTGTAGTGACCCAATTCATGAAATCACTAGACTAGCCAACACCAGAGTCAGTCCTATATTGCAGAAAAACATGTAAAGAAAGAAGTTGAAACCCTAACTCATTTTAAATGGGGCAGGCGAGCAATGACTGTGAATGACATCTTTCATCAAGATGTGAGACTTGTTTCTATGAAAATTGGATATAAATTCTACTACAGAAGTAGACCTAACTCAGTATCTATATGAGTAATCATTATGGCATGGAAAATGGTGAAGGAGAATATGAAATATAACCTATGTGAAATCCTAGCACAACAATTTCTTGAAAATGTGAAGCTAACAAAGAAAGACAAAACTAAGACCTTTAGATTTGGTTCATTATTGATGCATATGTTTATACACATCGAGCACAAATTTCCTGGCTTGCACCCTAGTGAATGGAAATCTAGGATACCTACTGGTATTCTAATCTCACATAGCTACAAAAGATAGAATAGTACATGGGTTGATGGGGAATTGTTTTCTCTGATCAAGATCCTTCAGAGACAAATGAAAACTAGGTACAGGATACATGAGGACATTGTTGAAAAATACAAGGATACAATATGTTTCATGGTTGAAATTGATTGTGTATGTTTTGAAGTAGTCACACCTAGAAAGAAATGGTGTTATCCCATGGGTTATGAAGTAAGTTTAGAGGTACTTAGCATGCAAGTAGAACATGTTCTTGCATCAAAAGTTGATACATCAGAAGAAAGATGGGGAACATATGAGTAGAAATCAGCTAAGGTGAGAGAGGAACAAACTAGAGGACTGAGGAAAAGGAAATTTGAAAACCTTGTTTATGAATGTGGTGTAAAAGCAGGGTTAACAGAAGAAGAACTGAAAGAAGTGAAAAATAAGATGATAGATAGATCTCTTGGACTAGCAAGTGAAATTACTACAGCCCTTCCCAATCTTGAGGTAGTAATGGTAGACAGTCCACCTCCTCTATCACAAAAAACATCACAAACAGAGAACATTACTCCTAGAGTAAACACTAGATCAAGCATGCATACATCACCTAAAGAACAAAGCACAGTGAGAGAAGAGAAGAAAACTGAGAAGCACATATGGAAGCCTGACATGGAGATGGTAGAGAAGAGAGCAATAGAACAAGTTAAAATAGTCACAATTCACATATACTATGACAGATATGGAGATTCAGACAAGCTTAAGATTGAAGACATTGTGATTGATCATCTACTTATTTTCAAAAAGACTCTATTAGAAATGGAAGAATGTATATGTAAAGATTGTATGGGAGATTGGAGACAAGAAAACACTTAGCATAGATTAAGGATGATACAATCAGGAATCAGGAAATTGATAAAATGTTGCCGATAATATCCTTACAAGAAAGGGAAAGAATATTCAAAGAATTGAAACCTTTACAAAGGACCAAGGTAAGATTGTTGAAAATTATGGTGAGGAAGTATGATGAAGTCAGTGAGGAAAATCAGAAGGCACTAGAGAAAATATTGATGAATACTACTTTTGAAAAACCTCCACCTCCTAAGACCACTTTACCTACACAATTAGGAATGGGAGAAAGCTCAAAATAAACTGAGGCAAATGATGAGAAAAGCGAAGTAGATCCACCACTAGATTTCTATGTTTTTGGTGTGCCAGTGACTCTTGACACATCACAAGATGAAAATGATCCATTTGTAGGGAATGTGGACACCTCTATAGTAGATGAAGTAGAATAGAAAGAGGAAGTAGAGAAGAAAAAGGAAGAATAACAGAAGACAAAACAAAAAGAGGATGAATAGAAAGAGGTAAACACATCATCTATCTCATTGTTGGCAAGTAGTGATATAAATGTTGATAGCATGGATGAAGTTGAGTTGGTCAAATTGGCATATACTGCACTAAACAAAGCTAAGGAAAGATCATAATAGAAAGGTGAAAAAAAGGATAAAGTAATTACAAGAGCAATTGATACTGTGAAAAATTGCTTCTAGTACCTATTATTTTCCAGCACAAAGATGACATTGAAAATATGAGAATAACACTTGATGAATTTGATGGGCATTATAAGAATTTGATAAAGATTGTAGAGGAGAAGGCAGAGAAGAAATATTTAGAGAAGAAGCTATGAGAAGTTTTTAAATCAATCACATGGGACTTAGGCATTGTGAAAATTTGTTTGACAAATGCAAAGAGCTGCATTGAACATGGGAGAAAACTATTTACTTATTGCATGAATCCTATCAGGCATGTTTAGAATGTGGAAGACATTATTTCCAAAGAGAGGGAAACTTTGAATTGTATAATGGATGGTTGTGAAGCATCTTCACAATCTATAACAAAGTTAGACAAGGAAGTCACAAGAATTTTGGAAAAACTTAGCATATTGGATAATGGTAAAGGGAGAGTATTGACAAGATTTAATTTTCTAAAGAGTTTAATTAGTCCTAAGATATCCATACTTGAGGTTCATCTATTAGACTTGGAGAAAGTGACAGATTCATTGACTAAATCTATGCCCACAGAATTGAAAGAAGCTAAGACTGCATTATTTTCATTGAATGACATAATTCATATCAGTCAAATATTGTTCAAATCATGGAGTACAAAAGTGAAGATCTTGGAAGATTCCTTTCAAGATATTCTAAAACTGGTGAGCAAGCACTAAATTCTATTATTTTGTATACACCTTTGTCATTGTTGTCAAAGGGGGAGAAGAGAGAAAAAGAAAAAAATAATAAAGAGAAAAATAAAAAAATATATAGGAGAAGAGAAGAAAATGGGAGACGAGACAAGAAGAGGAAGGAGAGAACATAGAGGAGACAATTTTTTGTTGGAACACTTATTCATTTTTTTTAGTCTTGCCATTAATGCCAAAGGGAGAGATTGTTGGAAAGTGATCAATTTTTTGTAATATGATTCACTTTTTGGTTTTCATTTATGGCAACACATCTAGGTTATAGATTGATTCCTAGAAAGATAAGTTTTGCTGATTCAGAAATCGACAAAGTATAGAAGTAGAGATACAGAACTATTTTGGATATCAAAGATCAAGTTCAATGAGTTCGGAAAAATGAGCTTAGATAAAGATACTATGGGTTATGTATGATCTCCACCTAAGATCGATTTGGTTTTTGTAATGTCTACAGGGAGTTAGAAAGTATTGAAGACAAACAGACTACAATAGAACAATGATACAGATAAGTTGGACGGTAGCGAAGATTGAGAGAGTATGACATGGAATCTAGGAAATCAAAGTTGGATTATGGTTTTTGATAACCTAAACTTTGATTATGTAAGAGCGCTGACTATACATTTACTATTTTCCTTACTAAATATATTTGTACTGAGGGCCGACTTTCTAATATTTATAATATTCATATTGGGAGCTGAATTTGTAAAGTTGTGAGATATATATGTAATATATTTTTGATAAAGATATATGTTGGATGGTTGGACGAGTATGGTTGAGCGAATAGCAGAGTAGAGAATGCAAGAGATCATTGAAGAACTATAAAGGAACTATCTAAGCACTAGTGATGCTTGTTTTGTTCATGACTGGGAACACTTTGTAAACATAATTACTTTGTTTAAGAGTTGTAAGGTTAGTGGGCCCCTAAGAGGGTGTTTTGAATCTTTAACAGGGTTGTAGTTCCTTTAACAAGGAAATGTGCTATTTAATATTCAGCTCATAACAGGGCTAGGTCTCCTAATAGGGACATTATACTTTAGTACATGCTTGTGGGTACCATCCCCTTTAGGGTTTTCCCTTGGCTAGCATTTCCTCAAAAATAAAATATGGTGTTATGAGTACTATGTCATTTGCTTATATTCCTTTCTTTACTGCAAGTTTATGGTTAGTGTTTAAATGGTTGAATAATTTAATTACATGCTATAATACTGATTCACCCCCCTCTCAGTATTATCTAATCCTAATAGTAGTCACCTAAGTAAACTTAAGTAATAAGTAAATAGTAAAAACTATTTACTCCAACATAGATGAATCTTCTCCTACCTTCCTTTTGCCTTTTACATCGGATTTGGGATCATACATATCCGATACATACCCATTAAAGAGGACATAATCTAAGGCCTCCTCATCCATTTGAAAGTAACGTGGCCAATTTGGGGGCTCATATGTCCTATTTAGGGTGTTTTCTTTTACCAAATTGAAATCATGCATCCACGTCTAAAGGATAATCTTTAGGGTTTTTTGAGTAGATGAACTCATGGCAATAAACATTCTACACAAAATCAATACCATTTTTAGGGGGTGGGTTTTTTAAATAGATCTAAAGATTTCTCATGTTCCATAATGAGAAGATTTAGGCCATCAAGGAGGACCGACATAGAGGGGTTTTTGCGATGGGTTTTTAAACAATAGCAGAGAGGAGAAGAGATAAAAGGGAAAGGAAATACATTTATCATGGTGAAGATTATTCAAAATCAAAATATTATAGCTAAAAAGACAAGTAAATTGACCATCATGAGTAAAATACCACATGATTACCTCCTCTACTTAAACCTAGAGTGTTTTGATGTTACCCTTGTCATAAACCCCATCTACCATTCTCTTTACCTTTTCTTATTCCTATTCATTAAAAAAATGGCCACAACTTCACAAAAGCATTTATGATCTCTAAAAAAATATTTCCCGTCCACACACATACCTGAAACATGAGAAATAGTCTCAAAGATAGAAATTCAAGCCCATACACTTGTAGGATGTCATCATTCCAACACTCAAAAAAGGCATTAGTGATCTGCAGGTTGAATCCATGTAGCCTCTCAATCTTGTGTGTTGGACCACCCACTAATAATTTATCCCATATTGGAGGGTTTCCTTCCAATTTTTAATAGCATATAGGCTCAACCCTTTTTCAATCACCTCCGATTTTGCATATAGAATAAGAGAAGATAGGTGTGAAACACACATAAATTATGACATATTTCCAGTAAAAGAAGAAGATAAAAGAAACCCTATCTTTACATGCCATTTTAGGGAAATGACATATGATTAAGTCCCTTCACAAGAGTCTAGAGAGTTGGGCCATCATTCCCCAAATCTTCTTCAAATTAACAAGATTCACAATCATCATGAATTAACATTTTTATATCTACGGGGATACAATCATTGGCCATCAACCATATGACATTTGGTTGCAAAACAAAAAAGTTAGAAAACCTATCGAAAACCATGTTGTCTTCCTAGAATACATGAGCTTAATCCTATACTCCTCAAAAGTATTGAGCATGCTTATGCTATCCAAAATTAAAAATTTTATTGTCCAGCTCGAGGTCTAAATACCCTTTAGGAAATTGAAAATATTTAAAGAATTAGTTTCAAGCCAAACCTTAGTAAATCCATTAGAAAAAAAACATCTTAAGACCAATGTAGGTTGCATATGCCTCAACATAGTGGTAATAATGGTAGATCATGTTACAAGGATAAGTTATCTTATTTTTCTTGTCCATCTAATTAATTAAAAAAACTATAAAGATTTGAATAGAGTTAATACCAAGAAATAGTACCATGCCGAATGAGAGCCTAATATTTGATAATATTATTAGTAGGAGAATAACTATATAAAATATTTTATTATAATTATTATAACATCTTAACAAAAAAAAATCTTATGTGGTTGTAACCTTTATTCCATATTGTAATTATTTTTTATATTGATTTTAGTGAATAGATCAATTATTCATGTTATATCATCAATATAAAATCTTAAACCAATTAAAAAATAAAATTACTTATAAAAATCCAAAGTGAAGTCAAAATCATGGTACTCAACTAAAAAAATTAACAAAATTAAATTAACATAAATAACTGAAAATGTAATGATTAACCAAAGAGAAAATTCCAGACAAAATTTATAGAGCTCATTACAAAGACAAATATTGTTACATTATATGAAATAATAATTACCCCACCAATCAAAATTTAGTAACAAGCATTAGCTTCTTATGACCCCGGGACATATTACCAAAATATTTGTAAACAAATTTGAATAACGGGTCTATGTTATAGAAAATCTTATATTTCTGAATACCACTCACTTAAACAATGACATGAGATTAAAGAAAATTAAAGGACATGGATAAATAATGTTTGAAAATAAGTATTTTTTTAAAATTCACCAAGAGATATAGGGGAACCAAGAATGGACATTGCATCTACATGATAATTTTCCTTACATGTGATGTATTTAAGATCGAAGAGATCTCAAAAAAGATGTCCAAACTTGCAGCCAACAACAAGAACAACGAAAACCACAACACAACAAGATATAATCAATATCAATTCAAATTCTCCAATAACATGCAATTACATCCAACATTCCAAGTTGTAAGGCCTTCTCAGTTACGACTACATACATAAGAAAATACACTAAGATCTATCACATAGATCTTCTACAATCTTTAGATCACCCCTTTAACTACCCCAGACTTGTAGAAGACATTAATCTACTAGGAAAACTCAAGACAAATCAAAACTTGTGCTCACAAGCCACCAATAAATCCTCTTGTTTCCTAAACCAAAAATCTACTATCCCTCCAAGGTATCCTTCACCTAGTTAAGATCTAGAGACCTTTACAATAACTCTTCCACCACTTCACACTTTTCTCCCTCTCTTCTACTCTACACAAACCCTCTTTTATACAACACAGCCACAAGTCGGCTTTATAATTATAATAAATCAACCAAACATAAATCAGCATCAAGAACACAACACACAATTTGTTCTTCATCAGTAGACTTCTAACAACCATTAAATTTGTATAGGAGAGTGAACCAAATCAGATTTAGGTCCTCACACCTCCAATGGTTGATCCAAAATGTGAGGAATGCAACCCCAAATTAAATGCACTAGTCGGCCATCCCAAAAAATTAGAAAACTCCATCGGTGATCAAGAACACTGAAAAAGGCCACTCGATGAGAGGCACAACCAAGACAAACACCAATGAATAGAAACCAACGAGAAAAGCATCACTGAGCACCACTAAGCTGAGTTACCGAATCCATTGGTTAAGAAATACATCTTCAACTAAGAACTACCACCAAATGACTATGAAAATTAGGTCTCCAACTGAGCTCGCTACAAAAAACCAAAGCATCTTTTGGTTATACAGGATTCCCAATTACCCTAGGATGCTCCTACACCAGACACCCTAGGTGAGAAAAGTTGTTCTCAGCAGCTAGACAAACATCTATTTGGATTCAACACATAGATCCCAAACTAGTTCTTGGTATACATGTCCTCTAAATTCTCAACCGATATAGCCATGCCTCGATTCTTCTTCTGCTCCCTCTTACCACTAGCACTCTCTGACATGCATTAAGATCTCTAAACTTGAATGTTTGCACCATATTTTGTAGTAATCACAGATATCCTTCCAATGCTCAAGTTTCTCCTTCCTTCGTCTTCATGCTTCAAAGGAATCAAAGTAAACTTCTATCCATCTTTCATGATAGTAAAGAAATTCCTCTTATAGTCATGAATAGACTTTCTATCATACTTCCAATGTCTCCCAAGTAAAACATGACAAGAAATCATCTCCACAATGTCACATAATACTTCATCTTTATAAGAACCAATGTAAAAAATTATCTTGCACTGCTCCTTCACTTCTACTGCATGATCTTCTTTCAACCAACTTATCCTATAAGGACAAGGATGTTTCAACCTCTTCAAACTAAGCTTCCAAACCATCTCCTTAGAAACCAAGTTATTACTACTCCCTCCATCAACAATCATCTTATAAAATTTACCACTAGATTCACATACAGTCATAAACAAGTTCTTCCTCTTACAAGAATAAAATTGTTTCATGTGAAACAATGTTCTCCTAAGCAATAGTTTCACGCCTTCCACCTTAGGTTCATTCTCTTCAACTTCATTCACCATAGCATTTAGGTGACTACCGACCTTCTTATCTGCATTAGGACATTAAAATGACTGATGTCCTTCTTCTCCACAGTTATACCAGGTACCTCTGAATACACCTCTACCTGAATTTCTCCTTGATTCAATAGGTTTGGGTTCCTCCTCAATGTTGCGGAGTAAAATCATGGTGCTCTTCAAATCTACATATTCTCCATTATTTATCTTTCTAGACATTGCATTAGAGGCTCACGATCCTTGTGGTCTCCCATGGACCGAGAATGAGACCCAATCCGTAGCCTGTCACCATGCAAGTGTATAAATTGCATTCACCACCTTTCACTCTCTACAAGACCGAGCTCCAAGAAAAATGACCCTTTGATGGTCGACCATTCTAATTGCAAACAGACCTTCCTCAGCCTTCATTACATGGCCATCATGACACCATTCCACGGTGACTAAACTCCATTACCACTTTGTGGACCTAACAAAACACTCATGGCCGCCACCTTTCTTCCATCAAAAGGCCGACCTCTTTCTATCACTTTGTCCATCATGGGTCACGCATGTATAAAGTTTTCCACCTTTCCATAATACAAACGTCACTGCAACCCTTCCTGTTTGGGTCGCTCCTCCCAAGTAACTATCGAGCCATTATCTTTTACTCTCCTCCCGACATGCCACCTTCTCCATAATCATTCCAAGATTTGGAACTAGCACAATAATAGCATGGTGGTTTTAGAAACCGTTTCAAACTTGATTGCGTTTAGAATTTAGCATCAATTATTTCCTAAATGCATTCTCTGCAGAATAACGGCTCCTGATATCATTGTTCCCATCCACCATAAACCTCGTAATGGTTCTTGAAACCGTTTTGTAATACATTTTTAGAGTGGGCATTCGACCCATTGTAGATAGGATAGTTAAGTTGTCTAACAAAGCAACCACCCTCATCCATATCGGGACTGTTATAGTAAACCGATACACATAATCAAAAACCAGTTAAAATTGCTTCTTGGTAACTCAGGAAAAATGAAATACTAATGATCACTCTGCAATGATTAACTTCATTTTCCAACAGTATTTCACAAATCGCTCCGATGGAGTCGTGGAGAGCACACCTGATGCAAGAAACTGTTACATTCTTTCAACTAAAAAGAACCATAAACATACAGTGCCCATCTCATAAAAAAGACTACGGCAACGTTTTTGCGTAAAACATAGACATGCAAAAGAGAGAGGCGACAGACTTAAAAACACCATTTTATTGAACTAAAACATTGGAAAACAACTTGCAAGTATAACATGCATGGCTCTCTGGCTTTAGGCCAGAGAGCCAACTCTTTTTCCTATTCTCTGTGCTCCCTCTCAGAGCTCTCTTTCTATCGGCCTCCTCTTCTTCTTTTCATTCGGTTACATCTTTCCCTATTTCAAGAGATGTTAAGGTAGTTATAAAACTAACCTATTTTCCCACAAACTTGATCAATTACAATGCTCTTTGGAACATTCCCATGATGTATTTTTAACACATTACAATGCAATTTTAGGGATTTTAACCCTTTCGTAACATGGCCCCATGAAAATTAAAAGGACTTAAACATCACAATATTATGAAACTCCTCATAATGCTGAAGGTTCAAGATGCCCCCGCATCACTCAACTCTCAGTTTATCCTTTACCGACTACTCTTGCTTATCTTTTCCTTGGGAATTACCATGATGTCTTCTCTTCAACTTAGCTTCTTCCTTCACCACATACTAGTAAGCATCCTCAACTGGGTCAATCTTCAACATACCAATCTCATCCTGTATATTAAATCTTAGACCATTAATATACCTCGCCAATTTTTCTTTAGAAATTTCTCTATTTCAAGACCGAATAGTCAACTTGTAGAACTCCTTGATATAGTCTTCCAAATTCATCTCTTACAGCTTTAGATTTTGTAACTTCTTAAACAACTTAAGTTCATAGTCGGCAGGAATGAAATTAGCTTTAATTTTTTCCATCATCAACCACCACCTATTGATCTTCATCTAACCTTCTTCTTCTCTATCTCTCTGCAATTCTTTCCACCAAAGAGTAGCATGTCCCTTTAACTTAGTCTATTCTATCCTCGCTCTAAGAAGATCTGCAATGTCTTCTAGCTAAATGTAGTCTTCTAACTCACCGATATAATCAATCAGATCCTCGGCTCTCAATGTACCTAAGAAATTGGAAAACTCCATTCAGTAACTTGTACCCAAGCAAGAACTAGATCTCTACAACTGACCAATTCTATCTTCACCAGATCTCTCCATCTGATCGGCTCTGTCATCTCCACTAGATCTAGCAGCCTCAAAGTTTTCAGCAACTTCTTCGTAAGCATCCTTTGTTCAAGGACCTCTTTGTAATCTAGGAACAATGTTTCTAATTCCCTAAATGTGACTTCATTCCTCAATTCAGCCATCTCATTATAGATCTCATCTTGCATATCCTCTTTCATCTAATCAATCATCCTAGGGTTTATTCTTTGAGGAGGCATCTTCAAAACCTTAGTGCAACTGCCTCTGACCGATGATCTATTCACTAGGGAGATACCAAGAATCACAACCCTTTGCAACAAATCCAAGTTCTGAATGTGAATTTGCAAGCACCACCAACATAAAATCATCTCTAATACCACTTGATGCAGTCAAGGCCAGAGAGATCTCAAAAGAGATGTCCAAACTTAGTGTTAACAATAAGAACAATAGCAGGAACCACAAAACAAAAAGATATAATAAATATCAATTCATATTCTTTAATAACATGCAATTTCATCCAACATGCCAAGTTGTAAGGCCTTCTTAGCTATGACACATACATTATAAAATACACTAAGATCTATCAAAAATACCTTCTACAAGCTTTAAATCACCCCTTTAACTAGCCCAGACTTGTAACTGACAACAATCTGGCCAACTAGTTAAGGAGACGACGTTCAAGGGTGCTAAGTGGCTTTTGGGTACTAGAACAAGAATTAAATTCTGAGAAGATTGTTTGATTAAAGATTTCCCTCTGAATTATATTCCTTTCCTCCAGCCTTTTATTGATATTTGCCTTCAGATATTTGGTCTGTGGGTTAAATATTACTGGGGGCGCCAGTCTTGGGTTGATCTTTCTATTGTTGATTTTTCACTTAAGCCTTTGATGCTAGATCTGAATGCTTGGAAAGTGGAATCTACCAGGGAGGATGATCTAATTTGGGGGTTTCTCCCTTCTGGAGTCTTTTTTGTTGCTTATTCCTCTAAGATTTTGTTGAAGCCTCCGTATCCTCATCCCTTTTGGGCCTAGGTTTGGGATAAATGGTTAATTCCTAAAATTAAGATTTTCTATTGGTTGGTCTTGCATAATAAGATTCTTACTATTGATAATCTTCAAAAGAGAGGCATGATTCTACCAAATAGATGTTTTCAATGTAAGAATGCTGAGGAGACGGTTTACCATTTGACTATCAATTGTCGGTACTCCTGGGAAGTCTGGTACCTCACTTTGCAATGCTGGAAGATATGCTAGGTTTTCCTAGATAATATGGAGGATTTCTTCAGATAGTGGAGAAATGATGAGGTTCCTATGGATAGGTTGTTGTGGAAAATCATTGCCCCTTATTTTATTTGGAAGCTATGGAGAGAACACAATGACAAGGTGTTTAGAGACACTACCATTCCTTCGGTGGTGATTGTTGAAAATATTAAGAGAAGCATTAAGGAGAACTATAATGTCACATGAATGGTGCTAAGATGGATTTTTTTGCTAGATGTAATACTGCTGGCACCAAAGTTAAATCCTCATCCCAATGGGAGAATGTCATCTAGATTTCCCTTCTCCTAGCTAGATCAAAGCCAATTTTGATGGTACATCCTGAGCTTTCTGAATGTGGTGGTATTATTTGGGATGACATGGCCAACTATCTTTCTACCATGGCATTCCCTATTGGCATCCAAACCAATCATGTGGATGAGGCTATGGCTCTCCTTCAAAATTTAAAAATTATTAAAGAGGACATGCCTTCGAATGTGTAGATTTAAGGTGACTCAATGAATATTTTAAACTACTTTAAAGGGGTGACTAAGCCATCATGGTCTATTAAGGCTATAATTGAAGAAGCTCATATAATAATTAATTATTTTAAGAATGTCGTTATTTCTCATAACTTCAGGGAGGTTAATTGTACTACAGATGTGTTGGCCAACATCGTAGTTAGGGCTAATGACATCATGACTTGGCATAGTGGAAGTGATTTAACTGTTGATTTGAAGGCCAAGTTGGCATTTGGTATGACCCACAACAAAAGAGTAGATTCAGAATATCTTAAAAAGCTTTCATGAAAAGACACAAGTTAATTAAAGAAGTTAAAAGGGTTAAAAAAATCTCATCTTTCCCGACGTGGCTAAGTATAGACACGCATATATTTGTACTATGATCAATTTGAATTTTTCCATTATGTCCTATATTTGTGTTGTTTATACCATTTCTATTGAGAGGTTGTTCTCTGAGGGCATCATGGGTGGAGTTTTTAACCACAGAGAGTCGAATAACTCCAAAAAATTGAAGAAAAAGGAGGAGGTCTGGGATATGCTCAAGAAGGGTAGGCTCATTACGTACATAAATCACCTCCATTGGCTAAAAGATGAAGTCACAAAGGCTTTTTTTGAGAGTTGGAAGGATGGTACTGTGACAATTTGGGGTATGGCTATAAAAATTACCAAAGATCTTATTGGGGAGGTGTCTGGGTTGAGTACCAAGGGTATGAAGTTTTATAGAGACAAGAAGACCTCCCAAAAGGTCATTCAACACTTCCCTAAGGACAAGGTGGAGGCTAAGAGCTTGGTGAAGGACTCTGGTGGTTAGGAACATTTCTAGGCTAGAAGCTATTTTTAGTTTGTAAGGTGTTTTGTTCTACCATTCTTGTAATGACTAAGGTCAGCCAGTGAACAAACACCATAGTTTCTTAGGTAGTTGTTTCCTAGTAAAGATGTGTGTTGAGGTATCTTATAAACCTTTGGAAATGCAACAAGGATCTATAAAATGGAGATCGATGCTTTTCAGTTAAGTTATACTATTCGTCAACAATGTCCGTCGGTTTCTATTCGTCGGTAATGCTCGTGGGTTTCTGCTTGTCGGCGATGCTTGTTGGTTTTTGTTTGTCAGCGATGCTTGTTGGTTTTTGTTCATTGGTGATTCTTGTTGGAGATGATCATTGGTTATGCTTGTTGGTAATGTCTGTTTGCATCAGTTTTTGTTGTCAGGTTTGTGATCTTATGGCCGGGGTTGGAAACTAACAATTTTAGAAAGTCAACTCTGGCATTCGGTAATGTTGGCTAACAACACAGGAAACACGAGATGTGATGTTTGTGACCATCTGGGTCATTTGTAATGACTCTCTACATATCATTTTTTCTTGAAATGATTAGGGGCACCTATTCCTATTCTAGAAGGGTCATTTATAGCTCAGTTTGGCTGCCTGTGCAGGGTGGTTGAAATTGTCCACGAGTATCAGATATTTTGGAGATATTTTTTATGGTTGGATATATAGCTAAAAATATTTTGTAGTTAAAAGAAGAATGAGAGAAGAAATAGAAAAAACAATAAGACATCATCTTGTAATAGATTAGTTCTTATGAATAGAAAGAACATATTTAATGGATTCCATGAGTAGTGTGTATTGTTGTGTTCTTCAGGTTGTACCCGTCGGTTTAGCTTGGAAGAGGAACCCATCCGAATAGGTTCCATAGCATGAAATAGTATATTTATGGTGTAAGCCTGGTCTAGGGAACTTGAGGTAAATATCTTAGTGACTTACTCAAGCTATGGTAAAATAATACCCTATAAGGTTTGTGCAAGAGACCTTAGAGCACAGTCAAGCTAACTGTCGGTAACAACTGGACATGGGCACTACATCAGATTGGTATCAGAGCTAATGTTTGAGAATTGGGCTTGTGTTGTTTGGGTGTGATTTTTAGAAGAGTCTATGAATTCATCCAATATGGTGACCAACCCAGAGCTAGCAAGAAACATGGATGAGAAAAGAGAGGAGAACAAACTCTTGAAGGAGAAGTTAGCCGAAATGGCGTACAAACTGGGAGAAGTGTAGCTTCAAACTATAGAAGTTAGTGAACTAATGAGGGAAGCTGATGAGAAGGGTAAAAAAATGGTTGATGAGGACATAATCCCAAAGCTAGACCCGATACTTCAAGAAGAGCCATTCTTGAAAGCATTAAAGGCAATGAGTGGTAAGTCCTTAGAAGGTGTGCCTCTATTTAGTGGCAAAATGGATCTAGAATTAATCATGGAGTAGATAGAAGGTCTTGAAAATCACTTTGATTGTGATAATGTAATGAAAGCTCAGAAAGTTAGAGTAGCCAAGACAAGATTGAGATGGACTTCCCTTACTTGGTGGAAATTTGTCCAAGATGAAAGGACAAAGGGAGGCAAGAACCCCATAACTAGTTGGAAAGGCATGGTGGCAAAGATGAAAGAAACTTATCTTCCTAATGATTATGAAGTGCAAGTGCATAAGAAAAGGAAGAATCTGAGGCGTAAAGACTTAGATTTTAGTGCCTATACATAAGAATTCCACAAGCTATGCTTAAGGTCCCATGTGAGGGAAGAAGAAATCCTAAAAGTGGAAAGGTATCAAAATGGCCTTAAATGGAGCATTCAAGAAGAAATTAGTCTCTTAAGCCCCAATACTATCCACCAATGCTATCAATTAGCCCTCAAAGTGGAAGAGAATTTAAAAAAGAAATAGGTTTCAAATAGTAGAGGCAGAGGAAGAGACAATAGAGGTCATAGAGGAGGATATGGAGGAAGAAATCATGAAGCTAAGAATCAGAGTGAGAATAAACACACTGAGAATTAGGGAGAATACAGTAACACTAGAGGTGGTTACAAAAGAGGAAGAGGCCCAAATAATAGTTCAAGAGGAAGGAGTGATGGCCAAGGAAGAGGATATTATTTCTCTTTTATGAAGTGCTATAATTGTCAGCAACTTGGGCATCCTGCATATCGCTGTCCTGCAAAGAGCTCTACTTCCCAAGGAGGAGAGAAAAGAGATAACTATGTGCAAGAAGAGTCTTCTAGTAGAAAGACTAAAGATGTCCCCATAGGATCATAGATGGGAAAGCATTTGATAGTTCAGAGAACACTCCTAAAATATCCCATCAAGAAGAGCCAAGGCAAAGAAGATCTTTTTTTTGGGTCAATTGAAAAATACTTAGTAAGGTCTGTAAAGTTATCATAGATTCAGGATCTACTGATAATATTGTTTCTTTAGAAGCTATTGAGAAGTTAAAATTGACAAGGATTACTCACACTAATCCTTATAAAGTTACTTGGTTGAATAGAGATCAACATGTAATAGTCAATGAACAAGCTTGCGTAGAGTTTTCCATAGGGAGATATAGGGATAGAATTTTGTGTGATATCCTACCCATGGATGCGTGTCATCTGCTATTGGGTAGACCTTGGCAGTATGACTGATGTGTAGTCCACAATGGAGTTGAGAACTCCTATTCCTTCAAGAAGGATGGAATGACTTTCAGGGTACAATCAATCTTGGAAGAAGAGAAGAAAATAAAGAGATGTCCCATCCTACTAGTGGTCGGTGAGAAAGAATTCCTAAAAATATTTGAAGAATATGTAGTAGGATTTTCTTTGGTCCTAAAACCAAAGGGTGAGAGGGAACGTGAGAAGGAAGAGTTGCCTTTAGAGATCCTAAGGTTGTTAAATCAATACTAGGCCATAGTTAGTAATGGTCAACCAGCTACCCTACCACCTGACAGATCTATTAGTCATAAAATTGACTTCATTCCAGGAGCCACACTTCCAAATAAATCTACTTATAAGATGACTCCACAACAGAATGTAGAGATTTCTAACCAAATCTAGGAACTAATTGACCAAGGGTTGAGGATAAGTCCTTGTACTATTCCCACAATCTTATCCCTGAAGAAAGATGGTACTTGGAGGTTGTGTACTGATTCTAGGGCCATAAACATGATTACTATCCGGTATAGGTTCCCAATACCTAGGATAGAAGATTTGATGGATTGTCTTGGTGGAGCTAGATATTAATCCAGGATAGATCTTAAGAGTGGATATCATCAGATAAGAATTAAAGGGGGAGATGAGTGGAAGACTGCTTTTAAGAGTACTGAAGGATTGTATGAATGGCTAGTTATGCCTTTTGGTTTGTCAAACACCCCAAGAACATTTATGAGATTAATGAATGACATTTTAAAGGACTTCATTGGAAAATGGGTTGTAGTGTACTTAGATGACATCCTAGTGTTCAACAAGATGAAAGAGGATCATCTTAGACATTTACAATTGGTAATGCAGAGATTGCATGAAGAAAAGTTGACAATCAACTTGGAAAAGAGTGAATTCATGAAGCAAGAATTGGTATATCTCGGTTTTGTTATCTCAAAAGGTAACTTGAAGATGGATGTAAGCAAGGTAGAAGCAATATTGAATTAGCCTACACCAAAATCAGCTACAGAGGTAAGAAGCTTCCGTGGTGTGGCACAATTTTATCAAAAATTCATCAAACAGTTCAGTGAGACTAGTGCACCTATTTTAGATACCATCAAAGGAGGTATGAAAGTCAAGTTCCAATGAAATGAGTAGGCTGATGAAGGATTTGAGCATCTAAAGAAGAGAATAGCAACTCAACTGATTTTGACACTTCCTATTTTTAACAAATTGTTTACTGTGGAATGTGACACTAGTAATATTGTTGTCGGTGTAGTATTGAGTCAAGTAGGAAAGCCAGTAGCTTTTCATAGTGAGAAACTCAGTGATGCAAATAAAAAGTATTCCTTATATGATTTGGAATTGTATGCATTAGTGCAAGCACTAAGGAAATGGAGAAACTATCACCTTACCAAGGAATTTGTTGTCTTTACCAACAATCAGGCTTTGAATTTTTTGAGTTCACAAGTTAAACTCAGTCATAAGAACATGAAATGGGTGGAATACATCCAATCCTTTACCTTCACGATAAAGCATAAGAAGGGAGTGCAAAATAAGGTGGCAGATGTATTGAGTAGAAGGTTACTCACAATGCAAGATGTTTAGCTAAGAAGGATTGGCATTGAAAGCTTAAAATATCTGTATCTAGCAGATGAAGATTTTGTAGCAGCATACAAGGTATGTCAAGAGTATCAAAATCATTTTCATTGTGAATATTCAGAGTATACTCTTCAAGAAGGTCTTCTGTTTAAGGGAGGAAAACTTTGTGTACCAAGAGGTTCCATGAGAGAGAATCTAGTACAGGAAAAGCATAATGGTTCCTTAAGTGGACATTTTGGGTTGAATAAGACTCTAGAATTGGTCAAGAGGTACTACTATTTGTTGGAGATTTACTTCTGGCAGCCAGTTGATTATATGTTTGTCATTGATGACAACATATAATATACAATAGTGTTCTATATGTACTTATCAGAATGATGCTATTAAGCCTGCGTGGTTATATTCATGTTGTATACATGTTGTTTATGTTTTGTTCATACACGCAGACTCAGATATGAATTTTTAGTTGTGTCGTGTAATTCTGTTAGCAGCATTTACAGTTTCTGGATTTTGTCTGTACTGAGCTGACATATTGCATTAGTTCTTGAGTTGTTCCTATCTTTGGGATATGTGTGTGCATATTAAAGTTTAATTATTAGTTGAAGATAGTTATCTAAAGGTGTCAAACGTGTTTCAACAAGATTGCAATGTTAGACTTAATTTGGTGAGGCCGACTTTGTGGAGCTTCGCGTCTGTTCAGTTTATATTGCACAATTGTAATTATGCTTGTGTGGTTAGTTAAGATGACAAGGATGTTATGAATATTTTCCTAACAGGTCCAATGATCCCATACTTTGAGGAAGATACTTATAGTAGTTCACTTATGAAACGCTAAGTGTGAATGATAAGAAAAGAGACAAAAAAAGTACATAGTAGAATACCAGTTGTGTTTCATTCATCAAGGATCTATGTGAAGAAGCAGTGGAAAATTACAATACATTGGAATTGATCAAGATAGTAGGTCTACTCTACAGTTCATCACCAGATATAGTGCATATCTATTATATAGAAGGTTGTAGCCTTCACCATTGAAGCAGTGAGCTTTTGGACAGTGAGTCCTCACCCTTAACAAGGTTATTTGTAAAAGACTCCTAACAGGGTCAGATCCTTAACCAGGTCACTATACTTATTGCATTGTAAAGAACAACTCGTAATGGTGTTGCAAGATATTCTAAGAGGGATTATTATAAACAAGTATAGTTCATTGTGGGTGTTAATTCCTACCGGGGTTTTTACCATTTGGTTTTGACGTAACCAAATTGTGGTGTTGTCTATTGTGTTATCTAAATGTGCATTTACTTTATTGTATTCTAGAGTTAATAAGAGAAAAGAATAAATTAGCTGATAACTGATTCAACCCCCCCCTCTTAGTTA
Source organism: Thuja plicata (assembly GCA_018584345.1). NCBI lineage: Eukaryota > Viridiplantae > Streptophyta > Pinopsida > Cupressales > Cupressaceae > Thuja > Thuja plicata. Next base: position 612,274 of record MU223589.1, on the reverse strand, counting down.
TCCTTTGGGACTATTCTAACAATTGGTATCAGAGTCAAGTGCCTTGAAGAAGAAGCCTAACAGCTTAAGGTAGATCAGATGGCATACTTCAGAAAAGAGAGTCCTAAGTTTGATGGAGAAAATTATCTGGATTGGAAGAACAAAATGATAACACATTTACAGTGTGTTGGTTTTGACATCTTTGAGATAGCTACACAAGAAGTTGTTATTCCCTCTCTAAAGGACCTCTCAAGAGATGATGCTACTAGTAAACAAAAGGATACATTCATAGCTAATGTAGTTGCCAAAGAAGCCCTTATAAGTGCACTATCTGACAGTGAATTTTCTAAAATCAAGAAAGTTGATAGAGCATACATAATATGGAAGTATTTAGAAGACGTGTTTGAAGGAGATATCCAAGAAAAGAATGCGCACAGGAAGACATGGAAAAAGAAATACAAAAAGCTTGAGATGTTACTTGAAGAGAACATCAGAGCCTACAATCACAGGATAAATGAAGCAGTTTCTGGAATCGGAAACAATGGTGGAGAAATTTGAGAAGAAGACATAATGGACAAGCTGATGACTACATTAACAACAGACTATGAGAGAAAGATCAATATTATAGACGAAACCATGCAATTTTTAAAAGATTTCAACAGAGAGACTTTGATCAATAAAATCTCTACATTTGAGAAATCAAGATTGAAGACTGAACCCAAAAGTGAAAAAGCCTTCAAAGCTTCAGTCCATGGTAAGAAACCCTTACACATCTCTAGCAATAATGAGAAAGAAGAAGTTAATGAAGAACTAGAAGAATTCATTGCCATGATTACTAAAAGAGAAAATAAAGGCAAAGGAAAATATGAAGGACAACTTTCATTCAAATGTTTTTCATGCAACAAGATTTGTCACTTTGCATCCAAGTGTCCTACAAGAGTAAAGAAATTCAGATCTGATTATAAACCTAAATACAGAAAGGAATGCTATCATGCTAAAGAAGGTGTAACTGATGAAGATTTAGGAGAAGATTAAATTGGATTCGTTTCCCTTAAAGACATGGAAAAATTGATTGAGGATATGGACATTGAAGATGAAAAGGAAGCACAGGAGTTAGCCCTAATTTCCAAAGCAGACATCAGAACTAATTGGATCATTGATAGCGGATGCTCTCACCACATGACAGGTGATAAAGATAGATTTGTTCATCTATAAAAGTACAAAGGTGTTATGGTTAGATTTGGAGATAACACTCCCAAACCTATCATAGGCAGATGATCTATTACCCTGGATGGAAAGAACAAGACAAATGATGTTCTGTATGTTGATGGATTACATCACAACTTACTAAGTGTTGGACAACTACTTGACAAAGGTTATCATTTGGAATTCAAAGACAACAAATGCATTATAAGCAACAAAGAAGGAGACATGATTGCATCAGGCTCAAAAACTAAAGGTAATGTTTTTCATCTCAATTCAGATGTAAGTTGTTTTGTTGCAAAAGTGGGTGATAAATGGTTATGGCACAAGAGACTCTGTCATATAAATTTTGACAATATAGTAAAGATAAGAAATGTCAAGGCAGTTAGAGACCTTCCAAGTATTGCAAAACTAGTTGACACAATGTGCAGTAAATGTGTTATGGGAAAGCATGTAAGGAGCTCTTTTAGAAGCAAGCAGAACTCAACTGAAAACAAGTTAGACCTAGTATATACAGATTTATGTGGTCCTACTCAAACCAGATCATATAAAGGAGAAAGGTATTTCATTTTGTTTGTTGATGATTTTTCAAGGATGATGTGGGTTGCATTCTTAAAGGAGAAGTCTGAAGCCTTTGAGAAGTTCAAAATATTCAAAGCCAAAGTTGAGAATGAATCTAGATTAAAACTAAAGTGTCTGAGATTATATAGAGGAGGAGAATTCACCTCTGACCAGTTTTATGACTAGTGTGAAGAACATGGAACCAAAAAATAGTTGAGTGCACCCAGAACACGTCAGCAGAATGGGATTGCAGAAAGAAGGAATAGGATCATACTTGATATAGTGCGCACTATGATGATTGAAGGAAAAGTTGTGCACAACTATTGGAGAGATGCAGTCAATAGAGCCATCTATACTATCAACAGAACACAAATAAGGCTAGGCGTGGATAAGATGCCTTATGAACTTTGTTTTGGTAATGTACCTACAATAAAATACTTCAAAATATTTGGTAGAAAGTGCTACATCAAGAGAGATGATGGTGTTGGTAAGTTTGATGCTAGAAGCGATGAAGGTATTTTCCTTGGTTACTCTACTAAAGGAAAAGAATACAGATGTTTCAATTTGAGATAAAAGAAGATAATTGAAAGTACTCATGTAAATATTGATGAGAAGTTCATGATTCAAGAGAGGTACTATGAATATGCACCTATGATTGAGGATGAACCTAGGCCTAGTAGTAAAGACACTGTTATTGAAGAAATGTTTGATTGCATTGATGTATCATGTAATGATCCTGAATCAAGCAAAGAAGTATCACAGATTAGAGATGAGGATGTCACACCAAAATTTTTAAAATTCACATGTAGATACCATTCAAAGGATGATATCATTGGAGATCAGAGTAGCAGTGTTTTGATGAGATCTAAAGCAAAAAGTATATTAGTAGATGAAGAGGTATGTTTACTTTCACAAATTGAACCTTTAAGTGTTGAAGATGCATGCAAGGATTCTGATTGGGAGAAAGCAATGGAAGAAGAATTAGATCAAATAATAAAAAATGATACATGGGAATTGGTTCCTAGACTTAGTGACAAAAATGTGATTGGAACAAAGTGGGTATTCAAGAATAAGATGAACAAAGATGGTAAAGTGGTCAGAAAAAAATAAAGACTAGTGTGTAAAGGATATGCACAAAGAGAAGGAGTAGATTACACTAACACATTTGCCCCTATTAGTAGACTAGAAGCCATTAAGTTATTCTTGGCTTATGCAACATTAAAAGATTTTAAAGTATATAAAATGGATGTCAAATTAGCCTTTCTGAATGGTGACTTAAAGGAAGAAGTCTACATAAAACAACCTGAAGGATTTAATCTATTAGATAAACCAAAAATGGTATGCAGATTGAAGAAAGCACTCTACGGACTTAAACAAGCCCCAAGAGCTTGGTATGAGAGACTAGATGGTTATCTTACCAAGATTGGATTCAAGAAAGGAGCAGAAAATTGTAACCTATTCATAAGAGAGACACCTGATGGATTATTACTTGTTGCCATATTTTTTGATGATATTATCTTTGAAGGTAATGACAAGCTTAGTGCAGAATTTGCAAAAGAAATGCAGATCAAATTTGAAATGAGCATGATTGGTCCTATAAAATATATTTTGGGATTAAATGTAAAGAAGAAACATAAAGGAATATTCATAAATCATTCAAAATATGCTAAGGAAATATTGAAGACTTTCAAGATGGAAGACTGTAAGCTAGTATGCACTCCTATGATAACAGGAAGCAAGCTTTCTAAAGAGGATAATTCCACAATAGTTGACAAGATATTGTACAAATATATGATTGGAAAACTTATATATCTCACTTAGTCTAGACTAGACATATCTAATGCAGTTGGCATTGTTGGTAGATTTACAGCCGAACCAAAACAAAATCACCTAATGGTAATAAAGAGAATATTCAGATATCTAAAGGGAACTATAGACTATGGTTTATGGTATCCTAAATCAGAGAATGCACAAATTCATGTGTATACAGATGTAGATTGGGCAGGTTGTATTGATGATAGGAAGAGTACTTCTGGAGGAGCAGTATTTCTTGGAGATAGGTTGGTTTCTTGGGTAAGCAAGAAGCAGAAGTGTATCTCTTAGTTGACAACAGAAGCTGAATATGTTGCAGTAGCATTGAATTGCTCAACAATGGTTTGGATCAAGCAGATGGTTAAAGATTTTGGTATACAGGTTGATTATCCTATTGTTATTCACTGTGATAACACCAGTACTATCAACATGTCCAAGAATCCTGTGAGGTATGCAAAGACAAAACACATTGAGATCAAATACCATTTTCTTTGAGAAAAAGTAGCAGATAATGAAGTAAAATTAGACTATGTGAGAACCAAAGAACAGTTGGCAGGTATTTTCACAAAGCCTTTATCAAAAGATACTTTTGAGTATCTCAGGGAGAAGTTGGGAGTAATTTCCTCTCCTGAGTCTGATTAGATAAAGCAGCAAGAACATCAGTCCAGAGTGACTGATGAATGGTTGACTACTCTACTTATGGAGTCATACCTGTGCCTAATTGTTTATGGTTCCCTTTGCCATTGATGTCAAAGGGGGAGTATGTAGTAAGGGGGAGCATATACTCTAGGGAGTATATAACCATGTAACTTAAAAACACAAATAGAGGAGCTGCAACAGTGTAGAGGAATCTTTGATGAGGATATTGAGAAGATTGTAAAAAAGAAAGAAGATACCATGAGCTGAAGATGTTTTTAATATCATATGTTGTCATCAATGTCAAAGGGGGAGATTGTTGGAGATTTACTTCTGGTAGCTAGTTAATTGTATGTTTTTCATTGATGACAACATATAAAATACAGTAGTTTTCTGTATGTACTTATCAAAATGATGCTATTAAGACTTGCACGGTTATATTCATGTTGTAGAAATGTTGTTTATTTTTTGTTCATACATGCAGACTCAGATACGAATTTTCAATTGTGTTGTGTAATTTTGTTAGCGGCAGTTACAGTTTCTGGAGTTTGTCTATACTGAGATGATGTATTGCATTGGTTCTTGAGTTGTGCCTATTTGCGGGATATGTGTGTGTATATTCAAGTTTAATTATGAGTTGAAGATAGTTATCTAAAGATACCAAACATGTTTCAACAAGATTGTAATGTTAGAGTTAATTTGGTGAGGCCGACTTTGTGGAGCATCGCGTCTGTTCAGTTTATATTGTGCGGTTGTAATTATTCTTGCATGATTAGTTAAGCTGAAAAGGATGTTATGAAGAGTTTCCTAATAGGTCCCATGATCTCATACTTTGAGGAATATACTTATAGCAATTCATTTGTGAAACGCTAAGTGTGAATGATAAGAAAAAAGATAGAAAAAGTACAGAGTAGAATATCAATTGTGTTTCATTCATCAAGGATGTATGTGAAGAAGCAATGGAAGATTACAATACATTGGAACTGATCAAGACAAGAGGTATACTCTATAGTTCATCATCAGATATAGTGCATGTCTATTCTATAGAAGGTTGTAGCCTTCACCATTGAAGTAGTGAGCTTTTGGACAGTGAGTCCTCACCCTTAACAGGGTTATTTGTAAAAGACTCCTAATAGGGTCAGACCCTTAACCAGGTCACTATACTTGTTGCATTGTAAAGAAAAACTCCTAATAGGGTTGCAATATCATCTAACATGGATTATTATAATCAAGTATAGTTCATTGTGGGTGTTAATTCCCACCGGGGTTTTTACCATTTGGTTTTCCCGTAGCCAAATTGTGGTGTTGTCTATTGTGTTATCTGAATGTGCATTTAATTTATTGTATTCAGGAGTTAATAAGAGAAAATATTTAAATTAGCTAATAACTGATTCACGTCCCCCCCCTCTCAGTTATCCTTTGGGACTATTCTAAAACTATTGGCCAAGAATGAATTGGGACATCCAAAAGTATGTAGAGAATTGTATGGTTTGTCAAAAGGAAAAAGGGACTTCATCCAATGCAAGATTGTATCAGCCCCTTCCTATTCCAAATAGACCATGGGAATGCCTTAGTATGGATTTTGTTGTTGGGTTACCAAAGACCAAGCAAGGAATGGACAACATCTTTGTAATTATTAACAGGTTCAGCAAGATGGCTCATCTTGTACCATGCAAGACCACACATGATGCTTGTTACATAGCCAATCTATTCTTTAGAGAAGCACCATGGCTACATGGATTACCTTTGAGTATTGTATCTGATAGGGACTCCAAGTTTATGAGTCATTTTTGGAAAACTTTGTGGTAGAAGCTTCGTACAAATATTTCTTTTAGCTCATCCTACCATCCAAAAACCGATGGTCAGACTGAAGTGGTGAACCAAAGCTTAGGTAATATTTTGAGATGCCTTACCAAGGAGTATAGACAATCATGGGATCAGTTACTTGCTCAAGCAGAATTTGCCTACAATGATACAGTCAATAGGTCCACTGGAAAGAGCCCTTTTGAAATTGTGTATGGGATTCATCCCAGGGGTATATGTGAATTAATGGATCTTGGTAGCAATACAGAGAGGAGTGGGTATGCTGAAGATTTTTCTCAATCCATGAAGGAGGTCCATGACTCAATTAAAGCAACATTGATAGAGATTACCATTCATATCAAGTAGAAGGTAGATGCAAGGAAAAGAGATGTTCAATTTCAGGTTGGAGATTTGGTCATGGTACACCTCAATAAAGTGAGATTGTAGAAAGGAGTTCCAAGTAAAATTTAGATGAGGAAGATAGGCCCATGTGCAATATTGGAAAAATATGGGTGTAATGCTTATAAAGTTGATCTTCCTACATACATAGGATTATCTCCTATTTTCAATGTGGTAGATTTGGTATCCTATAAAGGTCCAGTTCCCGAAGGAGATTCTGATCTCACAAGATATCTTGAGGATCTCAAAGTGCTTAAACTTCTTGTTACACCACAACTAAAGGCAGACATAGTTCTAAATTCAAGAGTTTCCAAACAGACTAGATGACAGACCTATATGGAACATCTGGTCAAATAGAAGGGCAAAGATGATTCAGAGGCTACATGGGTGTAGGAAACTGATTGTAAGAAATTGGGCATCAATCTTGACTTGCTCCAATCACATGGAAGTTGATTTCTTTTTGTTTGGCGAGTATGGTGCAGGAGCACCTAAGGTCAGGAACATTTCTAGGCTAGAAGGTATTTTTGGTTTGTAAGGTGTTTTGTTCTACCATTCTTGTAATGACTAAGGTCAGGCGGTGAACAAACACCATAGTTGCTTAGGTAGTTGTTTCCTAGTAAATATGTGTGTTGAGGTATCTTATAAACCTCTAGAAATGCAACAAGGCTCTAGCAAACAGAGATCGCTATTGTGCAGTTAAGTTATACTATTCGTCAGTGATGTCTGTCAGTTTCTGTTCATTGGCAATGCTCGTGGGTTTATGTTCGTCGGTGATGCTTGTTGGTTTCTATTCATTAGCGATGCTTGTTGGTTTTTGTTCATTGACAATGCTTGTTGGTGGTGCTCATCGCTGATGCTTGTTGGTAATGTCCATTGGCGTCAGTGTTTTTTATCAAGTTTGTGATCTTACAGTCGGTTTTGGAAATTGATGATTTCATAAAGTCATTTCTGGCATTCGGTAATGTTGGCTAACGACCCAAGAAATGTGGGATGTGACATTTGTGACCAGCTGGGTCATTTGCAATGGCTCTTTATGTGTCATTTTTTATTGAAATGATTAGGAAGACCTATTCCTATTTTGGAAGGGTCATTTATTGCTTAGTTTGGCTGCCTGTGCAGCATGGTTGAAATTGTCCACGAGTATCAGATAATTTGGAGATATTTTTGATGGTTGGATATATAGCTAAAAATCTTTTGTAGTTAAAAGAAGAATGAGAGAAGAAATCAAAAAAAAAAAGAAGACATAATCATGTAATAGATTAGTTCTTGTGAATAGAAAGAACATATTTAATGGATTCCACGAGCAGTGTGTATTGTTGTGTTCTTCAGGTTGAACCCATCAATTTATCTTGGAAGAGGAACCCATCCCAATATGGTCCATAGCATGAAATAGTAGCTTTACAATGTAAGCCTTGTCTAGGGCACTTGAGGTAAAGATCATAGTGACTTCCTCAAGCTAGGGTGAAATAATACCCTATAGGTCTGTGCAAGAGACCTTAGAGCACAGTCAAGTTGACTGTTGGTAACAACTGGACCTGGGTACTACATCAGTCTTAACCGTAGAGAGTTGAATAACTCCAAAAAATTGAAGAAAAAGGTGGAGGTTTGGGATATGGTTAGGAAGGGTGGGCTCATTATGTACATAAATCACCTCCATGGGCTCAAAGATGAAGTCATGAAGGCTTTTGTTGAGAGTTTGAAGGATGGTACCCTGACAATTTGGGGTATGGCTATAAAAATTACTGAATATCTTATTGGGGAGGTGTCTGGGTTGAGTACCAATGGTATGAAGTTTTATAGAGATAAGAAGACCTCCCAAAAGGTCATTCAACACTTCCCTAAGGACAAGGCAGAGGCTGAGAGCTTGGTTAAGGACTCTGGTGGCTGTTATGATGTGGAGACTATCAAGGAGATCTGGGTGAAGGTTCTTACTACGGTCATGGACTATATCACCCTGGATGGTAGGTAAAAAGGGATCACTCCTACCATTTTGTCCTTCTTTGTCATTTCAGACATAAGGTTAGGGTTTCTTTCCCACTTTATCTTCTACAGTCCCTTCACCATAGTATTATTGATCATAGTAAAGAAAGAGAGAAAACCCATTCTGCATGAGGGTCTCATTATTTTAATTGTTGAGCATGTTAATAAATTTTCTTCTAGTATCCCTCTTATCCTTTCACCTAGACACTCTAGTTATGCTAAGGTTTTGGGTAAACAGATTCGGGAGGGTGAGGATAAAGCAGAGTTGACTATTGGTAAAAAATTAAAATTTGACAAGAAGGATGGAATGGAAATAGAATCTCAAGGTGAGAGTGTTGATTCCTATGCAGATACTGATTATATCCCCCATACCCAGTCTGATGAGGAAAGAAAAGAATCCCTGTCGGCTTCGATGAGCGACACTGATGATGAAGAGGACAAGAATGTGTTTTCCCATGAAGTCAAGGAAAATGGTGACGACCCTAAAGATAAAGATGGGGATGTGGGAGGTTAGAAGGTTCCCATTTTGGTAAATTATGCTAGCTCTAAAGATCATGATGTCCCTATTTCTCCAAAGCTTGGAGTGGTGATGGAGGTGGAGTCAGAGAGGAAGGTGGAAAATGAGACTCCAAGTTTGGATATTGTTGAGAAGGGTAATTTCTCTTCCAGCTTGAGGAATATTCCCTTCACAAAAATGGTTGACATGTAGGAATGCAATGTTCAACTCCTTCAAGAGGACGTGGATGATAAGATTGATCCCCCTTTTGGTGTTCTCCAAACTATAAAGGTGATGTCGATGTATTCGTTCTGCCTTATGAAATGGGTCTTCAAGGAAATAAAAAGCCTCAATCTTAGTTTCTGATCCCTCTATGCTAAAGTTGATCTGCTTTAGGGGAATTTGGATACTCTGTCAGTGGGGATTGATGACTGAAAGGATAAAGAGGAGGATAATAACATGAAGGATCTTCGGGAGAGGTTAGATATCGTGGAAAACACTATGAAAAGCATATGAAGGATAATAACCTCTTTATGGGTTCTGCGATGGAATTCTTTAACACCATCAAGTCAGAGCTGGATGCTGGGTCTCTGACCATCAAGATTGACGATGAAATAGATGAAGAGGATGATGTTGGCCCGGGCAAGCGCATTCAATCTGCTAAAAATAAGAAAATTCAAGACAAGATTCTGGAAGTCTTGGATTTTAACACTACTCTCAAGAAGGTTTCTGAGGAAAAGAAGGAGGCAGAGGGAACTCTCCTAGAGTTTTCCCAGTTCATGGTGTTCCCCTATTTTCGTGATGGTTTGGTTTTTGGTTTTTGGTTGCTGGGTTGTTTAGTCAGTCGCTGGTTTTTTTTTTCTTGTTTTTTGTGTAGGTTCTGGGTATTGTGGGCTGATGTTTAGCCTTGCTTCAGTTTGGTGGACTTAATGTCTTTTCCTTTTTTTTTTCTTTTAAGGGGTTGCGGGTCCCCCAAAAACCTATTTTTACTAGCAACCAAAAATAATATAGCAAGAAAACTTAAGATAGATCTAAACTTGTGCTCACAAGCCACCAAGCACTCCTCTTGTTTCCTAAGCCAACAAGCTACTATCCCTCTAAGGTATCCTTCACCTAGTTTAGATCAAGAGACCTTTACAACAACTCTTCCACCACTTCACCCTTTTTCTCCCTCTCTTTTACTCTAACCAAACCCTCTCTTATACAACACAACCACAAGTCAAATTTATAATTAAAATAAATTAACCAAACATAAGTCAACATCAAGAAGACAACATCCAACATGTTCTTCGTCAGTCGGCTTCCAACAACCATTAAATTTGCATAGGAGAGTGAACCAAATTAGATTTAGGTCCTCACACCTCCAACAGTCAATCCAAAAATAGAGGAATGCAACCCCAAATTAAATACACCAGTCAGCTAGCCCAAACAATTTGGAAACCCTGTCGGTGATCAAGAACATTGAAACCAAGCCACTCAGTGAGAGGCACAACCGAGCCGAACACCACAGAATAGACACCACCGAGAAAACCATCACCAAGGACCCCCAAGCCTATTCACCGAGTCCTTCAGTGAATAAACATATCTTCCAACTGAGAACTACCACCAAATGACCAAGAAACTCAAGTCTCTAACCCAGCTTGCTACCAAAAACCAAAACCAAGCCAAAACATCTTTTGGTGATACAAGATTGCCAAGTACCCCAGGATGCTCCTGGATCAACTTGACATGGTTTCAATAATGAAAGAAGATAAAGGATGAACATGACATAAATGTAGACTATGGTACTAGGATAGTTTATCTAGTACTTTTTGTACATAAAATTAATACAAAATCTATCAAGATTTTAATATAAGTAATACAAGGAGATAAAGAGCTCAATAATTGATATGTGTTGGGCATGATATTACATTTGGGCTAGATGTTTGAGGTATTATATGAAGTTACTCCTTATAGTACTTTATTACCTTATCTAAATGATTTTTTAATTTTTCGTATATATTTTTACTAATAAATGTTAACCCCTTAACATCTCTTGTGTGTTCGTGAGCTTTATTCTACATTATATTGTTGCAACTATATTATGTGTGGATTCAAATAAATAGATCAATTATCCATATAAAATAATCTATATTTAAGGTTAAAACAATTACAGTAAGATCGACCTAAGTGAATAAAAAATTCTAGGATGAGATCAACCTCAAAAGTCATGGTAGGAGAGAGGGCTCTATAGTGGAGTACTCTAGCTTCATGCCTTCTAAAATCTTAAATATTTCTAATCATTAAAAATTTTTATAGTTGCCTATGTGTCAAGTACACTAATTAAATGGTTTTGTTTTAAGTCCACATGGTCAAATATGATGCTACATTTTTTGTCTACATGTCTAAAATGGTCCCAAAAGGAAGTAAGACCCATAGTTGTGCACTAGTTCATGTTTATTGGTGTGTTGAAGTGGCATAACATAATTAGATGTTTTTTTCAAATTTACTGGAAACATTTTAAGAATAAGCGTTACCATGACACTTTTTGTGCTCCGCGATTGAACTAATTGTGTCCAACTATCATCCCATCTATTAAACCATACTTGACTTTTGCTCCTCTTCCCTCCTTAACTAAGAAAGAGATGAATTTGAATAAATATAAATAATTGAAAATGCAATCCTTTACCAAAAGAAAAAAATACAATAAAAAATTTTAAAAAATCATTAAAGAAAAAAATCATCAAAAATAAAATAATAATTACGTTACCCATCAAAATTTAATAACAAACATGAGCAAGAGCCAAGTACATATTAACAGAATTATTTCCCACTTGATACAAATTATCATTATAGCCTACAAGGTTGCGAAAACTGAAAACAAAACGAAATCAACTCCCATGCTAACAATAAAGACTAGAATCAATATCATGTATTCCTGCATGGCCTGTACATAACTCATTACTCTTTATTCTACCCGCTCCCTCACAAGAAAGTAACAAGTGAACTCTTGTGAGATATTTTTTTAAGTTTTCTTATTTCGAAGATAGATTATGGTCTAAACATAAATCTATACGATGAAATCTAAAAATTAAAAAATCACTCTCTTGAATATAGAAATGTTGATCCAACAAAAAACATGATATAATCTCAAAATTAAGAAGTAACTCTCTTGAATGTAATGCTATGTAATTGGATTCAACACAAATAGATAAACTGAGCTTCATCAACAATGAAAAAGAGAGCAGACTATGTGATGTCAACGTGGAGAAATTGAGAGGGGGGAACATCTAAGAAAACAAACATAATCTGCAACTGCATCGACCCATTCCTTCAACCTCTTTTTCATGTAATCCGGATCTTGCATATGCTCTTCAAAATCAAAATAATAATTTTGCTCCTCCAAGGCTTTATCCACCCTCTTCTCACAGTTTTTCCCATGATGATCTAAATCCTCTTTCTTGGGTTTATCTTTTGGTTTGAGAATGAGAAGCCATGGCTTGTCCAAATCCAGCAGATCTAGGCTTGTGTAATCCACAACCAACATGGCCAATGCTTCAACAGAAATACCCACCTCAGAATCCATTGGAAAATGCTCCTCTAGATTGAAGGCTAATGTATTCTTTGCTTGCCTTAACATTCTGAATATTGCTTTGCAAATCCTTCAATTCTCAAGGCCATTCCAAGCAAAGAGACATATATCGTTGAGTTATCAAAATTAGTATTGTTATGAACCAGGTAGTTTAAACGTGTGGAAAATGGTAACATGCGAGAATATTATCTCAATTCGCACCCGATGGTCAAATTTTACTGCCAAGACATAAGGTGAGGCGTACTAAAGACGAAGAGGTCGTGACAGATCATTGATCACTAGGGCTGACGTGGAAGCGGGGCGTTCGAAATAGGAAGTGTTTATCAAGCTATGAAGGTTTTGATAAGACAATTTTTTTTTTTTTTGAGAATAGTTCGTTTACTTTGGTTGAGAGCCAAGGATTGAGGGGCATCCATTCCGCCAAATTCACCCGGGGCACGATCCTGGCCTCATCCCTTATCAGATGTCTTCACGAGATTTGAACCCTGGTGGGCTCAATGAGAACTATTGAACTTCACCAGTCAACCAATTCACAATTGACAATACAACCTTTTGTCTTTAACCATTATATTTTATTGATATTTAATAATTAAATTTAATATCAGAATACATTTATATTTTGATTTTAATTTAGTTATTAAATAATAAAAATTGTCATGTCAGATATCATTATGATGCCTATATAGCCATTTCCTTTGAAATAAGGATATGTGTGTCATATTACAATGTTAATTCCATCACATAACATCACCTCATGTCAAATAACACTTCAACAAGTTTGCAATTTAGAGAATTTTTCTTTTCAAAACTAAAGTTTTTAATTTCTTTTAATCCAATAAATATTATTTTTGAGAAATGGGGTTTGTTTAGAGTATATAGGTCATGGTTGTGGTTTTTGACTTCTACGGGCTTGGAGAAACGGAGGCACACATAGCATTGAAGATGACCAACTCCACACTCTTTGTAGTTTCCTTCCTGTCTGTGCCAAAATGGAATGGGGTTTAGACATCCACTAGAGAACAATCAAATGAAATGTAAAAAATACTTATCACCAACTTCCTACCTTGGTTCATTCCATTGTTGTTGACTATTGCAAGTAGGATTGAAAAAACAAACATTTGGACTTATTGCAGGTATACAAACTAATGTTTTTCCATTGATCGCAAACATCAACAATAATGGTCTCCTAATGTGATTGAGCTACTAAGTTATGGCACCTTAGAGGGGTTTAAATCATAAGTTAAATTCTCATTTTGTTCAAGGGAGTTTCTTTTCTATTGAATAGCCAATTGTATTTTTGGCATTTCATACAAGTGCTTTTCGAAATGTGGGGACTCTGTATGTTTTCAAGACATACATCATTTTTATAGGGTGATATTTTCTTTACAGGCCTATGTTATTGTCACCACATATGATCATTTCCTCTCAGCACATTCTGATATGCATCCTTCCACGGATTTGTTGGATATTGTGTAGAGAATGATATATGAGTAAGATATTCCTTTTGTGCAAGGGAGTTGGGGAGTAAAAAAGATTTTTTTTAAAGGTGGTACTGTTACATTGCTGACATTCTACTCCAGCCATTACAAATGTTGTTCACATGATGTAGATAGAGATTGAATGTGAATGTGATAGTGTAAGGTGCCCAATCTTCTTCCATACTTATTATTTGAACCTATATTATACTTTCTTTTTTTATCATTAAAGGGCCATGGCCGAGATTTTATATTAAGCAGAAAGCAATAAAACATTAAAACAATAAAGAAAATGCACAAAATGTTTCTAGTTCAAAACCAAGTCTTACCAAGACGACTATGAACCCAATATCTAGAGCAATACTGCTCATCGAAGATAACCAAATTAATAAAACATAAGACTAGTTTACGGAAGAAAACCAAAAAAATAGTTTTGAGCTATCCCACAAAACTTATCATGGCTGCATTTCAATCGGAAGGGGAGGTGGTGTCATTCTCCATGCTTGGAGCAGAGTCTAAATTGGATCTTTTATCCAGGATTGTTTCCCCATTGTTCCCCATAGAGTCATCCTCCAGGGAAACCTTAACTGAATCAGAGTCCTCCACAGCAACATCGTCAATTTCTTCATCATCTGCTTCATCTTCAACATCCTCCCATGTCACCTTCTTTGAGTCCTCTTCCTTTTCTGAATCAGAATCACCTTCCGACCCCTCACCACCAATCTCGGTATCCGAAGAAACTAGGCTACCTAGTCCATCCAATTTTTCATTGTATTTAAATTTATACACTCGTGGGAGATTCTCATCAATCTCATCCCCGAAGGGAACATAAAGCCCATCTTCGATTCCTAGGAACTTTGAGAGAAAGTTGATCCCTTTTTTCATCAATGATATGCGTAGTTGTTGATCCTCCCAATCCCACCCCCAGAGAATATGGAGGCGAGGAGGAGGACCAACTGAAAACCTAGGGAACGATTGCCCTACAGTTAGAGTTGTGGCTTGGTCCCAGGGAAAAGGAGTGGTAAGTTCAGCATCTATATTTAGGATTACATTATGCAAATCCACTATAAATTTATTAAAGAAGAGCCTATCACAGATTTCTTCTGCATGGTTTTATGGGTTCCGGCAACTAGGAGGCTAGCAAGGAATCCTGCACATATATCAGAGAGTACACTATATCTATGGTTGGTATTCAGAAAATTGAAACCCAGTACCTTTCTCACCACATGAAAGACTAGAGGGTGATGGTACATGCATACTTCACTGAGATGATTGAATGAGATTGGTGCATCGAAGGCCAGCTACTCAACTTCCACTCTAAATTTGATCGGAGAGTCCATCATGTAAAATCTGAAACTGCAGTCGAGTAAAGGCCGGAGTTGTTATGCTACCAAACTACCTTGATTTACAAAGAGTAGAATCGATGGCGTACTTAAAGAAAATGTAGAATGAATAATCACTCCCTTCCTGACAATGTACCCTTAGATGCCTTCTGCATTGAAAGCCTCGTTGCCAAATGATGCAAGCATTATTACAAGTAATATCCTTGCATAGAGTAATACATGTCATTTTACAAAAAGGAGGGAATGTTGCTTGAGAAAGTACCAAAATGTAGCTCCTATCAGTTGAAGAGATGTGGAGTTAGAGAAATGTTCCATCCATGCAACAAGAGGATGAATAAAATCTTTTGCCATAAATCCAACTCCCAAATGACTAGTTGTAATTGTCAGGAACTGTCAATTCAATACAACGAACAATTTTGCCTATGGCTATTATAAAAGTTGGATGAAATGACCAGGAATTCAAAAAGAGTTAAAAAATAAATTTAATGCATTACCCCAATGATGCTTTATTTTCCAAGTCATCCGCCAAAACATTCCCTTCCCAGAAAATGTGATTGACCGTTACAGATTCAAATTTCTTAGTTAGATTTAGAATCACCTCCAAAATTGATTGAAATCTCCATTTATAGATCGATCCAGTTCTAACTGCATTTATAGTTATCAAGGAATGTCCTTCAATTTCCAAGTTTTAAATGCCTAACTCTAATGCCAATGATAAACCATGGAGTAATGCTTTGAATTCTGCCATGTTATTAGTACCCCTTTCTAATGGACTTGCCAAATGTGCAATCATAGAACCCTCAGCAGAATGAATAATGCATCCAACACCGGAAGGCCCTGAATTACCTTTTGAGGCACCATCAAAATTCATCTTGCACCATCCAAATGCAAGAGGCTGCCATGTACAATTTGCCCTTAAACTTGCATTAGCTTTGGCACCAATCCCTATTACTACAGGAAGTTTCAATCCAAACCAATTCTTAATCATTAGATCATCCCAGCTTGTGAACAATTTATGTTGATCACTTTGTAATTGTATTCTAGCATTCATAACTTCCACAATAGATGCTTCAATTCTACTTTGAATGGATGAATTTTCAAGAGAAACATTTTGAAAAATCCTTTTGTTCCTTTATTTCCATATTTCCCAAATGAGGATAGAAGGGGAAATGATCCATAAGTTTCTACAGAGGCTACCCTTAAAAATCAGAGGTCGGGAGGAAAAAAGAGATAGGATATGATTTGGA
The DNA here is from genome assembly GCA_018584345.1 of Thuja plicata. Classification (NCBI taxonomy): domain Eukaryota; kingdom Viridiplantae; phylum Streptophyta; class Pinopsida; order Cupressales; family Cupressaceae; genus Thuja; species Thuja plicata. Next base: position 595,769 of record MU223589.1, on the reverse strand, counting down.
AGAGCAGAAGACCAGCCCAACTTAGCACATAACCATTTCCAACACTCCATTGCAAAGGGACGGGATACAATTAGGTGATCTGAATCCTCTTCCTCTTTATATCATAGCACACATCTAGAAGGGCCACAATATACCATTTTCTTAAATCAATTGGTAGTTAGAATCTTGCGCTGAATTGCTGCCCATGAAAACATTCCTGCTTTAGGGAGACAGTTTTTGTTCCAACATAGTTGATTACAAGTTTGTGATTGTTGTTGAGAAGAGATACCAGTGAGGATTTTATATCCATCTTTAACCTTATAATCCCCTATTTTGGATCCATTCCAGATTAATTCATCTTGCCCCTCTTTGAGTAGAAAGGATCTTTCTCGTAAGATTTGAATCAAAGAACTTCGTTCATTTGGGTCAATGTTTGGAATATCAAATTCCTTCCACTTCCAAGAGCCATCCAAAAGATTATGTGAATTCTTGGAAATATAATCTTTGACTAGGGGACCCCACTGGTGCAAACCTTACTGATATTGTTCTATCCCAATAACATATTAATACAAGGGAACCCTCCCCAAGAGTCATCCCAGAACCTTTCAGAGGACCCATCTTTAATGTTCCATGAGATATTATTTTCTATGACTTCTCTAGATTTGTAAATGAAATTCCAAATTCTGGAACCTCTTTGGAGGTTGGAAGTTCTAACCACATTTTCATCATTTAAAGAATGGAAGTATTTCCCTCTCAAAATTCTAAACCATTTGAGATTCGGTTCTTTTAAAATTTTCCAATAAAGATTTGCACCAAATGCCTAATTTTGTTTCATCTGATCCTTGATCCCGGTGACTCCTTCCTCCAAAGGTTTGCAAATCCTATCCCAGGAAATAAGATTAAACTTCCTTTTAGTGTCTGTGCCTTGCCAAAAGATTTTTCTCAAATTTTTAACTATGTTCCAATAGCATCCAACTAAAGTTACAATGCATAATTTTGCACATCAAGTTACCTTCTAATGTCAAAAATAGTTTTCTAAGTGAAAAATTATCCATACTCTTTGAATGTTTAACTTAATTTTCATTTATCATACTTGAAGTTACAATGCATAAGTTTGCACATCAAGTTACCTTCTAATGTCATAAATAGTTTTCAAAGTGAAAAAGTATCCTAAACTATTTAGGAGATGTCAGTGAAGGTTTGAGAGGAAGGACTCACATTAGAATCAGAAAATGAAGCTTCTAGAGGCAACTCTGCAGCATTTAAAAAAAATTCTATGGAAAGTTACTTTTTAATGTTAGACTTCAAAGCTATTCTTTAATATAGAAATGTGAATTATATTAATTTTATAATAATTATTATTTTTTGGTTGGTAAGTGTGAGATTTTCAGGTTTATAATTGTGTTTTCCTAACATTTAATTTAACCTTGAATTGTCATTGTGGTGACACATCTATCTTACCATTGATTTTTTAATCTCATAATTATTAAAAATAGTTTTAAGAAGATTTTAAAAAGAAATTATAATTAATATAAATATTTTATTTTATAATGTTAGACATAAGTTATAAATTGAAATTTTGTTATTATTAAGTCTTGGATTTTATATATTTATGTCAATTTATATCTAATTTTGGTGCATTTTTAAAAAAAAATATTTAATACAATTACATGGTGAAAAATACTACAATCTTATGTGAAGATGGGTTCATTCCCATCACATCTCTCCATACACACACATTCCAACATATTGATCCATATGTTTTCTCTACTGACATAACATAAAAGCATCAAATGCAACATTTCACATGATGAATGACAAACACTACCTAGCATTAAGGTAAGTTCTATCAACTCTTCAAGAAAGAATGTGAAATGGAAAACAGTGGAATTTTATGAAATTAGGAATGAACATGAAAGAAAGGAACTTAGTTTTAACGCATTCCTTATTGTTGATATTCTATCTCCCTCCTTGCCTAGTGGTTTTGGTTGATGGAAGTGGGGAATGCTTCCTTGGTTAAACTACTATACTTATAGAGAAAGAAGATCTTGTAGAGCTTTTTTATTTTTATAATTAAGGAATCAAGGAGAACTTCTTCAAATTGTGTGCAAATTTGCATTGAAATAGAAAATATATTCCTTCCATCTAACTATTGCTTATTCTATTTTTTTTAATTAACCATGATCTTACTAGGTACTTAGATGTAGCATTGTATTCTTATGATTATAAAAGAAAATTGGATACTAAAATAAATGTATGATGTATTTTAAGCTATGCATTTGAAATTTTTAAAAAATTATTTTGGTCTTATTATGATAAAAATTTATTTAAACTTAGAAGTGATGAAAAAGTGATGGGTACCATTTGGTTAAAAAATGGATAATTCATTTTTTGAAATTATATTTTGAATAATTTTGAACATAAATAGTGTTTTGTACATGCCTTTGATATTTGGGATGACCTAATAAAAAGTGTTGTATAACTTAATCAAGAAGTTTAAATTTCCTTACACTAAAGTTGGGAATCAAACATTCATATCACTTAATGTCATCCTCCATTGAAACAAAAAATGCATCCCTAAACCCAAACCCTAGCACTAAAACCTAGCCTTGACCAACATTCTCATAAACTGCTCCATGCTATTTTCATCTATGGTGATTCACACTTGATTAACACTTTTGCATTTATATGAAGCTCCAGGTTGAACTGCACGTCATGTTTTGCAACATACATAAACTTAGTTCATGGTTAAGGAGATGCAATTTTTTACTCATTTCATGTTATCTCAAATCAAAGGTTGGATGAAAAGATGTATGTGCACCTCGACATGATTTCATTGTGAATATAAATTTCTTGGTTGAACTACATGTCATTCTTTTCAATATACAAAAAATTAGTTCGGTGTTGGAAAATAGTTTTTATAGTCATTTGATGTTATCTAAAATTAAAGGTGTTGTAGATCACAACCTTCCTCTTTACGTAAAGAGGTGTGTGCTTCTTTACAGGATCTCGTTGTAAATATGGAGTTCTAGGCTTAACTAAAATCATGTTTTGCGACCTACAAAAACTTAGTTCATGGTGGGTAAGATATATTTTTCCTACTCATATGATGTTCTCTCAAATTAAAGGTTTGATATCACAACCATCCTTTTTATGTAAAAGTGGCATGTACCTTAAGATGATTTCATTGTAAATATGAAGTTGTAGGTTGAACAACACGTCACTTTATGGGTGCCTGCAAGAAGTTGAGTCCACTTTTTGGGCAAAAAGTGGAAGTGTTTTCCCTGATTTATAATTTGTCTATCAATTGATGTCAAAATTTGAGGCACTTAGAGATTGAATATCAAAAAAATCCACTAATAGAAAATGTAGTGCTCAGAGTCTATTTTTCAAATATGTAATTTATTTAAATACCCACATAGT
>MU223589.1:550487-587657 GCA_018584345.1 Thuja plicata | reverse complement strand
TTTACTTAAGTTTACTTAGGTACATTCATTAATTGGGTAGATGGATATCATTGAGTCCAACTTGGACTCCACCTTATCTTAGAGGATATTGTTGAGTTCTATCAGAACTCTCCTTCCTCCAAGTTGATACACTTGTCTCAACCTTGTCCATGTTTCCTATCTACTCTTGCCTATATAAGCAAAGCCTTTGTACCTTTGTAATCACCTCAATATCTCATTACTTCATTATCTCAATACAATCTAGTGTTGATAACATCTATGTTCTAGAGGATGTTTTTAGACTGGCTCCTGGGCATAGGATAGTTTATCCTAACATTAACAACATAGTTTTCCTTTAGCCACCATGTAGTCAAAGTTATAGATATAAGATTTAGGTGAAAGATGTCTATAAAAAATTCTTAGAGAATATGTCATATTTCTATGGCTGCTAACTTTCTCTTAAGACAAACTATAAATAATAAATTCCAACAATTATCAATAAATAATGGAGCAATCTAAGTTATTTCTTGAGGTATTAATAATTTGAGTTATATTTGAATAGAAGGTGATGTATTTTTTTAAACTATTCACCATGTCCAAATGTTTGACAACATGGCTTGTTTATGTGGATGGCCTATAAATGTGAGATGGTCTAGTCTACACATAGACAAAGATTTTAGATGTTACAAAAATAGTAGAACTATATCCAAATTATATGGAAATCTTTCTTTGACACCACCTACAAATGTACAATGAATAAAACATCTAATAAAGATAACATTAAGTGTTTGTATGCCCACCGCGTCACATGTAAGAGAGCATCAAATATCTAAAAAGTGATTATGTACAATAAGAGGGTTATCATATTAAACCTTTAATTTGAAATAGCATCAAATGAGAAGAAAAAATAAAGCTTACCTATCATGAACTAAGTTTGTGTAGGTTGGAAAACATGATGTGTATGTCAACATAAAATATTATATTTACAATCAAATCATATTTAGGTGCACATGCCTTTTTTTACCTAAATTGGTTATGGTTTTGATATCCAACATTTAATTTTTGAGGCATCTTCAACCTTCATGAGTTGTCCAACACCTTTGAATTTTAAGATATTAAGAGTTTCTCGTCGGTGAGGAAAAACATTAAAGAGTTGTTGACTAATCACTTGATCATTAAGAAAATCATTATTTCTAGTGTATGTGGTGTTTTATTGTTTGATTTCTTTAGAAATGTTGAGGATATATTATTGTAGAGTAGAAATGGTTGTAGAAGGTTCAAGAAGTCTTTTAAGAAGAAGTGTATCGATGCAAAGTGGAAGTTACTCAGGTTAATTGTTGAGACCAAGGATTGTATAATGAAATTTTTGGATATATACAGGTATTTTCTTCTATGGCCTACTATTGTAGACAATTTTAGAGGAAGAAATGAAGTTATTGAGAAAGAATTGAATGAGCTAGGAAAGACATATGAGAATATCAAGGACAAGGGAGGAAAACAGTGGTTGAAACTTGGATAGTTACCATGAGAAATGTTGTAGTTACAGAGGAAAAGAGAAGATTTGGTGAAGAAATTTTGGTTGGTAAAGGATATGATCAAGGTTGAGTTGGAACATATATCTGGTATTCTTTCTAAAGAAGAGGATTATGAGTAGTGGATTCAGTCTTCAAAATGAATTTCATCTTTTGACTTGCTAGTGAAACATGATAGTTTGTGTGCCCAGATGGGTGCTATTGTTGTTGAATGGAAGAAGGAGCTTCTCATATTTTAGGAAAGGTATAAGAAATTTTTCACCATAAAGTCTAATGTATTTCTTTGAAATTTCTATGGTGTGGTTTTGGTCCTTTGTCATTCTGTCAAAAAGAGGGAGAGAAAGAGGAAGTGAAAAACATTAATGAAGTATCTACTCAAGGGAGCTTTTTTTATTTTTGGAGTTTTAGGATGTTCTATGTTTTTTCTATTTTTCAATCAATGCCAAAGGCAAAGATTGTTAGACATATTGAGATGTTGCTGGCATTTTTGTCATTGATGTTAAAACATTCATACCAAATACTTAGTGGTGTCAGCTGGTTGTTGGTAGTATTAGTTGGACATCTGTGGTTATTGGTATATTGTCACTAAGTTATCAATAGTTTTAGTTATATGTAGAACATGTTCAGTACATACGATTTCACTGCTCGGTGACAAGTGTACTTTATTCTATTTATGGATTACATGTTTTCGTATACTTGTATACTTTCAGTGTTTAGATTTGCATGGTGGTTTTGGCAATACATGTTGACAGTTGTGTTTACAGTGTTGTTCCACGTATTTATGATATTTCAATTTTCATGCACTTCATCAGAAGTTTTTGATATAAAAGGTATATTGTATTCTAGACAGGTAAATTATAATTCTCATATATCGGTTGGTTTAGAAGTTTTGTTGAGCGAAACATAGTCCTAGTTGTTTCATTAAGATGGTTCAAGATTTTTCTTATATTTTTGAAGAAATTAATATGGAGTGTGACCTATATTTATGTCTTGTAGTAATGTGTTGTAAAGATATCTTATGTATGACCTAGATTTAGGGTCAGTGGTAGTGTGTTTAATACAATTATATTATATTTTTGTATTGTGACTGGAGCACTCCTTTGTTGTGGCCAAGATATGCATTATCAAATACTTGTCTAAATAAAGAAAACTCTTTTTGTATTTAGTGTGAGTGAAGAGAGAAAGTGAATAGGTGTACGAATAGATATGCAAGTTGGAGACAAGGGACGAAAGGTGATATAGTGTGAGTATCTTTTGGTATATCAGGAAATGGTGTGAAAGAAGTTTAGTAATACAAAGAGAATGTCATATATACTGTGTTGTAGAAGTTTTGTGTATGTTGGCAAAGGGTCTATATCATATCTCTACTAGTGGTGATCTATGTGTTATTAATTGGAACTATTTCATGAATATTCACATGCAATTCTATCAATTCACATTTTGTCAGTAAAAATCTTTTGTATTTGTAGTGAACCTATTTGTAATTGGCAACAAGCCTTTCATATTTAAGGGTAGTTAACCAATAGTGAGCCAACCCATAGTGAGAAAACTTATAGTAAGCCCTTGTAAATTCACCTTAACCAGAGTCACCTTAATTGGTGTTCATTTGAGTAGAATTAGCTTCTCTTTGGTTTTTCCTAGTTTGGATTTTCACCTAAAGTCTAGTGTTTAGTGTGTTGGTGTTTTGTGTTCCCAAGTTTCTGTTTGGTTTAATTTCCTTATCGGTAAAGTGAGAGTTAGTATAATTATTGGTGTATACTTGATTACATGGTTTTACAAGTTCAATAAAAATTTTAATATGTGTTTGTGAAAAATTGATTCACCCCCACCTCTCAGTTATTCATCATGTTCAACAGTTAATACAAAGAGATAGTGTCATGTCTAATGAGAGCCTAATATTTGATAATATTATTAGTGGGACAATAACTCTATAAAAGATTTTATTATAGTTTTAATATTATGTTTTAAGTACAATATTGAATTTGAGATAACGCTTAGAAATATGACATTAAGTGATTTCTTGCATAAGGAATATTGTACAATATCACCTTGATTTAATGATTATACCATTTTTGCATATATTGAATATTAGAACATCTTAAAACATAAACAAATCCTATGTTGTTGTGACCTTTATTCTATATTGTAATTAAATTTGGTGTGAATTTTAGTAAAAAGATTAATTATCCATATTAAATAATCAATACAAAAGCTTAGACCAATCAAAAAAAGAACAACACTTAGAAAAATCCAAAGTGAGATCAACTTCAAAAATCATTGTACCCAAATAAAAAAGGACAAATTAAAATTAATATAAATAGATGAGAATGCAATAATTGACAAAACAAAAAATGTCAAATGACATTTTGATAGTGTTAGGAGTAAGTAATACCGAGAAGGGGGGGGTGGAAAGAGTGAATCAGTATTACAACACTTTAAACTTAAACTTAATAAATTAAAACTTAACCAGAGAATTGTAGAAATTAAAAGAACATAAATGCAAAACACATAACTCATAACACCATGAATTTGTTCTCGAGGAAACCCTAGCCAAAGGAAAACCATTGTGAGGATAGTACCCACAAATATGCACTAAAATTATATTGTCCCTATTAGGAGACCTAGCCCTATTAGGAGCTCAATACTACATTAGTACATTTCCCTACTAAAGGAATATAAAACCTTGTTAAAGGTATACACTGAGCTCACTGCTCATACAATCATAAATATGTATCTATTATAAAGTATATAAAAATGAACATAAACAAGCATATGTTATGCTTAGGTTGTTCAAGTTGTAGCTTGCATTATCATCTATCTGATTTAGACATCACAATGCATCCATTCATTTGTTCACATCCATTCCATTCATCCCATACTTTGCTTCTCAAAAATCTCTTCATATATATATATATATATGTGTGTGTGTGTGTGTGTGTGTGTGTAAATATATGTATAAATATATATATATATATATATATGTATATATATGTATATATGTATATATGTATACACACACACACACACACACACACACATATATATCGAGTAAGCTTCCAAATACATCACAAAATGGAACCAACACTTATAAAACGTGAATAAAAATTTGGTGACCTTACATTACCAAAATATAGTTAATACGCAATCCAAATCTAAAATAGCATGTTTTTATTCCATGTCATACTCCCTCAATCATTGCAACCTTTCATATGTGTTGTATCACTGCTACTCTGTCTTCCCATGCCTTCAACATACTGTAACTTACTGCGATCGGCTCCAAAACATAAGTGACCTTAACTAAAGGTCATACATATCCCAAAATGGGTTCTCCTAAGCTGTCATGTCTTCATTCACCATATACTATGCTTGCTGACAAAAACTATACTCTAGTACCCTGCAAACCTGCTTTCTAGACTTAGTCAATTTGCAGGCCTTAACTCCAAAAATGTGTTTCACACCAAGTGATCATCCATAAAAAATGTGTTTCCATAAATGAAAACCCTAATATGTTTTTTAACACTCTTGAATGAGCCACTTGCCAACAATCTCTCCCTTTGGCAATGATGGCAACACATAGTGAAAAATGACTAAGTGTTAATATCCAAAAACATATTACACTTCTTTATCTCCTTTACATATTTACTATATTAACTTATCTATCTTTCATCTATTCATTTTTCATATATCCTCTTCTCCCCCTTTGACATTAATGACAAAGGTATAAAAAATGTAGAATACATAACAAAATTGATACACCTACTTACCCAAAAATCTAGACCATCTCTAGCACATCCTGGAAAGAACTTTACAAGATCTTTACTTCCTATATCTAAGTATTTACCAATATATGACGCACATGAATTAGTCCATTCAATGAAAAAAAAGATGCCTTTGTTGCCTTTAACTCAGTTGGCATGCTCCCAGTGAGAGCTTTCTCTATTTTCTACATGTATGAAAGTTGTGTCTCAATTATTGATAACTTAGGAATAATTAAAATATTTAGCATACCAAATATTACCATAACTCTCCCTTTCTCTTTTTCCAACACACTCAACTTGTCCAATATTATAGACACTTCTTTGTCTAGTTCCAATACAGTGTGTGAGGAGGTCTCACAATTGTGCATCAACTTGTCTAGGATCTGTCTACCCTTTTCTATGATGTCCTCAATGTTGTGAAGATGTCTGATAGGATTTACATAGTAACTATATAACTTCCTTCCATGTGAAACACAACTCTTCGCTTCAGTCACTGTCTTTCCAAGAATTCCCAAGTCCCATGCAATAGACTTGGATACTTCTTCCAACTTCTTTGCTACGTATTTATGCTCTGCCTTCTCTTCAAAGATCTCCTCCAAGGACTCATGGTGATTGTTGAAGTCATCCAATACCTTGTTCAAGTTCTTTGCATTGTCCTTTCCTTGAAAAATAAAAGGTACAGGTAGGAGTTTGTTTAAAGTATCAACTATTCTTTCCATTACCCTTGACTTTTTCTCACCTTTCTTCTCAAATATCTCTTTCTCCTTTGCAAATGCAATGTAGGATAGCTTCATCAACTCATCCTCATGCATTCTCTCAACATTAGTGCTCATATTTCTATCTCCACTTCCCAACAATAAAGATCAAGAAATAGATACAAGAGTTTCTTATTTAACTTCAACATTATTTTTTGCTTCCTTAGCCTCCTTAGCTTCACTCTCTTTCAATTCTTCCTTCTCTACCACTTTCTGAGAAATGGTTCCTCCAATATCTCCAATATTGTCATTATTCCATTCAAAAGGGTCACTATCATCCTACAAAGTGTCCAAAGTCACAGGCACACTAGTAACAAAGAAATCTGGCTGCCTCACAATACTGACAAATTGGCTATCATCTACAACTTCTGACACTAATACATTTGGTACCAAATTGCAACGGCAGTGTCGTTGCAGTTTTTCCGTCACAACCTTGTCATTGTCGCAATTGCGATGATAGACCATCGCAATTGCAACGATGACAAGGTTGTGACGGAAAAACTACAACGGCACTGTCGTTGCAATTTGGTACCAAATTTATTAGTGTGATGAATCAATTTTTACTTTAGCTTCCCTTGATGACTCACCTTTTAGAATAGTTTTAGGCTTAGTAGCCTTGGGAGGTGAGGACTACTTAGGTTCAATCCCCATCATAACCTGGTCTACTACCTTTTGTGTTTCCTCAATCAGTTCATCATATTTTCTCCCCATTTTCTTCACCAATCTTGATTTAGTTCTCAACAAAGATTTTATAGAATTCAATATCCTTTCCCTCTCTTTAACAGAAACAATAGGTAACATATCCTCAATAGCTTTTGTACTGATTGTTTCATCTTCAATTTGTGGTAACTTTTTTCTTAACTCTAATTTATCATAAAGATCCTCAGGTATACTGCCTTCAACTTCTAACAAGTTCTTTTTAAAAGCAAGTAAATGATTTATGACCATGTCCTCAATCAAAAGTTGATCAAATGCATCATACCTCTCATAGTATCTAGTCAATGAAATAAGCTTTCCCTTCTCAATGATCTTCTTCTCCAGTATATTCATATCAGGCTTCTAGAGTTGCTTCACCTTTGTGCTCTTCTCTTCTATTTTCTTCTCCTCTACTTTCTCTTTAACAACTTTTGTCCTCTATTTCTTAGGTAGAGAATCTGATTTAGTGGATCTAGTGGTTCTCTTAGGCAATTCCTTTGGTTTCTCTTCCTGTGATGTCCTCTTAGGTTGCGTAGGTGTAGTTTCAGGTACATCAACTATAATGGGAGCTGTACTGATAAATTTCTTTGTCTCTAGAGGTGGAAGGGCTGCAAGAGAAGTGATTGATAAGCCAGAAGGACCTTGTGTCATCTTCTTCCTTACATCTTTCATCTCCTCCTTCGAAATACTAGCCTTGGCTACTAGATTATATACCACATTTTCTACTTTCCTCTTCCATTTAGCTCGAGTCTATTCTTCCCTTATCTTTGCAGACTTCTCTTCATAGGTGTCGCATCTTTCTTTGGATGGATCAATTGTTGAGGATATCATGTGTTCAACTTCCATAGTCAAGACCTCAGAACTAACTTCATATCCTAGAGGATAACACCATTTCATTCTAGGTTGAACTACCTCAAAGTAAACACAATCCATTTCAACCATGAGACAAATTGTATCTTTATAATTTTCTACCAAAGCCTTAGGTATCCTCATTCTTTCTCTCATCTGCCTCTACGAAAACTTAATCATACCAAATAGTCCACCATCAACCCACGTAATGTTTTGTTTTCTATAAATCTATGTATTTTGAATTCTAGTGGGTTCACTATCCTTCCAAGATCTAGTGTGCATACTAGGAAAGATATGTACAATTTGGTTGTGCATGTGCATCAATATAGACCCAAACCTAAATGCCTTAGACATATCCTTCTTAATCTACTTCACATTCTCCAAAAATTATTGTACAAGTACTTCGCAAAGTTTGTACTTAACATTTTCTTTTAGCATTTAATATGCCATCATGATTACTCCCGCAGATACCGAGCTAGGTTAGCTATTGTAATGCAGTTTGTATCCAAGAACCATGGAAACTAATCTAACATATTTCCAAAATATGGCGTTAATTGTCACCACTCTGTTATCCCATCATGAATGCGTTAGGATTTCCACCAGTTTCTTTGTGTTCTTCTTTGCAACATGAATGACTATATAATTATCCAAACTTTTTATACCATGAATCAAATCATTTCATATCTTCAGTGATTGATCTCCAATCCAAATGAATTGGTCATGTACTCTTCTTGGAATGATTTTTCTCCATTTCTCTTTGTGGAATTCATAAAGTTTCATCATTCGCATGAAACTGAGATTCTCAAGATGTGCGAACTCTTTTTTTCCATTTTCTATCTTCTCCAATCATGTCCTTCATCTCCTTATAGATCTCAAAGTATCCCAAAGACTCATACTTATAGTGAATTTAATACCTATTTCCTTTGACATGTAGAACACCGTAGGGTGTTTGTAAAAATTCACCTTCGGGATAATCTTTGGTGGAATTAAATAGATGTTTCTTAAATTTGTATTTGGACCTTTTGACAACATAAAAAATCGATGGATTATCCATAACGAAAATTCACAAATAATCTAAAATACCTCTTATGTGACAAGTCTATGAAATTATGCTTCATCTGATCACACAGTGCACTTGCTTCTCTACTCTTCTCCTCAAATCGATATTCTTCTTTGGCTCTCCTTCTTCAAATGATGATTAGATAAGTTCCTTTGATTGAACTTATACTTCACCGAGTAAAGAAATGAAACAGTCCCCCATGAAATCATCTTTGTACATGATCTAGTCAAATAATAATCTGGCGATCACAGGATATGGCTCGCAAAGCTATGTGATCATAGATATATGATCCATAACATTTCTATATTTTCTACCTAGGCTTGCAAGAGCTTAATCTCCATAATCAGGGGCTAGATAAATTTCTCATGTTTCTTTCTGATGCTCCCCCTAAGACCATGTGTGGAAATCTAGGTTGGTGTAGAAATGTTAGCATCAAGAAAAGACTTAGTAGCATCTAGTGAATCTCCCTAAACCTTTTCCTCTCTTGGTTCTTTCACCTTCTATACCTTATCACTATTCATATTTCATGCTTTCCTAAAATGACTATTAAATTCATCTGGAATACTCTTAACATCACCAATATTCTTCTTTGCATCAATAGGTGGAGGACCACTTCTGTTCTCAGATCTAATGTATCTGCAAAACTTTGATATGTGTCCTAGATTATGACATTTGTAGCATGTAGGAGGTGGCATGTTCTGATAAATCTGCAACTTACAATACTTTTCTATGTGCCCAAACTTATTGAATTTGTAGCATGTGATCTTATCTATTGTTCCTTGTCCAGTGTAACATTTCTTGACTCTTGATTAATCAGGCTTCCTTTATTCTACCTTCTTGTGTCCAAATGCATGACAATTGAAAAAACAACCAGAAAAATATTTGTAAGGAATTTTACCTTTGTAGTCTCTCTTCATTTGTCCAATCTTGTTGCATCCAAAAAATCTACCTCTGAAAGGTCTGATATGATCTTTAGGTTCTTCAAGAGTATGTCTTTCTTCATCAGTCTTCACTTCAGATGTTTCTTCTTGATTCTTTGAACATTTGGCTGCATTGAAGCAAACTCCAATCATGTCTCCTTTAGGTTTCTATCTATCTCTCTACTCATCAATCTTATCAATGCCCATATGAAGTTTTTCAATATGTTTCTTATCCTCAACAAGCTCTCCCTTTATGATATGATTATATTTCTCTAATTCTAGATATTTTTTCTTATAGTCATCAAGTTCAATATACATTTATCCCATCTAAATATTAGTATCTTTTAGAGTTTCTTCAATTTTGTTTTTGTCATCCTTTACCTATTTAATCTCTTTAGCCATTTGAAAATAAATAGTTTCACAATCTAGATTCAAAGTATCTTTCTCTTGTTCAAGCTGTCTTATCTGATCTAAAGTATCACTGTCTGAATCCTCTTTTATCTTATCCATAAGATCTTGTCTCTGACTCCTGGATAATTGAAGTTGTTCCTTTAGTTTCTTGATGAAACTCTCTACTCTTATCAATTTGAATCTCAAGTCAACATTCTCTACTTTAGCCTTATCAAGGTCTTCAAGTGTTGCTTCAAAGTTTTCCTCCAAACTTTCAGAATCCATCTTCATCTCCCTTAAGCTGTTAGACTTTCTCTCCAAGGGCCAATAGCTATGATAACAATTGTTAGCATTAAGTAATACCAAGAGGGGGGTGAATCAACATTATATCACTTTAAAATTAAACTTAATAAATTCCAACTTAACTAGATAATTGAGTAAATGAAAACAACATAAATGCAAAATAGATAACTCATAACACCAAGAATTTGTTCTAGAGTAAACCCTGGCTAAGGGAAAACCCTAGTGGGTTGATACCCACAAATATGCACTAAAAGTATATGTCCTTGTAAGGATACCTAGTCCTGTTAGAAGCTGAATATTACATTAGTACATTTCCCTATTAAAGGAATACAAAACCCTATTAAATGTATACACTGATCTCACTACTCATATAATAAAAAAATCTTTCTATGTTACAATGTATGTCAAAAATGAACATAAACAAGCATCTACTATCCTTGGGTAGTTCCAGTTGTAGCTCACATTATCATCTATCCAATTTTGACGACACAATGAATCCATTCATCTGTTCACATTCATTCCATTAATCCCATACTTTGCTTCTAAAAATATCTTCATATATATACACTTTACATATCTAGTCGGCTTCGAAATACATCACAAAATGGAACCAACACTTATAAAAAGTAAATAAAATTTTGACGAACTTACACTACAAAACTATATGTAATATACAACCTAAATCCAACATAGCATATTTTGATTCCACGTCATACTCCCTCAATCATCACAACCTTTCATCTGTCATGTATCACTGCTACTTTGTCTTCACATGCCTTCAACATACTCTAACTTACTGCGATCAACTCCAAAAAATAAGAAAACTTACCTGAAGGTCATACATATCCCAAAATATCTTCCCCTAAGTTTTCATGTCTTCATTCACCATATATTGTGCTTGCTGACTAAAACTGTACTCGTGTACCCTGCAAACCTTCTTTACAGACTTAGTCAATTTGCAAGGCTTAACTTTGAAACTATGTTTTACACCAAGCGATCAACCATAACATATGTGTTTCCATAAATGAAAACCCTAATATGTTCCTAAACACTCCTGAATGAGCCACTTGCCAAGAGATAGTTCATTACAAAGACAAAAATCATTACACATGAAATAATGATTACTTTGTCCATAAAAATTGAGTAACAAACACTATCTTCTTAAGACCCCATGACATATTACCAAAATATTTATAGAGGAATTTGAATAAAAGGGGCCATGTTTTAGATAATCATATATTTCAAAATACCACTTGCTTGAACAATAGCATAATATTAAGGAAAATAAAAGGATGGGGATAGATAATGTTTAAAAAACAAGTCAATATTTTTTTGTGAAATCACCAAGACATATAAGGGAACCAATAATGGCCTTTGCATCTACATGATAATTTTTCTTACTTGACATGGTTTTAATAATGAAAGAAGACAAATGATGAACAAGAAATGATGGTAGACCATGCTACTAGGATAGTTTATCTTGTTCTTCTTGTGCATATGTTTAATGCAAAATCCATACAGATTTGAATAGAATTAATAGAAGGAGATAATGTCAAGATTAATATAGTAATGAGAGCTTAATAATCAATGTGTTGAGTATGCTATTACATTGGTCGGGATTTTTGAGATATAACATGAAGTGACTTCTTCTATAAGGAGTATTGTATGTTATTACCCTATCTAAATGTTTTTTTCTTCATATATTTGTTTGTTAAGAAATGTTTACCCTTTAACATCTATTTTGTGCTTGTGAGCTTTATTCTACATTATATTATTGAAACAATATATCAATTATCTATATAAATAATCTATATTAAAGGTTAAAATAATTAAAATAAGATAAACCTAACTAAATAAAATATTCCGAGGTGAGATTAACCTCAAAATTCATGGTAGGGGAGAGGGCTCTATAGTGGAGCATGCTAGCCACACGCCTTCAAAAATCTACCTTAAATATTTCAAATCATTTTAAGTTTGTATAGTTGCGTACTTTTCAAGTACACTATTTAAAAATTTTGGTTTCAAGTGCACAAGATCAAATATAATTCTACAACACATATATTTTTAGTTCATGTGTCCCAAATGGTTTCAAAAGGAAGTAAGACTCATAATTGTGCACTAGTTTATGTTTATTGGTGAGTTGATGTACCATGACATAATTAGTTGTTTTTTCAAATTAACTAAAAACTTTTTAAGGATAAGCATTGACATGACACTTGTTGTGCTCCACTAATGAACTAGTTGCACCCAACTACCATCCCCTCTATAAACCCCATTCAATTTTTTCTCCTCTCCCCTACCTAACTAAAAATAAATAAATAAATAAATAAATATTTAATTAATTAAAAAATGCAATACCTCACCTGTAAATATTAAAACAAACTGACAAATGGAAATGTAAATAAAATACAAAGAAGAGTTCCACACTTGAAGTAGGAAAATCTTGTATTAACCAATATCCAATCTACAATACATGACTGCCCATTTATAGAGAACTCTTTGAATATGAAGAGACGAAGGAAAGTGAACGGTCATCTGACCATCGGGCTTCATATCCCAACAATATCCCCCGTGAAGTCCAACCGGCACAGCCATGGAGTGTGGCATTCCCTGCTTCCTATTCCAAATCTCAGAGACTAACGATACCTTGAGAAGATCTCAACTTCCCCAGACTTTACTCCAACACACTCTGAATGAGTCGTCTCCAAGTCAGATCGGAATTAAAACCATCTTCTACTCTAATCGTTCACATGCCTTTCCCAACCTTCAAACAGTGGTCATGCTCCCCAAAGCTCGATTCCCAAACCCTAGTAGCATAATAATGCATCCCGCTCACACTTTTTAGAAAAATATTCAGAGATGAAAACCCCCATCATTTTTCATTTCCAGGAAAATATCCCTTAGAGTTCTTCACCTCCTTGTCGCCACTAATCCCCAACACTTAATATTTTCTCAAAACCTCTGAACTCATAAATTTGAGGACCGAATCCTCAACAGTGTTTGTCTTCAAATTCAGATGTTGTATATAAAACAAAGCAACCTACTCAGACTAGGAAGCTCTGTTAGCCTCAAAACATTTGGACCTTTTTCTCTCTAATTCATTTCCTCTTGGACAATTACGTCTTTGCCTATGTCCAAGCTTCCCTTGTGTAGCCAATCCTTGTTCTGACATTCTAACTTGGCAACCACGAACTAGAGCTTGCAATCTAATAATTGCTTGCAAACAGTGTAAGGCTCCCATAACTTGTTGCCTAACCAAATGTCCCCGAACAAAAGCTTGGAGCCTTATAAGGCCTCGAAGGGCTCGAGATGCTTTTCGAGCAAGATAGACCCGAAAATAGACTGTGCTTTGATGGCTATTCATTCTTTCCTTATTCTTTGAGTAGTTTGAACCTGCGAATTATTTCCCGCATTAGACTGTGATTTATCTGTAGTTTCTCAAATGGGACATGTACGGAGAGAATTACCTGCGGCTATTAAGGGAGTCTGTAGAGAATTACCTACGCCAAAGAAGGATCCCAACACACGGTTTGGATTGGTTAGAAGGCGTGTGGGTGTCTTCGGAGTGTGAGCGGAGTGTCTTGGAACGCTATCTGCCAACGTTGGATGCTCTAGACTATAGTCACGCCAAATAGAGACATAATCAAGCAGAACAAAACCATCATGAGTTTCTTGTGTGAGATGAACATCACGCAAAGGATAATGTGGTGAATGGTTAAGAGATTCATCTTCACATTTTGTACGGTCGTCATTGCTCTCCTACACAACAAACTTCACCGATTCACCCTCTACTAAGTTGCACTTTTTAGATAGCTTCTCACCTACAACGGGAGCAAGAGAAACACATTCTCATTCATGGACTAGTACACGATCACACTCTTGATTTGAAGGCTCTTTTGCCCCTCTTACAGTGCTGGACTGTTTGTATTCGCCTTCCTGAATATTTTTAGGGGGAATGAGAGAATGATTGTCGCAGAACTTTGCACAGTTAAGCATCCCATTGCCATCCATGTCAACCTGGCAAATCATATTTGACAACCTCCACTTGTCCATCCTTCCTTCAACTCTAACGAACACATAACAGGCTGCAACTCCTCGACTCCTAGATGAGAAACAATTTGGGCTTCTTGACTCTCTTCTTGGCCAATACACAAACCTCTTCTCTCAGTTGTAACTGCCTCAGCATCTTCTGCCCCTTCATCTTCTTTCACAACAAACTTCTCGTCTCTCATAGGCTTTCATTCTCCAAGAGCAAGTGCTTCTTCGTAATCTAGCTGCAATATCCTATGAGTTTTTGAAACAAAATCATTCGAATTATCGAGACTAAACCCAGAAGTAAAGAAAGACATTTTATAATAGACCATCACCAGGTCCTTAACAAACTTTCCAGACTTGTCTGTCTTTGCGCTCTTCCACAATTCTTTCATAGCATTTTTCCTACGTTGCACACCATTTGTGTGCTCAAGAATTGCATAAAGCTCAAATCTGAGAGCTTTTAAATATTGTTCTGGTTCAGCTTCAGGCTTATCTTCCTAGCCATCCCACCAATGCACATGGCAAATTCATTTGGTCTTTGCAGGCACAACATCACTCTCTACCGAGATTAGGTTTGCAAGAAATTTGTCAATAATAAAATCGACTTCATCTTTTTCCATCTTTGCTCTAGGCTCACCTTCGCTCTGATACCAATTGTAAATATTAAAACAAACAGAGAAATGGAAATGTAAACACAATACAAAGAATACAAAACACAATAGACACGATTTTATCGTGGTTCGACAATTTGCCTAGGTCCACACTTGAAACAGGAAAATCTTATATTAACTAATATCCAATCTACAATACATCGATAATACAATACATGACTGCCCATTTATAGAGAGCTCTTCGAATACGTAGAGATGAAGAAAAGTAAACGGTCATGTGACCATTGGGCTTCATATCCCAATATCACCAAAGAAAAAATAACCAAGCAGTATTTAAAATATTTATTAGAAAAAAAAATCATCATAAATGAAATAATAATTACATCACCCATCAAAATTGACTAACAAACATTAGCTAAGAGGCAAAGACATATTACTGAAATTTTCCATCTCGACAGAAATTATCATTACAGCCTACAAGATTGTCAAAACTGGGAACAAAAACGGAAAAAAATCCAATGCTAACAAGAAAGTCTGAAATCAATATCAAGTTTTCCTGGATAGCCTCTACATAACTCATTCCTCTTCATTCTGCATGCTCCTTCACAAGAAAGTAACAAGTGGGCTTCTTTCTGCTGAAAGATTAGCTTATGAAGAGCTTTCTTGAATAAAAGAGATGTTTTCTTACAGTTCTCTTATCTTAATAATGGATTCCAAACATTGATCTAAATAAAAATCTACATAGTGTAACCCAAAAACTAAACCGCAACTCCCTTGAACAGAATTCTATGTAATTAGAGATCAGACTGTGATATCAGTGTGGAGAAATAGAGAGGGGAGAGCATCTAAGAAAACGAACATAATCTGCAACTGCATCGACCCATGCCTTCAACCTCTTTTTCATGTAATCCGGATCTTTCATATGCCCTTCAAAATCGAAATAACAATTTTGCTCCTCCAAGGCGTTGTCCTCCATCTTCTTACAGTTTTCCCCATGATGATCTAAATCCTTTTTCTTGGTTTTCTCTTCTTGATTGAGAATGAGATGCCATGGCTTGTCCAAAACCAGCCGATCTAGGCTTGTGTAATCCACACCCAACATGGCCAATGCTTCTACAGAAATACCCACGTCACAATCCATTGAAAAAATGGTCCTCTATATTGAATGCTAATGCATTCCTTTACATTCTAACTAATATTGCGTTGCAAAACCTTCAATTTTCAAGGCCGTGCGAAAGCAAAGAGGAATATATACTTGAGTTATCAAGATTAGCATTTTTCTGAACGAGGTAATTTAAACGTGTGGAAAATGGTAACATGCGAGAATATTATCTCAATTTTCACCCGATGGTCAAATTTTACCGCCAAGACATGAAATAAGGCTTACAAAAGACGAAGAGGTCGTGACAGGTCATCTAGAGTTAGGGCTGACGTGGAGGCGGGGCGTTCGAGAAAGAGTAAGTGGTGACATAATGGAGCAGTCGTGCGCTCCGTCGTATCATTTTCGTTGAGCTGTCCAAATTATTTTATTTCTGTCGTAAGGTGAAACTAAATTGTCTATCCAGGTATAAAAGTCTTTTGATAAGACAATTTTTTTGACATTTAATAAGTACTAAATATATTAAAATCAGAATACAGTTTATTGGGATATTTAATTTAATTATTAAAATGTCAAAAATTGTCATATGAGAGATTATTTTGATGTCTATATAGCCATTTCATTTAAAATAAAGATATGTGTGGAATATAACAATGATGATTCCATCACATTACCTTTTATCAAAATATCACCTCAAGAGTTGCATTTGTAGAAGTCTAATAGTTAATATTAAAATGTTGTACCAATGTGAATAACAAAGCTCACAAATGAATAAACATAAAAACAAAAAATTGAAACATCACAACAATTTAGAGTTTGAGTTTATCCATCACATATTAGGTGGTATTCATGATGTAATAGTTTAGACACTATGTGTTGCTTGGTTAGTTTGATTTCTATTAGATAAGGTATCATTATGGGTAGAAAATTAAGGCAAGATCTTGTCTTGGTGATTGGTGTTGAGCGTGTATTTATTTTAGAAGGACACCTGATATATTTCCACAAGTTTTTTAAGTGCTGAAAAACAACAAATGAAATTTAAATGGTGAACATAATTTAATTAAAGATCAAATCTTTGCACAAGAAACTAAAATACATAATACATATTATGTAATTGCTTCAAAATGATATTAAATTTAATTTCAAATGGCTTTATAAACCCTTATTTAGAGTTTGAGTCCATCCACCATGTATGAGGTGGTATTCATGTTGCAATATTTAAGACATTGTGTCGAGGTAGTGAAAATTGCTTTGATTAATTAGGTCCTCATTAGACAAGGTAGGTAGAAACTGCATGAGAGAACTTATCGAGGTGATGAGTGTTGAGAATTTATTTTTAGCACACTTGTCATCTTTCAACAAGATTTATAAGTGATGAAAATAGAAAATAAAATTAATATGACGAGCTTATTGCGCTTAAAGATCAAATTGTTGCATGGAAAAAATTAAACACTAAGTATGTATTATTCGATTGCTTTAGGATGATCTCACATTGAATTTCAAATGACTTTATGAACCCTTATTTTCCTATGCAAACTACTTACAAGAATGCATCTAATTATAAAAATAACATAGAATTATGTATTCATGAACCTATAAACTAAAAAAAATGTTTAATAACCCAACATCCCCCCTGTCCCCCATTATTAAATTCATAGGGAAGAATAATACAAGGGCCAACCATTGTAGCCCCTCTAAATACTTTCATGAAACATCTATTAGGAGATTGTTGGATTATCATGTGTGTGTGTGTGTGTGTGTGTGTGTGTGTGTGTTGACACTAATGTTTTGTTAATGATGTCAACATACTTCTACTGTTTGTGAAAGTGTTCCCGGTATGCTTAGTGAGAAGATTGGTTCGGTATGGTTACTATATTCAAGATTAGATGTTACGAATATACAAATGGTTTCAGGGACGTTTGTAGTTGACAAAGGTTAATGTACAGAGCTTCACATGGTGATTTGAGTAATTTATGGATGATTGATTAGAGACTGGTATTTTGGATGTTTAGGAAGACATAATGTTCCATTGTTTGGATTTGTGTGGTAGTTCTGGTTGCTTACCTAGTGGTGAATTTAGGACATGGATTTGTGTCCTCAGCTCAAGTAGTTTGTGATTTGGATGTTGGCAATCTATTTTCTTAAGTGACAGAGGTTGCTAATTGGTGTTCTTGTTGAACAGTACAAAGATAATGGTGAATTCTGAGACATAGGGGTAAAAGTACAAACTTGTGTCACACTTTTATAAAGGAATATAAAGATGATGTAAACTAATGAAATGTGTAAAACTTGATGAAGTTTATACCTATTATTTAAAAAAAAATTGAACAAGAATTGATTTAGTTTTTTAATTTTTTAAGTCTATTTTTCAATTACTGAAAAATGCTGAAAAATTAGGGGTCTAGTTCCCACCAAAAAAATATATGCAAATAATATTTTTTCCTTTGATTTCAAAATATATTTTAGATGATATGTATAGCTAATGTAGGAAAAAAGAAAGATTGGTTTCTGATGTATATTTTCTCTGTTATAACTATTCAAAGTCGGAGTTACCCGAAATAAACAGTTTTTTTCTCCCGCTTAATTTGCTCTAGAAATCTACACCATTTAGAAAAAAAAATTATAAATTCTTGAAGATGACTTTATCCTCTTGTGTTAAATATAAATTTTAAATTTTTCTGACATTATTTTCTAGTTTGTTTCTTTTTTTGGAAGTAGCGTGTTCTCGAATGTTAAAATACTTGGGTGGTCCCACAATAGTGTGTCCCACGTTTTGGCCAACTTTGATAGAAAGATCAGCATTCTGAGAAAAAAATTCACTTTTGAACACCTATTTCTGCAAACTATTAGGAAATTAAAGATGATGTAAAATAGAGACTTTAAGCATTTTCTTTCTAGTTTCGAAATACATTTAAAAGAAAAATTTAAAATTCATTTAAATTCATTTTTCATTCTCCTTCAAAAAGTGGATTGTGTGAGAAAACTGTGTTTTTAAGAAGTGACTTTCACTTGGATTAGCATAATTTTTTTTTAAATGATAACGATATAAATATTTCAAGGTTATATTTTAAACTTCAATATCTAAAGGATGCAATTGGTTTCATTCATTTTGGGTCAATGTTTCATAGTTTATTAAGTTCTAAAGTGACAGTAACTTTAATATAGACATAGGTTCTTTTGGATCGCTCTAACTTGATCTGCTTATATAGAAAATTTTTTTTTTTTTCTTTTTTTCATAGAAAGGTAACACAAATACTCTTTTCCTACATATTTTTCATAAAAAAAATTTCGAAGCCTCGAAGAGACAGGTTGTTGAATGACCAAACAACCTATGTTTAGTTAAAGTAAAATTTAAAAGTGACAATGAACTCAATATGTATTAAAATTATATCCATTAAAAAAATTTCTTTGAATAGCATCATCTGACATCATGTGTTTCAGAAAAGCATCTTGTTTGGTCCTTGTCCCAGGCCTTGAAAGGTCATTTTTTGGACTTTCCTTTTTTCCTCGGGGCAAAATTTCAAATTTGGAGTCTTCGCACGAAGGTTTCTGGAGGGGTTTGTGTGAAGGAGTCTTCGCTCGAAGACCCCCATGGTAAAAGTCTAGCGGGAAACTCCCCGCTAGAATTTTGCCCAACCTAGTTTGCCCAAAATAGGTCAACTAGTTATGATTTTTTTTAAAAAGTTTTTTGAATTGTTTAAAAGTATAGCTTTTTCTTTTCATTTTTCATCAAATTGCAATAAGTTAATTCTTATTTTCTATTACTGATGAATTTTTACAAAAGCATTTTTTTGGAGGAGAATTGCTATTTGTATTTTTTTCAATGGCATAATTTTGGAGAGGAGAATTACTATCAAAGTGATTTTTTCTAAGACATTTTTTTGAAGAGGAGAATTTTTATTGCCGATCTATTGGAAGACATTTTTTGAGAGAAAAAATGGGGAACAAGAAGGGAAGGAAAAGTAAATCTGCTAGAAAACGGTCACCTGGTAATGAACAAAGAAATCGTGAAGCTGTGTTGGCATATTATCATAAAAATAAAGAAGGTATGGACCTAAACGTCTAATTTTACATACCCAAAATTTATGGACCTATATGCTTTATTTTTCTCTAATTTTATTCTTTTTTTATATGTAGCTCATAATCAACATGATCATGGTGAAGAACAAGCTCAAGTAGGAGGTTCAATTCAATTTGAAGAATTGCACATTGAAGAAGGGTCAAGATCACTCCCTACGGAAGCTTAAGAAATGGATGTCGAAGAAGGGTTAGGATCACGTACTCCTACTGGAATGTATAAACTTATAAATCTAGCTCAAACTGTAAAGAGAAATATAAACTATAGAAACTTAGATGATTTACTTACGATGGATGTGGAGAATTTAAGATCACTTGAAAATGTTCAACCCTTAAGTCTTTCTAAGAAGAGGTCAATGAAAATGATAGAAAGAGAAATATTGGCTAAATTTGATAATTTTGAAACACTTGAAGAAGCCAAATTTATTTTAGTTGTACTTATAAACAAAAAGTTTGAAGGGGCATTAAAATTATTGGGTATAGACAAAACATCAAAGAAGAGAAAATTTGTTGACATGCAAACTTATATGATTGAAAATATTAGGAAAGGTTTGAGCTAGGTAGGGAAGCGATCTCAAACTAAAGATAAGACCATTACAAGAAAATTTATGTTGACATCCATTGTAGGTAACACTATGTTGTGAAATAGACAAATATCTTCAATTTCATCTCAGATTGGTTTTCGTAGGAAAACAATATCACAATATGTTAATAGGAGAATTTTTTTACATGATAGCACTTTGGAAGGCAATTGGAAAATCATGTGTAGAGATCCTCATTCTAATAGGATTGATGGAGGAATCAAGAATTCGGTCACATTATTTTGGATTTATAATACATGTCCTTCATCTAACAGTAGAGATGTTATCAGACATAGAATTGTAGCTAATCAATATGAACATCATACAAAACATTGGTTAGACACAACAAAACATGAAATGTATGTCATTTTGTAGTTAAAATCCTAATATAAATATTGGGCAAAAATTGTTTGAAAGATTGAAGCCATACTATATCAGGAAAAACAAAGCATTTGAAACTTGTTGTTGTCGTTATCATATTGAATTCAATCTCCACTATCAGGTTTTTTGAAATTTTGTAGAAGACACTTATGGTTTTGAAAAAAATCCTCCTACTAGAAGAAAAGAGTTCATCTCATCCATTTTATGTGACAAAAGAGATGATGCAGCTGGTCAAATAAATTTCATAAAAGGAATATGTGAAACATGTGTTGATTTGGCTCTTTTTCCTTTGAAAAATAAAAACATTGATGTAACAAAGATGGTAAATTGAAAGAGTTAAAAATATGTAGAGAATGAAATTTTTTTTGGGAAAGAATACAAAAGGTTAGAGTATGTTGAAGAGGAGATAACTGTTGGAGTATTTGTGGACAAATTTTAAAAAATTGATTCAACCCTACATTCATCATGATTTTTTTACAAAGTGGCAAGCACAACAATTCCAAACACTGGGAGATAATTTTCAACTTAAAACTATTGTTGTAGACCTTATGGCATGACATGTTGTCAATTAGTGCCAAAAAATAGTCATTATAGTGTTGACTAAGCCAACGACTTGAAGTGCAACCCGGGCAGTTACACTGTAACCCAAGCAGTGGCAGTGTTGACCGAGCAGATAGTGGAAATCAGCATTACCCGAGTGATCAATGTTACCCGAGTACACAGTATAGCCAAGGTACCTGAGTTTACAATGTTTCCTGAGTGAAAGCATATTTCCAGAGTGCCAGTATATCACCCAAGTGGATTACTGTACCTGAGTAATAGTATGAGGCTGACTCAGTTTATATTGTTTGATATTATTGCATATCATGGAAGGCAAATTACAAAGGAATTTGATTTGGATAAGGTATATATGTAAGGTAATTTTGTTTATCTAAATAAGTGAGAAAGATGTATATATGCAAATATGAAGTAGCTGACTAATTAAGAAGGCTACAATAGTATAAGAAACAACATAGACTCATCCATCACATTCAGGTGAATAGTATTATATCATTGGATCTTATTCAGCAAATCAGAGTTTCATAGAAGATCATCCACTCATTCATCCTAAGAGGCGCATTAGCAAAATCCTTTAACAAGGTGGACTTAACAGTCCTTTACAAATCTCCTAAAAGAGTTACATACTTAATTGTATTGTATAAATCCTTTCACAAGGTGGACCTAACAGTATTTATTTCTCCTAACAGGGCAGGCCATCAAAAGTGGTCAATTGTAAGCTAAATAACATGCTAAATTTATATTTCAGTAAAAACTCTTGTGGGTACCATCCCCACCCTAGTTTTACTTTCCATTTGGAAGGTTTTTGGGTAACCAAATATTGTGTCAAGTGTTGTGGATGTTTATTAATTTTCTATTTTATGCATGCACTCAGATTAGATAATCTAATAAAGGATTAAAGAGATTAATTTTTATTGGTTCCTCATTCACCCCCCCTCTCAATCACCTAGCCTACAATATATTTACAAAAATTGGTATCAGAGCTAAATTTTCTCTTTACAAAAGTTTAACAGCTTGAGAAAAGATCAGAGGTAATGGAAATATACAGACTGGAGAAAGCCATTAAAAATGAAAAGATAGATCTACAAGTGGTCATGGATCAAATAAAAAAACTCAAGGAGCAACTCTCTCTTTCCCTGAAAAGAAGAAAAGATTTAGTAGGGCGGGTGAATGATAAAAGTTACATAGAAGAAATAATTGAAGACTTATGCAAAGAAAGAAGTTCTGAAGAATAAGATGCATTCGTTGAAGATCTACTTGCAGGGTGCCAACAAGAAGTTGAGTCCACTTTATGGCCAAAAAGTGGAACTATTTTTCCTATTTTTTCAAATTCATCTTGTCTGAGATGAATATTTGAAGCACTTAGAGATTGAATCTTAAAAACATTTAGTAATAGAATTTGTATTACTCAAAGTCTACTTTTCAAATATGTAATTTATTTTAATACCCAGATGATAAAATTTCATGTTCAATAGTAATTACAAAAACCCACATTTTAAAAGTCACTGTTTTAGGACCATACTATACCCGTGTACGGAAAGAAAAATTTGACCTAAATGAAACTATTTATCTTAATACTTTTGGGATATGGTATGTAACACAACTAAGATTGATGAAAATATTTTTTTGTTGAATATATATATTTTTTATTAATTTTTTACTAGGCATAATGGTTGTTTTTAAAATCTCTCGTGTACGGCAAGCATAATTTGACCAAAACATATGATTTTTTTTATTTTTTTTTAAAGTGTGTAGAATTGTCTCTAGTTTGATGTCATAGAATTTTTGTTGCGAGAAAATTTCAAATAAAAATGTTATTAAAATAAAAAAATATCCTATTATCTCTAGTTTGTGGACCTATTTCAGTAGGAATTCAATGAAAAATAGAAATTTTAATCAAATTTTTTAAAAAATTACATATTTGGAATCTGCACAGTCTGATCTATAATGGGTTTTTATTTTGTCAAAATATTCCTTTGAAAAAGTCTTCAGATATATGTCTAAAGTCCTTATTTTGTATGGACACTAGTAGAGCCTTCAAGTTGTAGGTCAAACCAAGTCCAAGGCTATGGTTCGGCTACCCAAGCCTCTTTCCAAACCAAAAGCCAACAGTAAAAGCAGGCTTGAAATTCAATTTTTTTAGAAACGGGATCTCATTTAGTAAACGTTACCCCATTTACCTTTTTTCAAATTCATAGCATATAAATGAATCGATGAAAGGTTTTGTATAAAAAATAATTTTTTTTCAAAATGGGACCCCACTTTGAAACGGGGTCCCGTTTCATTTTTCAAAATGGTACCCCGTTTCTAAAATTTTAGGCTCGGGACCCCAAAGCTAAACAAGACCCCATTCATTCTAAGCAGGAACCCGTTTTGATGAGTGCGATTTCATGAATTTTGCTAAGTATGAAAGTTCCTAGTGAAGTGGACTCATCTTCTTGCTTCAACCCTGCAAAGAATCTCAATTTACATGAAGAAGTCAGAAAGTTGAAAAGAGAACAAGAAATTCATTCAGTTAGAATATGTGAAGTCATTAAATAAAAGAGCCAAGCAGAAAATGACAGAGAACACTAATAGAATTTGGGCAATAAATGACCAGGTGACTAAAATTGATCATGTTAGATAACCATTTTTTGCAATTGACAAATATAAATGACCAATTTATTCATCGGGTAAAATGACTAAATAAATGACAAATTTGGTCATTAGATAAAATGACCAAATAAATTACTAAATAAATGACCAAATAAATGACTAAATAATTAGTCACCCTCATAATAAAAATGACTAAATGAATGATTAATACTCCTTTACACATTAACATTTGATAGTATCATATACTTATATTCTTAGAAGTTGCATTTCACCAATAATGTGTGTTCGCCAATAGACTTATTGTGCGAACATTATTTCGACCAATATTTGCCAATATCTCTAAATGGTAACTATTATTGTTAGATTAAGGTTACATTTTAAAATTCATCTAAGTGACTAAATAAATGACTAATTTGGTCATCTGATAAAATCACAACTAAATAATTAGTCATACAAATAAAAATGACTATTAATTACTCCTCTATTCCTTTTTCTTTTAAATTTGATCATAATCCATAGAGCTTAATTAAGACGGCCCCCTCGTGGCACCCTTACCTTATAAGCAAGCCATTCCGCCGTTTCGGTGGATTAGTGCTCTAAAAATGCCTATTGCGTGGAAGACGTTGCAACCTCTCCATATAGTCTTAAGGCCTTCACATATTTTATGAAAGAAATTAACATTTACATTTTTTAACTTTTATTACTCATCGGTGGAGTTTTTCTCCTTTCATTAATGCATCACTATTTTTGTCATATAATGGAAATGCTAAGGGAAAAAAAATTTGCAAGGAAATAGTAAGAAATAACAAATGAGCATTATTATGATAGGCTCAGTCCAAGTATGAGATCAAATCCCTTAAAAAAGGGGTGGAACAAGAAGAAAGACATTAAAGTTAACTATTTCAAAAGCATCCTAGACTGAGGTCAAACCCAAAAGGGCTCCTTAAATAATATAAAATATTGAAAAAATCATCAGAAACTCTCTCATTTATCCTCTATGATATTTGTAACCATATTTGATCCCTGATTAGTGCTAATTGACTCATACTTACAATGATAAATTATTTGCATTATCAATAATTTAATATTAACTAAAGTGCTTTATAAAAGCCTCACTTTTAGCTAATATTTTACATTAATCAAATCAATTTAAAAAAATACAAGGTAAAAAATGCATAGTTACAACTCTTAATTGACTAATCAATGAAGATTAATAAAATTATTTTGCATCAAATAATATTTATTAAGTGATTGGATATATGTTTTCACTACTTTCAATGGATACATATTGCTACCCTACATCCATATTTTGTTTTTGATTAAAAAAGAAGCCAAGACAAGGGGGCTGACCCGAATAGACATAGCCAGCACAAAAAGTGCATACTACCAGCAGAGAACCAGCATAGCACGGGGGTCAAAACACCCTCACCCAATACCCTTTTTCAACATCAAAAACCAGAAAATAAAACTAACAGGCCCCAACTCTACCATGGAGCTGGTAACCATCCTGCACTCCCTAACAAACCCCAGCTTCACCTTGAAGCTTGTAACCAGTCTGTGAAAGTAAGTATCCAATTAATTAACATTTAAGAAGGAATTACAGCTAACAGTAAAGAAGTTAAAACTAAACTAGTAGCAAGAGTAATTCCTAATAGACCCCAGTTTCACCTTGAAGCTGGTAACTAGTCTGTGAAAGTAAGTTTCAAAGTAATTAACATAGAAACATGAATTACTTATAAAAGTAAGGGAATTAAGTCTAAACCCAACGTAAAAGTTCATCAGAAACACAAGGCCCTCAATGGCCAGCCACCAGAAATCAATAACAAAAAAAGCATGGAAAAAGGAGAGGGTTAACTGAGGCTTTTACCCCCATTGTCTAGAAATGACTTGAGCCAATCCTCCGCAAGGAATTGGAACAAATTCTCATTCTTGTGTTCTTCCTCCTTGGTAGATCCCTTCGCTAACTGTAGAAGCTAGAGAGTGGTAGCCGTCGAGTGCATAAGCTTAACCACGAACCCAGCAACCTTGTTGAAGCTTTCACCCAAATTTTTTATTTCCTCCTTGACCTCTCTCATATCCATTTTAGAAACTGAGTCCAGGGAGGAAGCCTGAAGAGTTTTAACATCCTTCTAGATCTAGGTTATTTCATTCACCATGGTCTGAAGACTCTTGGTCACCATTTCTTTAACCTCCGGAGTCTCAATTTTGGTATTCTCCTCCCCATTGGGTTCCTCTACCATCACCTGGGGGTTCGCAGACAATGGGGATGTGTTCTGTGAGTCCGCAGTCTTATCTTCGAACAACTTCTTCTTGGAAAGGTCCATGGTGGCCATAGTGAAGCTGGCCAAAACATGGGGAGAGTCGTGTCTCTTCTTATCTTCATCCAGATCTTGAGGGTCTTTTCCTTTTCCTTTCTCCTTGATCTTTCTTTTCTTCCCCTTTTTAGTGTTTCCATCGGCACTGATTTTCTAACCTCCTCCTTCTCTGACTCTTCTGCTTCCTCCTCATCTTCAATGTACCATTTCCTAACTGCTTTCTGCTTGAATTGGGTTTTAGAAATTCTATGGGACCTCCTTCTTCTCTCATTATCTTCCTCATCCTCCTAAAACTCAATAGTGATTCGAGTGCCACCCATGGACCCCGCTTTTACCTTCTTAGTTTTTTTAGGGGTTTTGGAGGAAGACGAGGGGTTAAAAGTGCCCGTCACCTCCCTAGGGCCCTTCGGCGTTGTAATACCCTATAAAGACACAATTTTGGGGGAACACAGGGCAAGGTGGAAATTATAAAGGCAGAGGACAAGCCCTTGGTGGAGGATGCAATAATTTTTCTTGGCTTTTAACTTCTCTCTCACAGCCAAAACCATGGTTTTAAGAGAGTGAGGAAGGAAAAAAGGGAAGGATATAGTATCATTGTACCTGAAGTGGTTAAGCAAGGGAAAGTGGTAGTTGTAGCAAGTGCCAAAATGGTCTTCTAGGGTAATGTACTTCATGAGAATGAGGAAAACATCTTTCCATGGGCTAGGTAGCTCCTCCCTTTTAAATCCTCCATGGATTGGAACTAGAACCTCTATTTTCTTGAAGAATCTTGCCTTGCCAAAGTCGTCATGGCTCTTTGTAATCTTTTTCCACTTTTTCCCCTCTGTGGAAAGCCCTATAGCCTAGGCTATAACTTCTTCATTTTCCTTGAAGGTAATGCCATTATTAGTAA
This sequence comes from Thuja plicata, assembly GCA_018584345.1. NCBI lineage: Eukaryota > Viridiplantae > Streptophyta > Pinopsida > Cupressales > Cupressaceae > Thuja > Thuja plicata. The sequence continues at coordinate 560,271 of MU223589.1, read as the reverse complement.
CTTTGCATTTAGTCCAAGTTTTAACCAGCTGCATGGAGATAATTTCATCACATCCTCCCATAGCTTCCATGTAGGGGTAAAACCCACCTTCCTTAAGATAGGTTATCGCACAGTGGTTTTTGAGAAAACCTGCCTCAATCCTAGGGGGTTCCACCCTCACCATATCATCGCCCATATCAGAGCTATTCTCAGGATTCACCTCAATCTATATCTCCACCAACATACCACCCTTCACTCCACCACCCAACACTCTCAGAACTAGAGTCTTGCGGATTCTATCAGCACAAACCCAGAGGCTAGAAATACATAGGATGAAAAACCAGTTGTGAATAATATCCAACTTTTTAATTAAATGACAAGTACCTGTCACAAGGTTAGCCAGAGAAATTGTAGAGTTTTCGCATATCCTAGAATGATTGCCTTTCCCATAATTAATGCACCACTTAACCTCATCTGTCTTTTCAAGCACACCTAGCCTCGTGTTATTCTCCACGTCAGTTTCAAATTTGAAAAAGCCTGCACTTTTTCCTAAATTGGAGTTAATGGCCCATCTTTTAAAACTTCTAAAAATATTAAAAACCTTTCCCATCACATTTTAAAAATTTGAAGTCCGTCCAATCCTCGTGATTCTATCCACCGCCTCTCCTGTCCAATCAAAGTTGATCTTGTACTTCATAGGTTTCTTTTTTGACAAGTAAGACCGTTTGCTTGGAAAGGGAGCCCAAGTTTCTCCAACATCTGAGACCTTGTTGATTAAGCCCCGTGGCTGCCAGCTTGTCAGCCACCGCATTTCCCTCCGTGAAAATGTGTTGTAATTTAATCTCATAAAATCTGGGGAGCAGCAACTAGATTTCCTGCAATAGATTATACAGCCTCCAACCAGCTTTAAAGTTTCCTTTAATCATCTCAATAATGATTTTAGAGTCCCCCTCTATGACTAGTCTTTTAACTCCCAAGATAACTGCCACCTTTAGGCCCCATAAGAGGGCAGAGATTTCTGCCATGTTATTTGACCCCAATCCAAGGTTTATCACATAAGAAATGATCATCTTGCCATTTTTGTCACGGAGGATACCTCCACCCGCAGCAGCTCCATGAGAGGCAGCTCCATCAAAGTTTAATTTGGTGAATTTTTTCTCCAGAGGGGACCATTTGGTATTCCGTCTCGCCAAAGCCTTGGAGCAGTCAAACTCATAGAAGGATGGAGGTAGTTGCCAAAGCTTAGCAACCAAACAGGAAAAACTCTTAGGGGGGGAGGGGGGTTTCCAGTAGCAGGTAGAAAGTTTGTCCTTCAGCAGATTCACAACTAGTCGTGTCGTCCCTTCAACATATTTTTCCTCCCCTCTAAATATCCAGTTGTTCATTTCCTTCCAAAGGCTCCAACAGATATGCAGGGGTAACAACCTCCAAAGGGTGTTGATAAGCGGGTGCTTTGCAAGGTTTCCCCAGTTGCATACAAATTGGTCCAAGTCCTCCATGAAGACCCAATTCAGTCTCATAATACTCATAATTTTTTAAGGATAGTGGATGATAAGGTGGTTGATAGATTCCGTATGATTTTTGCAAAGAGCACATCTATTGACTAAATGTATTCCCCTTTTCTGGATATGATCTAACGGAATAATTTTACCATGAAGGGCAATCCACTAGAAGAAATTGATCTTGGGGATTAATTGGGGGATGCATACTTTCCCCCAGCTCTTTTCATCAGCCATAGTCTTTAAATTGGTTAGGTAAGAAGATTTCACTGTTATTTCCGTTGAATTGTTATGGCACCAAATGGCTTTGTCTTCAGTCTGGAATATAGGAATTATGACACCATCAATAAGCTTCCAAATTTATTTTATATAAGGCGGGACTTGAGTCTAGTCCTGAAAAGCATCAGCGAGTGTTTTCCATTTCTTACCTTGAGAGATGTAATCACCGGCTTTACCTCCAAAGTGAGAGATCAATCTATCCTTAATGAGACCAAACTTTTCCTATCCCAGGGGTTTTTCCCCCACCCACCAATCTTCCGAGAAATGGATCTGGGTTCCATTTCCTACCAACCATTTTAGACCTTTGAAGAGACTACCTTTTCTTTTATAAATGAAATTCCAAATTTTTTAGCCAGAGGTAAGAATTTTCCCGTAGGGGAATTGGTCGTTATGGAAGTATTTGGCCTTCATAATTCTGCACCACCCAGCGGTTCCTCTAAAGAGCTGCCAGCCCATTTTAGATATGAGAGCTTTGTTAAGGTCCTTGATTTTTCTCACACCCAGCCCTCCAAGCAGCTTTGGTTGACTACATCCATATTTTGTTGTGCTTGCTACCTTCATGAAATTTTAGAGATTATGGTTTGATTTAAAATGAAGATTTTTCACTTTCCTAATGTTGGGTCATTTTTTTCATTCTGGACTATGTTTTTGGAAGAGATTTTTCTTATGTATGATTACTAACAAATTGTTATTTGGCTAGAGTGTATTTATGTCTTTTATCAGTTGAAAGTGTGATTTTTTGGAAGAAGTAATTTTATGACTAGGGCACATTGTGGGAAACATTGAACATGAATATTGATTAAAAGTGTCTCCAGATTTCAACAACTATATTGAAGCCAAGAAACATAATTCATTTTTTAGAACAAGAAATCACCATTTTCTGCCTACATCTTTTTAAGGACTTGTGGAGACTTGAGTGTATTGTCACTATTATATAAAAGACTATTTTAAGATTTTTTTAAAATGAAATTAAAATTTCATCTCAAATATTCAAGTTATTATTTTAATTATTATAAATAAAAATGAAAACCATTATTATTGTCTTAAATTAAAACTTAAGACAGTGCTCATCTCTCTTCATTTAAGCGTTAATTAGAGGTAGCATTTTCATTTAGGTGGTAATTAGAGGTAGGGAAGGTGGGAGGAAAAGTTTCAGAGGAAATGGAGGAGATTTTAGGAAAAATGTTCACAGATTTCAATAATTGACTTGAACACCATGAGAAACCACAACGATTGGTAGTGACTTCCATCGACACATCCTGGAAAGGGGCACCACAAGAAACCCCATTGACTGGCAGTGACTTCCATTGACACAACCTACAAATGGGATTTGATATCCTTCTATTGGTTTTATTTAGTGAGATCACACTCAAATGAGATTATTATAGATTTTTTAGACGTGTGCTCTTCTTTTATTGAACTTATTTGTATTGAAAATTTTGTATTCAGACAATGGAGAGGCAATGTAGATTTTGTATTATGAAAATGGCCAGAAATATGAACCTAATATTGATTTTTCCAACAATAAACTCAATCAAGCCATGGGTGGTCATAGAATTTCCATAGTGTTGATATATTTATCTCAGGGTTTCTTGTGGTGTGCAAGTTTGGATTTACTTTGCAGCTTTGAGGGTAATGCAGATGTTAATGTTGCAGCAGGGCAGGCAAAGTCATTTCTTTTGAGGTAAATAATATGGCATAGAATCCCAATGTTTGTATTGTGATTTTGTAGAGAAGAAGGATATCGTAATTGGTGTCTTTATGCCTTTATTTTGTATGGAATCTACTGAATATTTGTTTCTTAGCAACATATCTAATGTTGGCCCTTGCATGACATTTGAAAAGTTCTAATTTCTAGCTACAAAATAAATGAAAAAAATTAAAAGAACAATAAATAGGAAGGAAAGGATATAAAGTTGAAAAAGTTATTACAAAACATGTGACTTTTGAGAGAAACTGCATATATTGTGTTACTTGGATTTAAGGGTGTGAGCATATTTATCATAATATGATAATTGTGTCCATCTTTAGATATATACTGGTTAAAATTATTTCTAGAAAATAGTTCTCATTATTTGTTTGACTTGTCTGAAAGGCAGATGATTTCAAGAAGAGGCTTGCATCTGCAAATTTTTAAAGATATGACATTCAAACTTGTCAAGTCTGGCATGGTTTCATCAACTCCAGTTCAAGTATCATTTCAAGTATCATTGGAAGATCCTCGAGTTACTATGATTATGACAAACATAATATCTCACATAAGTATATTTGAAATATAGTAGAAATAGAGTAATTATTGTTTGTTACAAATACATCTATACCATCCTTAGTTTTTTTGTAGGTGGCTTCCGATAAAACAAATAAATATTTTTCTTTAATTGCTATCCAGTATTATTTGGTTGTATGCTTGAACTGTGTTTGAAAAATGAATGGAATTTAAGCAGGTCAAAGCAGAGTTTCAGGATCAGTAGTTGTCATTGATGTTTCTAAACAAAGTGAGGTTAGACTCTGTCAAAGTTTATTAGTTATTTTTCTTTGAACAGTTTCTTGAATTAGTGATTACTAGTGAGCATAATCAAAGGTAAATCTCATAACCCTAGATATGAAATTTTTCATGGAATTGAAATTTTAAATCTTAGATGGCTGTGTTATGAGAATATTATATTGTGTTGGAATATCAACTTATTTTTATAAGGATATTTCCTAGTGGAAAGGAAAGGATTTGCAGGGATGATTCTTTCCTCATTTTAGTTACAACAAATTTAGATTCTAACTTGAGCCCTGCTATATAGGATGGCTTTTCAGTCATGGTATCCCCCATGGTACACATACAAAAAGCAAGTGGTCTTTCACTATAGATGAATTTTTGATGACCACAACAAAGAGAGGATGAAGGTGTTGTGGTTCTTCTCAAACATGGAGAGTGTTCATGATTCAATGGGATCGTTTGATGCTTTAAAATTTTCTGGTGAAATGAGGAAGGAATTTTTATCATTTAGTCATGGTAATCTTGGCATTCTTATGGAATAATCCTTTCTTTGGAGCACATTCAATTGCTTAGAGCACAAAAAGAAAAGCTCTTATACAAGATTTTAATGTTTGTGAAAGTGGGCAAATTTTCTTGTAAAACTATTTTGTTTGTTTTTATGGTACAGAATGCACATCTGCAGAAAGGGTTCTTGATTTTTATCAACTATATCTAGAAATTTTTTTGAAATTTGGATTTTATATTTATTTTAGAAATAAATTAATCACAATATATCAAACTGTTCAAGTTGTCCAGTGATCAGATCAGTTGATCTGTTACTCCCAACTATCAAAATTATACATTCAGATGTGACTTACAACACAAAATGTCATATGGCTAAACTATAAAGTTACTAAAATAGCCAAACATTAATGTGAAGCATCATAGTTATAGAAAAATATTGACATACAACAGCATACTAACACCAAAACAGTGACAAATCCTACTATGTACAATAGATACTATCCTAGTTCCTACTCATTATACTATTTCCACTCCCAGTATCCAAGAGGGGGCGATAAAACAAATAAATCTTCATTAAAGATGACTTTTTCAATTTTTGAGTTTCTTTCATTGTTGAAATGGATCCTGGATTGGTACTTATTTTATTTCTTGTTATCCACTTCTTTCTCTTTTCCTTTTTCATTATACTACTTCTGAAACTCCATCAGCTTCTTATGGAATGTGGGATTTATTTCATTGTTGTAAGCCCATGTGTATTCATATCTCATATCTTGTGGGTTTACCATCACAATGTCATCCCTGAACAGCTTGATAAATTTGGCATTTGATATCTCCATTGTAACACTGGCCTGCGAAGCAATATCAAAATGTGTGAGTCTCTTATATGACTCAACAAGCCTTTTTCTTACCTTGTTAAAGATCTCATTATTTCTTTCTTTCTAGATGTGTCATTAAACCTCAGTAGTAAAGGAGAGCCAAAATAAATTATAAATTTTATTCATGCCTCTAACTGTGCCAAAAAAATCTCAATATAAATACTATCATAATTTTTATTCCAACTATGAAATCCTTTACAAAACATATACGAAATTTCTTTAGCAAAGATAAAATAAAAAAAAATGTATGAGGGAATCAATTTTCCTACTTATAGAGCACAAATCATAATCAGAACCATGCATTTTATATGGTAACCTTTTGAGGAGCATCAACCACCTGAAATGAGCATTTTTAGGCTCCAAGATGTTAGTCCATAAGTTCTGAAAGTGCTTTTGTAAAATCAGATTCTCAATATCTAAGTTCCAAGATCTAATAACATGGTCAAAGATAATAAACTTGTTGGCAAGAGTTTTGTAAATGTCTTTATCTTTAGTATTGCACAAGAGGGATCCATCAACTTATTTAAAGTGCTTGAACTATTCCTATTGCCCAACACAAGTGATGGGAAAGTTAAAAACCTTACAAACTTCTCTGAGAACTGTATAAGTTCTCCAATTTGACTAAGGTATATGATACCTTTTGGGAAGAGTAGCTCAATCTAGGATCTAGCCATTACAGAAGATATCATTAAAGCATTTGATGCCAAGTAAGGCCCACATTTTGGCAGAACAACCTTGAAATAGTGATATTGCTATCAGGATTCAACTGTGTAGTTTTTGAGTCAAACTCATTGACCCATAATTCATTATGGGTCAATGAGTTTGACTCAAAAACTACACAGTTGAATCCTGATAGCAATATCACAATTTGACTTGCTGTGGAAAAATATCTCCTACTTATCAACCTTGAAATAGTGCAAGTGGTTTTCTCATATGTTCCAAGTTCCACCAGATGAACCTTGATCCACAAGCCTTACTTTTATCTATTAGAAATAAACCTTCCATACACTCTAAAAAATCTTCGATCCTTCGATGATAACTACCTGCGTACAAGTAAGGGGGTCACTAAGAGATATGCTCTTCCATTGTTTAACACCTTTTGGAACTGCAAGAGAGATATTATTTTTGACTAGAACTTTCCAGGGTTCATCCCCTGCAAGGGCCCTAAAAATCTACTTGATAGCAAGAGCTACCCCTTACTTCCTCAAGTCCTTTAATCCCAGACCACCAAGCCCTTTTTCCATACAACACCAGTCTCATTTGACTGAATGCTTCCTTTTCTTATCCTTACCATTTGACCACAAAAATGCTCTATTATTCTTTTGAATGTCATTGATTTGATAACTACTGAATAACCTAACAAAAGTGGAGTAAAGGCTATAAGAAGAAAGTATCTTTTGGCACGCTTGTATTCTCCCTCCAAGGGATAAGTATTTCTTGTGCAAGCTATCAATTTTCTTTTCAATCTTGATTTTGATCCACAACCACATTTCCTTTAAATTAGGGTTGACAGGAAATGGGATACTGAGGTATCTTACTTGCTTATTTGGCCTACCCCATTGAAAAAAATTTCCTACATGGTAAACCAATCAAGAGAACATTTAGACCATCCTAAGTTATTAGATTTAGCTTTAGATATTCCCCTGAAGAAAGGAAAAAATGATCAAGTTTCTGCATAAGATTATCTAAATAATCTTCCTCCATTTTGACAAAAAGTGTTGTATCATCAGCAACCTAGATATTCAGAAGGTCCTCACCATTAGGAATATTGATTCCTTTAAATTTGGTATACCGATATATCTTCTCATCTTTGTGCAAGTAATGAAAAACATCAGCTATAATAACAAAAATTGCAGGTGCAAGAGGGCAACCTTACCTGATGGATCTTTCCAAAGGAAATTTGCAAAGGAAAGGTATCTGTGATTAATGATTATATGATGATGATTAATCATTTTACTATGTAAAATTTATATTTTACTCATTGCTTAGGCAGGCTATACAAAGTTGCCAAGCATTATAATTTATAATAGATGATGATTATGTGATAAACTAGGGGAGGTAAATTTATTAGTGTATCTTTGCCTATTTACCAATAGCTTTTATTTTCATTTTTCTCAAGAAATACTCACATAAAAAGGGTGAAATCCCTATCTGAAGGCAAAACCACCATGTGTGACAATGGAAAAAATCTTACTTGCAAGCAAAACAAAGTGCCACCTATGGGAAAAATTGCTTTGGCAGTTCTGCAAGACCATCAAACAAACACACCAGCTATCGTCACGGGAAAACCTGCCATGGCATTTCCACAAACATCATCACACATGCAACAACTACGGCCATGGGTAAACACACCATGGAAATTCTATAACACATACACAAATGCCATAGAAATTCAACAACTATGATGACACATGCTTAACCCCCATCTACTCCAGTTGGCAGTTCCACAACCACCACCCTGCTACAACAGGTAGTTTTATCACTCAAAGATTGAAACCTGCTTTTATCAGTTTTCTCAAAAATATCCTCCAGTTCTATTTTAAAACTACCCAAGGTGTCTACATAAGAATTTAAAACCTTCTGCAATCTCTGTAAAACCGTTGTACATTTTGAGTACTTTGTTCTTGATTGAAAGTTTTGTTAATGAGAGTGTTTACAAGTCACATAGTAAAATTGACTAATGAACGAGAATAATAGCTTAGAAAGACAAGCTTACTAACTTCTAAGATGCAATTTCATGTCTTTGCCAAACAAAATTGGTCTATGGTTATGCAAATTACTATGTGATTGACAATTTCAATGAATTGTAGATGTAATTTAAGATCAATGAATTATTGGAAGAAATATTGCAATTCAGTTAATTGTATATTCATTGCAGAGGGAACAAACAATGTAAGAAAATATGAGAGATTGACCTTGAAAGTGATCTGAAGGAAATCCAGTTTGACGAATGTTGTTCATGCCAATGTTTTAATAATTACTTCCAGATAAGTTAATGAAAATGTTGTGTGCAGGTACAAGTGAATAAAACATATTGCTCATGGATATGTTTACCATGCTTCACTACACTATTCAAAAGAAGATATGTGTGCCTCTATTTTTATTTTCTCTTTCTGAAGACCTTTCTTTGACTCAAGGACATACAACAAAGTCAACCATGCAGGCTAGTTGTACTTCCTACTTTTATACCACTGTAATAACCCTTGTGTAAAAAATACCATACTTTCTGATTTAACATTTGCAAATTACTGTTAATAATTCATTGATTCAACTAATTACACCAGCATTGTTTGTATTCATCACAATTTAAATATCACTGATATTTATATATTTAGATCTGATCAATATTCAAATTCAAATATCAATGGGATGACCACTTTAAATGTTAAAGCCACAAATAACAAATATTGTTCAATATAATCATATTTACTTGGAAATATGAATGTTCTAGACTCCTAGTTATCACATAAAGTACAAAATTTCACACTTAAATATTTGTTTCAGAATGTCATTTGTAAAACAGCAGCAAAGGTTGAATTTTGACTGATATGTTGCTAAATTACCTAAGATCTAGGGGAAGGAATGTGTTGTAGACAAGGCATGTGAATGAGATCAAGCATCCAAGTGAAATTGAGTGGTACACAAATGGTTTAAATGGCTACTTGATCTGCCCTTGTAGTTTCTCTTCTGCTGGGTATGTATTGTGTTGAACCTGGGCACCATCCCACTGATAAGTCATTCCCAAAATGTGAAGGAACAACCTGAAGGTTGTTCTCTAAAATCTTGTTATTTACCACCTTGCCTTAGTGCCAGATTAGTGGTGGATTGATTGTATTGGTCTTGCCAAAGTTGATTGACACTAACTTGTTTAGGAAGTTCCGCCCAACAATTCAAAGGTAGCCGCCAATGGAGAATAGTGAGTGCACTACATTGTGACTCCAAATCATAAAAAAGAGGTACCCTCTTTGTGCTCGTGAGGTACCCTGTGTACACACAAAATAGTGCACTTCTATGAATCCTTACATGCAAGGAGACTCAAGAATGAGCCCTCACAAATCGATCCATATCTCTCTATGCATGGAGTTGCAAGATTTGTAAAAATTGCTCTCAGCTAGAGCTATAAACTCATGACCTTGCCAATAAACCATACAACGAGAGAT
>MU223589.1:517445-540583 GCA_018584345.1 Thuja plicata | reverse complement strand
AATTAATTAAAAGAAAGCATGTTCTCTTAATTAAATAATATTTTTATTTTTTATTTCTTTCTCTTTTAAATTAAATAAGGCTCAAACCTTAGAAAATATTGAATTGATTATGATTTGATCAAGGAAACTGATATAATTGATATTGTTGATATTTGAAAATATTGATTCAGAGATTTGATAAATTAAGAAATGGGGCCCAAAGTCTAGGCGACCATTTTAGGGTGCATACACCCTGCACCAAAAAGAGACTAGCAGTAGAGTTGAAGCAGTGGCAATGGTGTAGGGTATCAAGATTTTCTTCCAAATGTTGTTTTAAACACCTTATTTCAGCAAGATACTTGCAGGATATCATAAGTTTTATACCTAGAGATGTCACGGTATTAGGTTTGGAATTGGTATGCTTTCAGTGATGTTTAGTGATTTGGTTTCAATAGATCATGTTGGATATTCAATATTGTTTTTCTAGTTTGGTTTAGTGATTATGAAATTAAGTGTTGGTATGTATTCAGTGACTTTTTACTTCATGGACTTTAATGGTATTGATATTGGTATATGATATGGTTAATCAGAGATATCATGTTTACTTTAGCATTATGTATAGTATCTTTATTTCATGATTTAGTAAATTTCTTATATCAATTGTTTCAGTTGGTTTCAGTGCATGATGCCACCAGTATAACTTGAGATTGGTTTTTGTATGATGTCAATGATTATCACTTCATGGCCTTGACATTGATATTCATCATTGATTTAAGCTTGACATAATTTAGACATATGGATTTGATTTGCATTAATCTGAGTTTGTAAATTCAGAGATGTTGATATCTTTTATATAGTATCTTGATTATCAGTGGTTCTATATGAAATACAAGATGATAAACAAGGGTTGCAAGTTGAAATGGACATTGAGTGATAAAAAATTTGTGACCATGATACTTAAAAAGGTAATGTGACTAGGGACCATTTTGGTCGCCCCCTAGCCGATTGAATAAAAGCTTTCATATCAGTTTGTTTAAGTATGCCTTATCAGAATTAATGTGCATTTATTAGTCCCTATCATCTAAGGCGGGGATGAATGTTTTTGGGTCTCTTTTTTTTCAATACTTTGTGCTTTGAAAATGGTGAAAATCCTAAGACATTTTCTATATACTATCGTTTCTCGATTACTTTCTATTAAAATGAATTTCCCCTTGCAAAATTCTTGATTTTCCATTGGTTCAGCTGCTTTTTCCTGCCGATCTTTTTATTTTCCTCCTCTGAAAATTCCCCAGCAAATTGATCTTGGGGAGTCATGGCAAGTGGTGTCAATGTGTCTCTAGTTGTAACACATGCAACGACATTCGTGTAACTAGGCAACAATTGTACAGGGCAAATGGCATGAAAATGACTTCTCTTTCATATTACCTTTTCTTTTGTTCACCCTTGCTATTTTGTTCCTGTTTCTGTTGCTTCCTACCTCTATTGATGAAATATGCGATTGAAGAAACTACAAAAGGAGGATTTTCTCTGTCTTCTATGATTTACTAGAATGGAGTTTCAGTATCAGGCGATGTTTCTACTGGTGCCCATGGAAGTGCTCTCAAGGGAACCACTGTCATAATAGCCAGTAGGTTTTAATTTTTTTTCTTCATATTGTAAGCAGTTCTGTGTTTTGTTATTTTTGTAAATCCTTTTGTTTTGGCATAATAATAGCAAGAGTTGTGTGATGATGTAGGCAATAGCAGATTTTTATATTTTTGTGAAACTGCTACCACTATGACAAAACATTTTCAGACATCTCACCTGGTGTGACCTGGTGACACAAAATTCTGATTAGTTTTTTCTTTTTCCAACTGTAAACAGTCCTGTGTTATAGTTTTTCTCTATCAATAGCAGATTATTGATATTTCTTTGAGCGTTTAAGGGTTTTTGGTTGAATAATTATGTGTTTTGAGGATTTTATTCTTAGTTTTGCAGTTTTGTTGGTTCGATTTCCCTGTGCTATCAAACAATTTGTTAAGTGTGTGGTGTAGGGTTATAGTAAATCAATTTTCTTAAATAGTAATGTTACAATAGTGTTTACCTAGTAATTTTCTTCAACTCTATAAATTGTCATATCTACATGGTTTTTGGTCTCCAACAACTGGAACTCTAGAAGGTCTATTATATATTTACTAAAATACTATTTGGAATTGAATTTTAGCACTTGATTACGAGTACAGTGAGAGTAATAAGTTTCTTGTCATCATAGATTGTTTCCTACTGGATTTGCTCTTTGCTTTGACCAAAATGTTCCTCTAGCTCTTGAACTTCCCCATTTTGGCCTTTTCCATCCTAATAATGACCACCTTCCTTGTAATCTGTACTTTCAAATTCCTTAAAAATAACAGTTTTATATTGGCATTGTTCACCATTATTAGCTAAATTTACCACACAATTTTCCAACTCTTCCTCTGAATCAGTCCTTTCTTACAAGCACTTCTCTATATTGGATTCAGAATAATCCTCCTGTAGACATTGTTATTTGAACAGAAGCAGTTCTCTATCATCAATGACTATCAAATTTTTATGTCCATGTTGACGAACTTGCAAATCAACGTCTGCACATTTGAGTTCCTCCTGAAACTTCTAATTCTCGATACCTGTGTATTTCATCATGGTGGCTAGTAGTGCCCAAATTATTACAATCAACTGTCTCATCATCATATTTTTCATAGGTTTATGAGCTATATCCACCTTGGTATCTTCCAAATCCTCTTACTCGAGCCACCTAGTTTTCACAGTTAAGGAATGCCCTTCCTTGGCCTTAGAAATTTTATCAGGATTTAACAAGAATCTAAGTTTTGCTTGGCACTAACCTCAAAATTACCCACTGAAATGTCTTTCATGTCACCAATGTTGGGTATTGTGCTAATTCATTATTGGAACAATAGCTTTTGAAAATTCCAATTTTAAGAATGGTAAAAATCAATGACATTTTAAGTATTCCTCTTCCCAAGTACACTATATTTTGCTTCTTCAAAATAGTTCCCATGTCACGCAACTGATACATTACCATGAGGAACAAAAGTTGTAGTGTACCTACAGTCCCTGCCAATTGCTTTCAAAATAGTTTTAAATGCCTCCGCTCATCTCAGTGTTCTAGAAACCCAGAGAAACATAAGTCATTTGCAACAGTAACATGATACAATTCTATTAGGAAAAAATAGAATTACCATCTTGAATTTAGGAAATGGAGATTTGGGATATTGGAATCACATAAAAAATAATTGGTGTAAAGTCTCCTCTCTGGAAAATAACCTTTCAAAGGCTGAATAATAAATTACAAATACCAACTAGGTGGAGTAGTTCAAATAAAGATTCATAATTTGCCTCAACTTATTTTTTGACCCAATGCTAACAAATATGCCCTGGAGTTGTTGCATTTCCTAGCATACATGGTTGTGAATATTTTTTTAACTGGATCATCAATTTTTGCCTATATCTTCCAAGGATGTTACAAATTAGAAGAGTTGTGGACAAGGATTTTTTTTGGTTTTAATGGAAAACTTGAAATGACAATTTAATATAGCTAATTCATCTCTGATTTCGCAAACACGATAAGATTAGTTATGCAAGACAGTTGCAAGTATTCAATATTTAGCATAGTCTTTAAATATTTGTTGATTTAATGTTTACAATATCATTCATGGAAAATTAATTTGGAAAAAAGGAAGACATGAGTTGGAAAGACCTGGTAAATCATCATGCATTTAGGATATTGAACAATCTCGAACATAGAAACAAGTTGAAGCCTATTACAAACTGAGCATTTGAGTCTCCCGAGATAAAAGAAATAAAAATAATTTAACATTGAATACACCCTTAAATCTATAAGTTATGGGTGTCGAATCCCAATCAAGAGGACATTAGATGGTTTGAGACCAGCTCGAGTGGGCCAAGTTGTAGTAATGGTAGAAACTGGGTGCCTAAATTCTCTTGGGATAGAAAGTGGGCCAGCATGAGATAGGTTAACATCCTAGTAAATGGGTCAACTATCTATCATTATTACTCATGTCTAAGGGTTAAAATTTCTGGTCTTACTGGACATTATGATTTGTTTAGTGATTAGATCTCAGCCATTAGTGCATCAGGAGTGGAGTGTACAGGCGTTCTGAACTACAAAATTGCTTCTGCTTCTCAGAAGGCTTTCATTTTCTATATTTTTATGAGATTGGAATTTGATACTCAATAATAATGTGGCTATGACATGATTCCAGATTATCTAAAACATATTTTGTTAAATATTGTGCATATTCTTTGTGGGTACTTTGTTAAACAATGTGCAAGATTTGAGACAATATCAAATGCTCAATAGGTAGAGCCCTATTTTAAATTATTAACTAACAATCACTATTTTTTTGCTTCTTAGCTTCGGAGTGCTTACAAAGGTGGCTGTATTGCTCATATTCTCCTTTGATGTTTCCACTGCATTCTTGGTTGACTACATCAATACCCCAAACAGCAGCTTGAGTTGCATACTCTGTGTTCTTTGAAAGTTCTAGTCCAAGAGGAACATATAACTCATTCAAAGAGCTTGCATCAGAAAACTCTTGATGAAACTCTTGATGAAATTGACTGCTTAAAGAATGCTATTCATTTTTTGAGGCCAAGATAAATTCTAAAACTGCAACTTGGTACCTTCAGAAAAGATAAAAGTTAAACCTCAAAACATTCTATAGACAAGCATAAGCAACATCAAATCATTTTTAAGTATTAGCTGAACAATAAATATATCTTATAATATGAAAATTAAAACCCTATTGACTAGCATAGATATGGACACTAGCTTTGCATGGTTGCCCGATTGTGGGATCTAGATGTTTGAAAATAATCTAGGAAGAAATTTGAGACATTTCAAAAATAGTTTTAATCAGAGTAGCGAGGAGTGGAAGTCCAAATTCTTTCCTTTACAATTTTAGTAGAATCAATGGTTTTCCATTAGGAGAAGTATCATAGCATTTTGTGGTGTGAATAAAAAAAAAATACAATACCAAGAAATACTTGCATCTTAAGAGAAGAGCGGATACAATGAGTAGATGATATGCTTTAAAGAATGGGTAAATAAGAAGGAAGATTTGCAAAGAATTTTTTCTATGATCTCAGTTAGAAAAGGAGATCCTAGCAATGGCATGTCAATTTAATTATCATGCATGAGTAACAAATTTATGTTCAGGAGAAATTCCATGTATAGCAAACATAATCAACTAATTCAGGTTAGGTGCTTTTATCATCTAGCTAATGAAGAGGAAGATGGAAAGATATAGACCATGAAGAATGTATATTGTGAAAGCATGTAACATTTCACTATTCTGTGTATAACCAGATGGGGCTGAAGTGGTCAGTACTCAGTAGGGAATGTAGATTGGAACAATACCTAGCTTGATTTGTGCTTGTTTAAATGAATTGGCAGATATATATGTATGTAGGATATATTAGAACATCAACCAATTAGGCACAAATAGCCTTGAGTTGGATGGCAGCTAAGCTACAAAAAATATGTATTTTTCTTAGTAATGACTAGTCCTTTGGAATTTACAAAGTCTCTGCAAACTTAAATTTTATGTGTGTGTGTGTGTGTGTTTCCATGCACATATGTATCCATTTGCGTAT
This sequence comes from Thuja plicata, assembly GCA_018584345.1. Classification (NCBI taxonomy): domain Eukaryota; kingdom Viridiplantae; phylum Streptophyta; class Pinopsida; order Cupressales; family Cupressaceae; genus Thuja; species Thuja plicata. The sequence goes on along the minus strand of MU223589.1, from coordinate 534,952 downwards.
TTACATAAATTACCTATGGCACTTGATACTGACATGTTTAAGCTATTGCAATCATAAATGGTAAATTGCTAAACTATATGTTTTATTGTACACTTATGACAAGGAACATTTACTTCTCAGTTTTGAATTTTATTTGGAAATTCTAATAGCATCTATATGAATGATGGTAATTGTTTTTAATTTTACAGGTAGGAGGATATACTCAATATTATGAAGAGTTTACATTTGTAAGAATCAAAGGGGCAGGGGCAAGGCATGTGATACCACTGCATAAACCTAAAAAATATTTTATGCTCTTTAAATCCTTTGCACAAATCTAGGTAGAGGCAAATAAGAAAGGGAGGGTGAAGAGAGAGAAGTAAAGAAAAAATGAACAAAAACTAAGGACAACACTAACAATCTAGTTGCAAGTTTTAAGGATAATAAGGGTAAATGGTGATGCGGTAGCATCTCATGGGTTAGAGAATCACCCATACATATTTCTTTCTGGTTTGTTTCTTTTTGTAGGTACAATAAAGTTTCATAATCATTTTATTTCTATTGTAGAGGCCAATTCTCACAAGCGATCATTCTAACTATTGTTATAGAACAGAACAACAGAGCTAGAAATAATGTTTCTACTATGCAATATAACATATTGATCATAGAGCCTCCAAATTGTAATTAAAACATTGTGTGGAGGATTTGGATATGTCCACATAGCAATTTTGTATTTGATTCCATTATAATGATTTGTGGCATTTTTGGTATTCCAAAATTGTCTTATCTTTGGACTTTGGGCCAATATTTAAAACTACCTGGTTGATGGTACAATTTTCATTCTAGATTCTGGTGATGAGGTAAAGACAATAAGATTTCCTGTCTTTGAAAGAGAATGCTGAACAACAGTATAACTTTGTATGAATTTTAGCTTCTTTTATTCATATAATTTATATAGATGATATATTGTAACTTCTTTTACTATTTTTTCCCATGCTTCATGTTTCCAATATTAATCTTTCATTTTTAATATATTATTTTTACTACCATCCAAAAAAAATCATAATAACAGTCCTTGGAACTCAGGCTAACACTGTTAAAAACATAACATAATTTTGAGACTTCATGCATCTGTGGTAGACTTGCAAAGACATGAGATCGTGCATTTGTTGCTTTCAGTCAATCAACTCATAAAATATTGACAGAAACTAGTAGAGTCTTCTACATTTCTGTGTTTTTGCTTCTATAATTTCAATTCTCTCACCTGCACAAAACCTAGCCAAATAACCATTTTCTCCTATGCCCCTACCTAAGGCAGGGACTCTAGCCACACGCAGCCCTTGTTGTTCCAAGGTTTAATTCCTTGGTTATCGACATTCAATATGGAAAGAGTATTATGTTGGTTTAGAAAAGCTTATTTAATTATGTTTCAAATAAATTTGTAAATATTCTTTCAAAACCTTAGCTCGATGAGCTAGGGCACCATGACTTTCTCAACCATGAGTCAATAGTGTAGGTACATTGGTTACACTTCAATAATTCCATGGATTTGGGAGTTTGTGGAAAGATTTTGAAATGGTGTCAAGGCATGCATTCTTCCATATTTCACAAAGATCAGGTGTATTCAGTTTTGTTACTTTTATTTTGAGTTCGTGTGATGCATATGGATACATGTGTATGATTATATGTTTTTTTTTATTATATGATACATTTTGTGATTATCTTTTGAATGATTTAGCATGCATAATTGGTGAATATCCTTTCATGTTACATCTGGGTTTGAGTAAAATATTATAAAAATTTCTAACCCTTTGGGTCAGGTTAAGGAATACATATAGGGTTTTTGTATGTCTACATTTTTGTATGTATACATTTTTGTATACCATGGTTGAAGTAAACCCATGTCAGGTCAATAGTTTGATATATAGTGCATACATTTGGGATAATTTTGTTTGAAATATATCTATGTTAGGTTTTCTTAGAGTTATGAGTGTATGCTTAGTCATGGCATTAGAAGAATATGCATGCATGTTTGAAGTCTTTCATTTAAAGAGTTTTTATATTGTGTTTTCATGAGCATGCACTCATTATGAAAAAGTCATGTAATAATACATACAGTTTGATTTGTACTCAGACATTCTTGAAGACTGAAGACATACAATAATATACATACATGGTGATGGAAAAATTTTAGTAAAATGATTTGATTATTTGTGAAAAGGAAAAAGGTTTTTACAATTATGAGAACTTCTTCTGGTGCACTCTGCTTCACCTAAAATAATTCTAGCAGTTGGCACAAGAAATTTCTATAAAAAATCACAAAAACATCTAATTGCAATTTAATAATTCATCATGTATCTACTCAATAAAAATGCCAAAGAGACAATAATTGAACATATAGTATGATGAAACAAGAATGACAAGGGGACATATGATATCCACTTTTTCAACCTTTTTTCCTTTGAGGAGACATGCATCGATCTCTGAGAAAAGATCTCCAGGGAATTTTAATTTAAGATATAGAAACCTTTTGAGTCCTTCATATGGGTCTATGGAGTTGGTATGCTGAATATATTTCTTATGTACACTTACAAATGTTAAGTTTGTTCTTAAATCTTGAAATATGAATAATGCAACCAATTGGGGATGCTGTTGAGTGCTTTCAAGCATTATGCCTTAAAGATAGTGGAGTTCTCTATGAAGATCCTTTTATTTAGGTATGTCTTCTAATAATTTATCCTTTGTTCATACTCTAAATGCTTCAGTATGCATGTTGCACCATGTGACTTATATGGGAGTTTGGACTGATCTAATATGGAAGATTGTGTTAAGCTTATTCAGAAAGGCTATAGCTTGTCATTCTTAGTAGGTTTTTGTTAAAATTGGAACTTTATGGTTACAGTTTGTGAAACCTCTTGAATCGTCACATTTTTTATAGTAATTTCTTATCCATGTACATCTTTTCTTGTTATTTTGAGTTGATCTATCTTGAAACTGAGGAATAAAGAACAATTGCTTGGAAACCTTATTTGTTGCATTAGTCTATAATTATATGTTTTAACAACCTAACATCAACCCGCCCTTAGTAAATTCTCTTGTAGAGTCATGAAGCACAAAACCTACACTAGCTAGGCCTAGGCACTACAGTCCAACTTCCAACTTTTAATTTCCATGATGCACTACAGTCCCCCCATTCCTTGTCATCCCCTTGTTCCTGTCTCCGAAACACAATGGAACATAGTTGTAAATTGAACATATATGTCAATTATTTTACGAAATGTACAAAGAATATGACTTCCCTATCAATCAAATATGGAATCTTGTTGTTCTCTTATCACCAGAAATGTATTGCATCTTAATGTATCTCCATTCCTCTTATTGCATCCAATTGTCTTTTCTTGCTTCCAAATGTTGATGAAAAATGGTTACTGTTTACAGATAGGTTTAATAAGAATACATCATCCCTTACTTATATTCAAGTTGTATAGTCGCCACCAACACATTTGTGTATGAAGCTTTCACTTGTTCCTGATACAATTCTTCCCAAGGCTCAGGTTGCCACAAACTTGTTGAAATTGTAGAAAATTGTTATTGTTATATTATGGTGACTAATCAGGAAAGTGAATTACCTTTCAAGTGATTTACCTTTCTGCAATGCGTGGGGTTCAGTGTCTAACTCTAAAGTGTCATAAATTTTGTATAAATTGGCTTAGGGTTAGGGTTTCATTATTATGTTGTATATTTTACGGTGGTATTGAGTTGTGAGGGATCTGCACATTGCGATATGATTGTAATCATTGGATGAGAATAATATATTGGAATTTTCTATTTGGTGGATGTAGACGAGGGATTGGGTGAACCATGTTAAATATTTGTGTATTGTGTTCTCTTCTGGTTTGGTTTATTATTCTCTGTTATAGATTATATTTCTACGTGTATTTTTTATTTATGCCTTGTTAATCCTAACAAGTGGTATCAGAGCTACGGTTGTTTTCAGTTATCCTCTATAGGAAGGTCTCACGGTTGAGTGGGAGTCTCACGGTCAAGTGGGAGTTATGGCAGATGAGGGTAGGTTGAAGGTTGAAAAGTTTAATGGGCAGAACTTTCAGTTATGGAGAATGCAGATGGGGGACTATCTCTATTAGAAGGATATATGGAAACCTTTGGAAGGAGTCTCCAAGAAAGATCCAGATATGTCTCAGGAGGATTGGAACATTCTAGATAGAAAGGCACTAGGAAGCATTCTCTTATACCTAGCTCAATCAGTGTTGTTTAATATTATGAAATCAACGACAACTAAAGCGCTGATGGAATCCCTAGCAAAGTTGTATGAAAAGCCTTCCACTTCGAATAAGGTATTCCTTATGAAGTGTTTATTTAATATGAAGATTGTAGAAGGTGGGCTAGTGGATGATCATTCAAATGAGTTTAATATAGTTACTAGTCAATTATCCTTCGTGAATATTAATTTCAATGAAGAAATTAGGGCTCTCTTGATTCTATGTTCTTTGCCAGAAAGCTGGAATAGCTTGATAATGGCCGTTAGTAACTCTTTTTCTAATACAAACACCCTAAAATTTGACGATGTTATTGGTGTTATTCTGAGCGAGAAAATTTGTAGGAAAAGCTCAAGTGTATCTACATCAGGTAGCGTGTTGAATGCAGAAAGCATAGGCAGAACAAGAGATAGAGGAAACAACTCTGGAAATCATGGGAAATCACAAGGGAAGTCAAAGGGAAAGAGGTCTCAATCAAGAGGACCTAGTGACTGTTGATACTGTGGAAAACTAGGTTATAAGAAGAAAGATTGTTGGTCTCAAAAAAATAAAGGAGACAAACAAGAAGGAAATAAGGAGGCAAATGTGGTAAGTAATAAATCTGGCGATGATGTTTTGGTCCTTTCCCTTGAAAATGTTGATGATTCATGGATTCTAGATTCAAGGGCTTCTTTTCATGCTACACCCCATAGGAGTTATTTTATTGATTATGTCCAAGGTGATTTTGGGCTAGTTTATTTGGGAGATAATGAACCTTGTCAAATTGTTGGGAAAGGAAGAATTTAGATTAAGTTGCAGAATGAGAATCATTGGCTACTAGAAGAGGTAAGACATGTTCCAAGGCTGAGTAGAAATTTAATTTCAGTAGGGCAACTAGATGATGAGGGTTGCATAGTTACTTTTAATGATAAGTTGTGAAAGTAGGCACCTTATATCTATTTACAGGCAATATTGTTCCTTCTACTTTAATTGTTACAGAGAAAAATGAATGTTTAGGAACAGTTACTGCAGTTGAGCAGGTTGAACATGAAATAGTTGCTGTGGATATAGAAACAACACTATGGTACAATAGACTTTGGCACATGAGTGAGAAAGGTATGAAATTACTTCACTCAAAGAAAGTTTTACCAAGTGTGAAATGTGTAAATTTAGATTTTTGTGAAAGTTGTGTGTATGGGAAACAAAAGAGAGTTAGTTTCTTGAAGGGTGGGAAGGAAAAGAAAGATAATAAATTAGAGCTTGTGCATACAAATGTATGGGGGCTAGCTCATGTATCTTCCCTTGGTGGCTCTCAGTATTATGTTACTTTCATTGATGATGCAACTAGGAAAGTATGGATTTATTTCCTTAGGCAGAAATGTGATGTGTTTGAAAATTTTAAGAAATAGAAAAGCTTGGTTGAAAATGAGACTGGTAAACTATTAAAATGTCTCAGATCTGATAATGGTGGTGAGTATTGCAGAAAATAATTTGAAGATTATTTTTCCTCTAATGGTATCCGTAGGCAGAAAATGGTCCCAAGAACTCCACAAGAAAATGGAGTGGCTGAACGCATGAACAGGCCAATAATGGAGCATGCAAGGACAATGAGACTGCATGTTGGGATCCCCTTAAACATGTGGGTAGAGGCTATAAATAATGTTGTTTATTTAATCAATAGAGGTCCCTCTACTCCTTTGGGTTGTGTTATTCCAGAGGAAGCATGGAATAGTAAGAAGGTAAGTTATTCTTTTCTCAGAACCTTCGGTTGTGAAGCATTTGCACATATAGATTTTGAAAATAGAACCAAGATGGAAGAAAAATCAAAGAAATGTATATTTGTTGGATATGGAATTGATAAATTTGGGTATAGACTTTTCAATTTTGAAAATCGTAAAATTGTAAGAAGCAGGGATGCCATATTCAATGAGAAAGTGTTGTACAAATATCTGTTGCAACAACATGAGAAGAAAGACACTAATTATGTAGAGTTGGATGATAATCCAAAAGATAATGTTCCAATAATTCCTTATGCTCCACAAAAATAGCAACAACAAATACCACACACCCCAGTGAATGTTAGACGGTCAACAAGGCTAAGTAGACCTCCAGATTGATTTTCACCTTCTTTGTATTCTATTTTATTAACTGATGGTGGTGATCCTGATTGTTATAATGAAGCTATGCAGGTGGATACAAAGCTTCAGTGGGAGTCTACAATGACAGATGAAATGGACTCCTTGCTGAAAAATCAGACTTGGGATTTATGTAAGTTACCTGCAGATAAACGGGCTTTGCAGAATAAACGGGTTTATAGGTTGAAAGAAGAAGATGGAGGTAAATTTAAAGCCAGATTAGTCGTAAAAGGATTTGCACAAAAACATGGTATTGATTTTGATGAAACATTTTCTCCAGTTGTTAGAATGACTTCTATTCGTACTGTTTTAAGTATTGTGGCTACTGAAGATTTGCATTCAGAGAAGCTTGATGTTAAAACAAATTTTCTTCATGGTGATTTGAATGAAGAATTATATATGGTACACCCACATGGATTTGAGGTCAAGGGTAAGGAGAGTTTAGTGCGTGAATTGCAGAAAATTTTATATGGCTTGAAGCAAGCACCTTGACAATGGTATATTAAATTTGATAATTTTATGAATGAGAATGGATACACTCGATGTAATTCTGACCATTGTGTTTATTTCAAGAGGTTAAATGGGGATAGCTACATTATTTTATGTTTATATGTTGATGATATGCTTTTATTCGGGTCTAACATGGATCATATTAAAGGGTTGAAACAATAGTTAGCAAAATATTTTGCTATGAAGGATTTGGGGGCAGAAAAACAAATCCTTGACATGAAAATTTATAGAGATAGGAAGAACAGAAAATTAACTCTATCTCAGGCTGATTATGTTGAAAAGGTGTTGCAGATATTCTCCATGAAGGAAACCAAAGCTATCACTACACCTTTTCCTGGTCATTTGAAATTGACTAAGTAGATGTGTCCAAAGACACCAGAAGAAGAGGCTAAAATGGCCAAGATACCTTATGCTTTAGTTGTAGGGAGCTTAATGTATGATATGGTATGTACTAGGCCAGACATTGCACATGTAGTGGGAGTTGTTAGCAAGTATATGAGTCACCCTGGGATTGAGCATTGGAATGCAATCAAATGGATTCTCAGATATTTGAGAGGTACATCTAATAAGTGTTTACACTTTGGGGGCTCTACTACTACTGTTCATGGCTATGTTGACTCAAAATTGGCAGGAGATATAGATACTAGGTGGAGTACTACAGGTTATGTATTTACTTTTGGTGGGACAATAGTGAGTTGGATTTCATGGTTATAAAAGGTGAATGCTTTATCCACTACTGAGGTAGAGTATGTTACTACTACTGAGGCAGCCAAGGAGATGATATGGCTTCAATTCTTCATGGAAGATTTGGGACATCCATAGGTGGATAACTATCTGTATTCAGATAGCTAGAGTGCCATTCATCTTGTGAAGAATTCTTCTTTTTACTCAAAGACAAAGCACATACAATTACGGTATCATTTCATTCGGTTAGTTTTGGATGATGGGCAGTTAAAGATAGAAAATATTCATACAGATGATAGTCCAGCAAATATGTTTACAAAGGTTGTAATGAGGGAGAATTTGAATTCTTGTTCATCTACGGTTGGTCTTCTAGATTGAATAGACTAATAGAACATCAGAGTCTAGGAAGGTTGGATCCAGTGGGAGCTTCACAGGGTAGTGGTTTAGCTACAAGATCAGTCTCTGAGTGGGAGAATTGTTGGTTTATGTGGAGTCTAATCAGTCCCCAAGTGGGAGATTGTTATATTATGGTGACTGATCAGGAAATTGAATTACCTTTCAAGTGATTTACCATTTTGCAATGTGTGTGGTTCGAAGCATCACCCCGAGCAAGGGTTCAGGGGTGGCAGCCGCTGAGTCTGGGGGTTCACGGGCAGAGGCCCCCTAGAAAAAAAAATTTTGGGTCTTATTTCAGCCAATTTCTTGACCAACATGTTCTAACCCTAAAGCGGCATAAATTTTGTATAAATTGGCTTAGGGTTAGGGTTTCATTATTATGTTGTATGTTTTACAATGGTATTGAGCTATGAGGGATTTGTGCATTGTGGTCTGATTGTAATCACTGGATAAGAATAATATTGGACTTTTCTATTTGGTGGGCATAGCCCAGGGATTGGATGAACCACGTTAAATCTTTGTGTCTTGTGTTCTCTTCTAGTTTGGTTTATTATTCTCTGTTATAGATTATATTTCTTCCCTATTAATCCTAATAGTTATTTGTTCTATTCTAAAGGCTTTTTGTATATTCTGAATGCTATCTAAGCTTCTGTAATTATAAGTTGAAAAGTTGTTCTATTTTTTATTGTATTGTTCAGGTTATCTTTATGAAGCTTAAGATTTTATATTCTTGTTACAGGTGCAATGCCCACTTGAAGTTGTGATTTTGCATGCTAGTAGGGATGTGGCTGTTATAGACTTCTCCTATAAAAATGGGGTTGTACCTATAAGAAAAAAATATTTTTATATAGAACCTTCAACATAGTATGTGTTCTGGTGGAAATGACCTTATGAATATGGCATTTTTTCTGTGCTACAGGTGAATGTCAAGTTATGATTATGAATTGTTTTTAATGAATTTCAACCTCTTGCCATGACCATTGACACCCTTTTTCCACAGTGGAGAGCACTTGTTGGCCCACCAGCTAAGCTGTAAGAAGTTGTATGTATATTTAATCTACATGAAGGCAAACATCTGTAAATATGAAGATTTTTTTATTTCATAATTTCTTGATAATAATTTTTTTTTTAAAAGCACTGAACAAAGAATAGTTGCTTCTTTAATTGTGTCAATATTTACTATATTTTCTTACTCCTAACACATTTTGCATTTGAGACTATCTCCTAAGTCATTAAAGTACTAAATGCTTCTGGTTATTCTAGTTACTAGGGATTCCTTACAAAGTTTGCTACTGATTTACTGATGTTGGTATTTGATTTGGCTACCTTTTTAAGGCAAAATATGACAATGAGAATTTTTTGTGCTAAATGCAGGTCAGAGGGGTGAACCCTTTATCTCTTCTGAATGACAAATCCGTTGAATAGTCTTCAAATAAGTGTTTCTCCAGGCCTTGTAAGTAAATTTTTGTAAATATTAATTGGTAGGTGTTTAGTTGTTGATTGGTGTAGATTGATTGCATTTATAATGGAAATATTTCATGTAGGATCCAAACCCTAACAATTTGGTTGCAAGTACTACATTTTATTTTGAGGCCACAAGAGAAATAATAGGGAAAGATGGAACTTTTAGGTTAACTATAGATTACAATTAGACATCTTTCTCTCACATTGGTATATAATTAAGAAAATTGGTATATTATTTTTCTTAACAATCGTCCCCTAAAAATTGCCTAAAAGTACTCTCATACTGGAAACATGTACAATAGTCCCTTGTCGCTTCCATCTCTTGGAAGGTGATTATTCTATCTTGCAAAGATATAAATGATGGAAGAAAAGAGGCTTGGAGGAGGGAGATTGGAAACTTCTCAATTTAGATTGGTTTCATAGATGCCTGTACAATACACTCGATAAATACCTTGGGCTTTCTGTGCTTAAAAAGTCTGCCCAGTTTATCAGGTATGTTTCTTGAAAATTATCCCTTTCCTTAGTTGTTTTCATTTAGTGACATGAATATTAAAGCTATATCAGAATTCATTGTGCTTTTTACCTTGATAAGAAATCATTTTATTAGAACTCACGTAACAAATCATTCTCTGTCAGACAATATTTCCTTTATCTATAACAATAATTTGTTTAATAAATGAAACCATATATTTAAAGATCTTGTCTTAACATCAGACGTAGCATAATGAAAGATTATGCTCTATAATAAATTCACCCTTTTTTATCAACTTTGTCATATACATATGAGGTATCTTGTGTGCAATATAAAAACAAAACATTCAGGTTTAGATCAGATATGCATGCAAAGAATATGAAAACATATGCAGATTTTTACACATTGTAATCTAGCATATTTTTTTGTAGTAATTGAATTAAATCAGAATTGTTAGCAATTCAATCATATGGTCATCTAAAATATTGCATCAATTTCAAAGATAAGCATCCATTTATGACGACACAAAGATATAAAAAGGAGTGGGATAAGTGTTGAGTATAGAATAGTATTGAAGAATCTATATTAAAGTGAGTAGCTCCTTTAATTAAGAATGTATTTCATATTTGTTCAGATAGGAATGATTTCATATAGATTAATTATCTTTGATACCTAAGGTGAAGTATTTAATTAGTGGTAGTTCCTTATTAGAAGAATATGCAATTATTGTTTTATAAATTATATTAGTAGATAAGTTTCTCTTTGAAGAAAATAATACTAATTGTTAGGGAAGAGATAATTTATTTGAGAGTATTACTATGAGGAAGACAATTAGTTCTAGGTAATACTTGGTTAAATTTTGATTGTTAATATGAACTTATTTTATAACTAAATGAAATATTGTATGAGATATTTATAGCTAAACTAATTTTCAATATAGATTTTTAGTATATTGGGTCTATGGTTAGGATAGCTATAATAACACTTCATAGGATCTACTTTTTGATCAAGAACAAAAATTCTTATTATGTGTAATTAAGTAAGGATACTAAGAGAAAGTATATGTCTTGAATGTTCCTAGGCTATGAGTCATTATTATGTCATGATCCTATAGTTCATCACCTAATAGAGTCACCATCATTAAGTTCTTTCCTTCATTTAAGTGGATTATGGTCTTTAAGTTGGGACCTATTTCAAATGATTTATTGATCAAATAGATGACATTCCTTACTTTGATATTATTTTGGAAACTTTTAATAAGAAATATAAAGTGTTGGTATAATTATGTTTAGTTGAGAAGTTGTTAGCCATAACTAGGCAATCACCCAAGCTTGAAGATAATAGAAATTAATGGTTCATGTTTATGTCTTTTTTATAGGAAAATATTACTCACTCATATGGATATACGTTATGTTCTAGATTACAAACCTCATCTTACTTTCATTGAAACTATTCAATAATAAACTCTCTTAGTTTATATACTTTAGTATATGAATTTGACTTTATTACATTTTTAATTAATAATAATCAAAAGGTGTTTGAGGTTTAATTTATTCATAATTATGCTTGGTGGTACCTTGTTAATTTTGAAACCTAAAGAATTAATTGTTTATTTCTAATATATGAGCATTTAATTTAGCACGATACTATGGTAAATCAACCAATATCATCTAAAGGTAATATTACGCTATGCTTGTGTGAGGTTATTAGATTGTGTGTATTTCTTTCATAATTTGAATTTTATATGATTAGTAGTTTTAATTTATAAGTTTGAATTAGTAATTATATGCATATTCTACCTTATGCTAGATGCTTATTATCATAGGCATGTACTTGTAGTTAGCACATTATTCTCTTAATTATTGTTAGTGTAATTATGGATTAATTGTTACTCATTTGATTGTATTTCATCATACCTAAGTTGATCGTCGGGGATAAAGGAGATATTGAGCCTATGTCATGCTTTCATGGGAGTATACAAGTCTTAGATTTTTTTTTAATGATCATAATACTTATTTTAATGATGCAATCATGATGATGTTATTAATAGGATTTGATTGTATTTCTTTCCTATGCTTTTTTGGGAGACATTTTAGTGAAAGATGTTATCGATGTGGTTTTGTGGGTACTATATTAGCATGGGCTAAACTCTCTTGATTTATGGAATTGTTGTCAAGTTATTAATTGAGTCTAGGATTTTCTCAATGTTCCACCTATGTGGTTGGTAGCCAATAGGAAATCTATCTGGGGAATAGGACCCAAGAGAGGGTTGCATACCTGCTTTCTTAATTTTATGAATAGATGGTATATAACTATATTTTGTCAAACTACGAATTCTCTGAGCGTGAACGTAGGCAAGGCCATCCATGATGTGCTCCCAAGACTTAAAGGTCTAGTCCCTTAGGGTTTGTCTATTGGTATTTGTTATTCATCTAGATAAAAATATGAGAAAGGTTATATTTATGATCACATAATTAATGTTTCTAACTCGTGTGACTTCCATCTAGTTTGAGATATATGTGTAGATATATGAATTGAAAAAAAAAACATGATGGAGGAACAAGCAAGCGAACTTAAGGTATGTAATGGTATTAGTTATTTGCATTTTAACTTATGCTAAAAGGGTATCATAAGAATGTTTGTCTTGGTGTTTAAGATGAATATAATTGGAACTCTTCTTATTATTAGTCTTTCTTGAGATTTTATATTAATGTAATACAATTTATAAAAAAAATTGTTCTGCGTGTTTTGTTGAGAAATATGCCCTTGAGCCGAGGCTCACTCGACAAGGCATTACAGTCTCTATTTTTTCTATTTCAAGTAGGAAATTTGGTACTTTCAAGGAAATGCATTAAGGCTTTCATTATTCAATATTGCTAAAGTTATTAACTGTTGGAATTATTGGAATGATGTACTGAGAGGGGAGGGGTGAATCAGTACCTCTAAAACTTTTTATGTGATTGGCCCATTAACCTTTATGTCATCAGATTTGTAGATACCTATCTATCTGTTCATCTTTGATTATGTATGTGCAATCATAATATAAGTTCTTTGCATGTATAAAAATTCAAGAAACGTTCATGAAAACAAATAACACATAACACATGATATGATATCATAGAAAACTCATGTTAGGAAGTAAAAACTACGGTAGGGATGTCTACCCACAAAACTTCACTATCTGCAGCTAAGAAGGGAGCCAATAAAGGCTTACAAATGATCACTTCTGATGATCTACCCTGTTAAGAGTATTAGAGTGGAGACCTGTTAGGATCTACTTTATTTGAAGCTTTAGCAACACTGTTAGGTGTGCACTCTATTAAGAGATTTATCAAAGAATTGTTAAGTCCACCTACAAAAGGATTTCTATTGTGATGCACTTGTTAGAATGCAACTACAATATAAATGTTGATCTGATAGGGAATGCAATCTCTAATTTTTTATAACAGATAATGTATAGCTTACAATGTATGTATGTAATCACCTTGAGTGATTAAGTAATACCTTGTCTCTGCTCGTCGGTAGCCTTCCTGTGTTTTTGATAGCTGTTGTGATCTGTTTATGAACTTTGCATGAGTTATCTTCTTCTACTTAGATGCTCTTCATAGCTACTATCATTTTCTAACGATTACCAGTCCTCTTTATTACAAATTATGGAACATCTATTTATACTAGTTTCTAGCTCTATTCTTGATTCACACTTTTCAAATTAACTCTAGATCCAAGGTTTACAACTTGACCTTGATCTTTAGTTAGATATTTTTTAGATCCTTTATGATGATTTAAAACATTTACAATGTTCTTTCTTGACCCTTAAGTTAAGATTTAAAACAAATAAAAACTCTATAAATAGAATAACATTTCTTTATCTAACATGTAAAATCAGATCCACTTTTTGCAGGTTCTTTAACTGACTGTCGGTTCTAATGGTCGGGCTGCTCTATCATTCTATTGGTTTTCTTCTTTTTCGGTGTTCCTTACTTGAACTATTAGTTGGGTATGCCTTTTCTTCTCTGTCGATGATGTTCTCAAAACTGTATCATCGATTATCCTTGTCATTGGTAATTTCTATACTTAGTATAATCTCGTTAGACATTTTGTCCTGTCGGGTATGCTTGCTATCCGCCGGTTATGCTTACTATTCGCTGGTTATGCTTATACCAATGAATTTCATCATGTTTTTCCCTTTAAGTAGTCTAATGGAAAAACTTAATGTCATTAATATCCCCCTTTGACATTAGTATCAAAAACTGATATGTGCAACATACTTGATGCATTAGTATATACACCTGTGTATACTTCTTCCTTAGTCATGAAATGACTCCCCCTATGCATATGTCGGTAAGTGTAAGTTTATGTACATGTCTATCTTGTTATACATAAATTATACATATCCTCAATGTATTTGTACATATGTATACATTCCTCCTTTTTCTTACTAAAGTATATTGTACATATGTATACATTCCTCCTTTTTCTTACTAAAGTATATTGTACATATGTATACATTCCTCCTTTTTTTATAATGAGGGAAAAGGTACTTACATCTTTTCAAAAATGTGAGAGTGTGAGGCTTTGATTTCCTCCATCATTTTCTCTCATTTCTCCTTCAAATTCTCAAGAGCCAAATGCTCAAGTGATATCCTCACATTCATGTCATATATGTTGTCTACCATAGACATCTCTCGGGCTGTGATTAGAATTCTTGCATCTGTAATATGTTGTTGCAGAGTGGTGAGGTTTGGAAAAATTTGAGCTTGAAGCTTTGTAACCTCATGTCTAAATTGAGTCTCTACATCCCATATTTCTTGTCTCAATCTATTTACCTATGTTATCTTTTCATGATGCAACCTTATAGTGTTTGCATCAGAGGTTAAACTTAGTGCACTAGCTGTTAGATCTGAATCTAATTGTGACAACTTTTCACTATTTTATTTAGTGAAATTCTCTAATGTGCATAATTTCTAAACTAAGGTAACAGCTTCAACAATTGTAGGTTCTAATTCACTTTCTAGTTCATATAGCTTTACCTTGTTCTCTGCCACTTCTTGGTTGATCTTCTCAATTAGTTTGTGCTGATACTTCATTTTTGCCCATTCTTCCATTGCCTTCTCTGCATCTACATTCTGATTTGTGATGGCGTTAGTAAGAATTTCTATTTGTTCCATGACTGATGTGTTATCTTCAATTTTGACACCTGGAACAATTTGTTGTAGTATATCCCTTGCCTATTCAAGTGCTTGGGCTTCCCTATGTGTCTTTCTCATTTTCTCTTGAATTGCCTTTCTTTGACACATGACTCCAAACTTTTGAAGTGTTTTAGTATCTAAAGTAAATACATCCCACTTGGGTATTTCTATTACCTCATCAAGTGTTACAGCCAAGATATCTTTCTTCAATGCCTTTTTCTTTTTCTTCTTTGGCTGGGAGACAGATTGGTGTACTACCATTTGTAAACCTTGAGATTGGATTGATTTGGTAGGTGAGGGTCAAGAAGATGAAGCATCTTTTTGTTTCTATTCTGAGTCCACTAGCTGGTTTTGTGAAGACATCTCCTCATTTCCCTTAGGTGTATCAACAGATTTATCTTCTTTTTCTTTAATGCTTTCGTCTTGTTTGACTTTTTCACTCTTTTCTTTCTCTTCATCCTTTCTCAATGTTTCTTCAATTTTTTTTTCTTCTCCTTTGTCCTTTTTAGTACACTTCTTGATGAGTGTCGGTTGCATCTTTCATTTCTATATCTATATCCTTTTGAATATTTGATGCATCTTTATTTTCATCATTACTTATGTCCTTGGGTATATCATCATCTTTCTTAGATGATTTTTCCTGACTTGATTCAATATCAATATTATCAATTAATATGTTTATGTTTGTCGGTGTATTGACTTCTGCATTGTTAGTAGCTATTTCCTGACTGTCGGTATTGCCTTATGCAACATTTATGTCTTCATCTTTTTGCACTTCTTCTGCAGGGTATTTTTTTGTATTGTCATTGACAATGTTATCTAACCATGATTCATCATTGATGTCATCAGTTATGTTACCATTTATTGTCAAATCTTCTTTGGTAACTTCTTCTTCTCTGCTCAAGTTAATATGAAGTGGACTTGGTGGATTTTGACTATCCTCACTTTGAGTGTTGTGAAGAGTAGTGTCTGGCCATACTTCATCTACAATGTCAATATGTTTGGGGCATGTTGGATCACTCTCTTCTCTATCCAATTCCATAGATGAGTCATCTTGTATATCTTTGATGATGATTTGTTCCTTCTCTGGGCTATTGAGTGGGATTTTTGAGTATCTTGCACCACTTCTTAATGCTATTTTGATCAAGATCAATTATCTTACCCTTGAGAAATTCATATGCTCTCATTTTCAATGAGAACTCCTTTTCATACTTCTTCATCATTTTAGTAATTTCTTCCTTATTTGTATCAGGGGGCATAAGAGTTACAAGTATTCTTTCTCTTATTTCCTTTTCCTGATGTAGTGCAAAATTCCATCTAATTGACAATCTCTGTGATAGTTCTTTGGGAACGTCATATTCTAAGAATTCCAGTGGAACATAATAATGTTTTCAATTATTACATCTTCAATCTTATTTTGATCCTCTACACTGAATTTTAACCATTTCCTAATGTTAGGATTAGAAATAGATTATGATTCTGAAATATTCTTGCATATTTGATCAATTGTTGTAGGCACCAAAGGTTCTTTTTCCTTTTGTGCTTCTACATCACAATCATCCATGGCTGAGTCTTCTAGATATTCTTGAGTTCTAGTCATCTTCCTCTTTTTGGTCTATCTTTCTTTTGGAGGGGTTGGTTTTCTCTTGTATATCCTCACTTTTCCTTTCTGTAATGGTGAAGGAGTTGACTCTTTTGCAGTCTAGCTTCCTTTTCTTGAAGCGGTTGTTGTTCTTTCTTTCTTGGGTGTAGGAGGAGGTGCAGAATCTGACTGTGTTCCCTCTGATTCATTCTTTTCTTCTTCTTCACTGATAGGTGACTATCCTTCGGTTTGTTCCTCCTTTTCCTTTGTTTCCTCTTCACTTTCTTCTGTAACTGCAAGTTTCTTTGTTAAGTTTTTGACCATCTTGTCCTTCTTATTTATAATATTTTTGACAACAAGATCTATTTTGATCTTTTTTTTGGTTTCCTCATAGGTGCCAAATATTTCCTATTTGTTGTCAATTGGTTTATTCAATAGTTCCTTGATGCACTCATTGGTTTGTCCTGATTTGATCTCATACTCTAAATGTGAAATCCAGGACTTCCTAGGTACTACTACTTGGATATACGTGAAATTGGTATCTACCATAAAACATATGTCCTCTTTGTGTTCTTCTATCAAACTTTGAGGTATCCTTGTTCTAGCTTGCAACATTTCCTTAATGTTTTTGAAATACTCATTCATTATATCATCAAAGTCTGTTCCTAGTGACTCTATATGCTCACATATCTATATGGTTATAGGTTTTCTTGTATCCCATACTACTTTTCCTATGGAAGGAAATTATTCTTCAAAGTAAAAGAATATGCACATAATGAGGGAACCAAACTTACAAGTGTTTGTTCTTGAAGATCTTATGGTGTTCATGTTCTCCTCAAG
>MU223589.1:475511-505046 GCA_018584345.1 Thuja plicata | reverse complement strand
GGACTAGTGAAAATAGTAATCTTTATTTGAAGGAAGATACTAATGCTAACACTTTGATTGCTGAAATATTTGTTGATGACATCATATTTGGAGGCAATGATATGCTATGAAAATCATTTTCTAATGATATGAGAAAAGAGTTTGAGATGTTTATGTTTGGAGAGGTCAATTTCTTTCTTGGTCTACAGATCATTCAACAAAGTGAAGGTATTTTCATTACACAGTCCAAATACATTAAAGAGGTCCTGAAAATATTCAAGATGGAAGATTCTAAACCAGTTGGAACACCGATGGTTACTGGATGTAAGTTGACAAAGGAGGACAAGACATCAGATATAAATCAGACTTTGTATAGATCAATGATTGGAAAACTCATGTATGTTGTACACACTAGACCAGATATTGCACATGCAGTAGGAATAGCTACAAGATTTTCTGCTAATCCCAGAGAATCACATATGAATGTTGTGAAAAGAATTTTAAGATATCTAAAGAATACTAAGGAATATGGCTTATGGTATAGAAGAGAAGAAAAATTTGAACTTAAGGTGTTTATCGATGACGATTGGGCTGGAAATCTTGATGACTGGAAAAGCACAACTGGAGGAGCATTCTTTATGGGTGACAGACTTGTTACATGGATTAGTAAGAAGCAAGGATGCATCTCTCAGTCTACTGTAGAAGTAGAGTATGTTGTTGCTACTGAAAATTGCTCAAATATTACATGGATCAAATAGTTACTAGAAGGTATGCATATGAAGATCCTAGAACCAGTGATTATCTATTGTGATAACACTAATGCAATAAACATTTCCAAGAATCCAGTCATGCATGCTAAGACTAAACACATTACTATCAAGTATAATTATTTGAGAGAACAAGTTCAAGAAAAGGAAGTGACACTTGAGTATGTGCAATCCAAAGAATAATTAGCTGACATCTTCACCAAGCCACTACCCAAGGATACATTCAAGTACCTAAGAAAGAGACTAAGAGTCAAACCCTTGTCTACCAGTCAGTAAAATGACTGAAGGCTACATCAACCTACATATTATCATAATATCATTAATGTTGATGCAAGCAAAGAGATGAACTTCAAAGCTACATCTATATATAGATAGGTATATATAAGCACCGAGCACCAGAGCATATTGTTGTATTGCTGATAGATAAGGGAAATTCAAGGAATATATTATGGATGGAGAGAAATTATTGTTTGACGTTAATGTCAGATATTTGAAATATATTTGTTTAGCATTGTTTTCAAAGGGAGAGAAATTATCCATATTGTTACCCCATGTTTTAAGTATGTCAACAAAATCAACCAAATCCTAATCTGTCAACTTGAAGCTGAAGTTGAACGAAAGCTATACTTCAACTTCAAGTTCCATCCATTTTTCTTTGCCCAATGAAGTCTATGTTTATCCTCGTTAGTCTCAACCAACTTGTGCAAATTTGAAGTTGAAGTCAAAGTTGAGTCAAGTGACTATACTTCAACTTCAACTTCAACTCCGTTTGTTTTCTAACAAAGTTTTCTTTCTTTCTCGCAGGTGTTTTATTGAAAGAAATGGGCATGTTTTTCTAAAACAAAAGAATGGGTCCCACCTCCTGTCAGTTCTAAAGATGTGAAAGGCAATAAATGTGACAGCCAGGAAAATGCATGTGAAACATAGTTGGTTTTTGGAGAATAAAAATAGAGATCTGCTGACGTCATGAGAAGTTAATCCGCATGTGGATTTGATGGGAATTAACCAAAAGCAGTCTTGTCAGGTACATTCAGCATGCCTGGTATTAATGCCTTAACTCACTCCATATCTGCCCTAAGATTTCCACAATTACTCCTTAAAATGCCCTCCTTTTCTAGTATCATTATTTATCTAGCCATTCTTGAATTCCAAAAGTCAACTGGTAAGAAAAAGGGCTAGAGTGCTTGGCTTTGCTGAAAACGGTGAGTGCATTATACAAATTTCTCTGTCATTTTTCTTGTGCCTGGTTTTGGTTAGAAGTGTTTTTGTTTTTCTTTATTTCTGCAAACCTTTCTGTTTGAGAAGTCATGACCCTCTTTAGGCCCAAGCTACCATAACCAGAGAAACCATGCTTACTAAATTATCTCCCTAAAATTCAGGATACCTTCCTGGTAAATGTAAGCTTACACAAGATGTTAGAGTAGATTAAAAATGTTCAACCAAGGCCCATATACCAAAAACTAACCAGTAGTGGGTTAGTCGAAGAAGCCACTTTCCCATCAGCCATAGGATGCCCTGAGCTGGTTATCAAATGTGTAAACCACTATGACCCTAATACCAAGTGTATCAAAAAGACCACAGGCGAAGTGCTAGCTAGAAAAAATAGGGATAGTGTCAGTTCAGCATTGCAGATTCCTCATAAAGAACCCTATGAGCCTTGGACATTTGATGAGGCCGAGTGCTTATAGAGAAAGAACAAGAAGAGCTAGGACTCTATCATAGCTCAAATATGGCTCCTAAAACTGGCCCTTTAAGGCTCAAGGTTGCCCAAGCCATTAACCATTGAGAATTTCATTAAATAAATTGCCGACATTGTGCTGCTTTTGAACAGAGTAAAAGGAAATGATCATGCCTTTCACTGGGAGAATTGGATGTATTTCTTCATCCAGAAGATTGTTGAAGGAGAGAAATTTATCGACTGGGCCGATTTAATAGTCAAAGGTTTATATAAAGATTTACTAGCCATAAGCATTTTTAGCTCATTTTTCTTCTCTTCCTTTTTGGTCTACATTTTAGCTACGTCTAAAGAATGGGCAGGTCTCCCTCTTGAGCCCTGGATGGATGAAATGACCATCTACCAGTATTAAAAAGTCCTTCAGCTTGATGAGCCCTGCAAAGATTTCCGGAGGGTAAATGATGTTTTTCTCGGGAGGTTGGTTTTTGAAGTGCAAGGTCATGAAAATTATAGACTGTCTAAAGAATCCATGCAAGCCATTAAAATCTATGGTTGTGTTTACACTCAGTTTCCCAGATTCACATATATCAGAGTCAGAGGCTTTACTGGAGAACCTTTTAGGCTGCCACGTTATTGTCTCGATAACATTATCTTGTCTGAACTCTGTAGGCAACTTGTCTGTGTGATAGACTCATCTGAAACCACCAAAAAGTCACCTACTTTCCTCTTTCCTATTGAAGTTCACCACTATAGATGCCCTAGTTTCAAGCAAGCTGCATTTATAAAGATATTATTGTCCAACTTATACCTCAAACCCTATTTTGCAAGGAAAGATTTTGATTATATGGGTTTTGCTAAAGATAATATCAGACATGCAGTTTCACTTATCCATGTTCCTCACCTAGAGGACTACTGGGCTAATTGTTCAGATGAATTGGAGATAAGGAGAAGGTTGTGGTCAAGGTTAACTGTGAGTTACATACAGTTGTTCAAAGTCAACCTCAGCACTAGCAGAATAAGGGAGGATGAAAATGAAGAGGTGGTTGTTCCCCTTTATGTCAAACAGATTGAATCTCTACCGATCCCTGAACTTGATTGGAGTAAAAAGGAAGAAGATGACTTGCTCTCCCATACATCAGAAGTTTCAAAAAGAACTGAAGATTGGTTGAAAACAAAGAAAACTCACTCAGCCACCAGTAGTACCCCAAGAAAACACTTGAAAATCAAACAAAATAATTATGGCCAAGAGCTAAATGTTGCTCCTAATATTTGTGTTGGTAATCCTATTGTAGATTCTGCAAAAGTTGAAGTTGAAGCAACTGTGCCATGGATTCAACTTCATGTTTAGCAAGAAGTGGTGAGTACCAAAAGAATCACCCATTCAATTACCAAAGGAAGAAGGGTAGCACAAGATAAAGGAAAGGATAAAATAACTATTGAGTTGGATCTTTCTGAGACTACAACCACAATAGAGCAAAATGTCAGTCCTACTATGGCAGATAGCGTGATAGATTCTCAAAAAGTGGCTGATGATGGAAATATGCAGATGAATGCCCTTGCTTTAAACAACACTTCTCCCACACCCGGTAAAGAACCTACCACACCTAAATGGCTAGAAACCTCTGTTGAAAGGAAGAGGAGTGTGGTACCCCTTTCAATGCCTATGGAAAACTTAGTAAGAAAGTTTTTAGGGAGGTCCTCGAAGGCGAAAAAATCTAGAATAGAGTCTAGAATTCACTTTGACAAAAACACTGGTCATTAGTCAGCAGAAATTAATAAGCCTCCTCAAGACAGTCTGCATGAGGATCTTGCTCCTCAAGATTATCAAGTGTCTAAAATAGATCTCGAGAAAGGATGCCAGACCATAGACATGAAAATCTTTGAAGCATCCAACAAAAAGATTGTAGACAGAGTGTGGAAGGATGCCCAAGATAAACAAGACATGAAAGAGGCGATGAAGAGTATGGCTCAGTACATCAATGCCATCCTCTATCCAGAACCTAAACCTATAAATCAAATGTCTGCAATTGTTGACGTCACGTCTTCGGCCAATCAACAATTCCTTGACAACTTGCAGAAGTGCAAAGCTGTTACGAAGATGTTGGAGGAATGGTTGCAATATGTCTTAGATAAAACAGTGAAGCATGTAAATCTATACAACATAGCTCTAAATAAATCCGCTGCCATTATCAAGAAGGTCAAGGCAAACATAGAAGAATATGAAAAAGAAAGGAACAATTGGGTAAAAGAAGTGTTATGGATTGAGGAAATATAGGAATTTGGACTGCAAAGGTTCCTCCCCAAATACCCTATGGCTAGACTAGATGATAAAACACTCTATGTAATTAAAGATTGCATAGAGTGGCAAAATGAGGTGCTCATACAAGGGGTAGAAGAAATCAAGGAGATCCTATCTGTTCTTAAGCTTATATATGAAATAATCTAGGAAGATCTAAAATGGTTCTACAAACATTGCTTAGGTGAAGATAGTGACTCTATGCCCCCTGTTGAAGATGTAATTAAGGAGATATAGAAATAGTTTCTGGAAGTTCAAGAATCAAAGGCACCCGTAAGGTAGGATTTTTCAAATATTGCACATACTGAAGCTATGCTGATAATTAACTAGAAACACTTGGAAATGCATGAAGAAAAGATAACAGATCTAAAGAAAGAGAAGGAGGTCTGGAAACAGAGAATTACCTACATTGGTTTGCCTCATCAATCAGTTATCTCTGCATTTACCGCTGCCTATGAAACCTGGAAAGCCAGAAGAATCGCAGCTAGCATGGACAATACTTCGTGACACTTGGATCCCACTTGTTAGATAGTTGTTTCTTTTTTCTTTCTCTATTATTTTCCTTTATTACAATTCAGTTAACACAGTTATGTTAACTGAAAAACTATTTACTCCTGGCGGGGTAATTTTAGAAACAATTATCTAGCCCTGATTGGTATAAATATGTAATAGCTCACATCTAAAAGGGTTCATCTCTCCATAGATACTAAATCAGAAGTACTTTTGTTTAAAGTATTCTATGCTTTAAAACTTTGAATATATATTTTTCTGGAGTTGCGACAAAGTAAAATAAAATTTTACAGTTTTATATGTTAAACTTTCTGGAGTAGATACTATTGTTTACTTTGTAGTGATTCATGTTCTTGTGGATATCAATTGCTTGTGAAAGTTTAATTTCTCTTTGTTGCACGTTGGAAACTTGGTGTTTTGGAGTTTAAAGGTTATGAGAGAGGAAATTAAGTCACTCATCTATTTCTCAGTTTTAATATCCAATCATGTGGATCATTTTGGTTATTAAAATCAAATGGTTTTTCAGTATACGCAATCTTTTTATATTCATGAGTTAATTGATGCAAGCTTTTCAATATTTTTAGTAAAATACTCATTGGGAAGTTTTTCCCTCAAAAGAAGATTTAACGATTATGTTTTTAGTAAAGTTAGTTGCACCTTGCATAACATAAAGTAATATCAAGTAGAGAATTCCTTATCTTTTGTTAGGAATTCAAATATTTAGTTTATAAGGATTTTCCCTATTCAAAATAACTCTTGGGAAAAAACTGTTTGCTAAGAGTTTTTGGCGACTCGGTTGGGGAAGAGCAGAGCAGAATCCTTTCCCTAAAAATTCTTAATATTCCAATGGTTTTAGACAATGGTTCTCCCTAATCATAATCAAGTGCCTGTTCTGCAGCCCAATCTAGGTTTCCTTGATACACAAGAAGACATTATCTCTGATCTTAATGCTTGTGCTTGGGATAATCGAGTCAGCAATCAACAGTACCTCCAAGTCCAATGGGTATTAGAGAGGGAAGAAGAAATAGCCGAGAGAGTCAGGGGAATTCCAGAAACATAAGAAGAAGTAGTGGTAGCAAGAGTTGCCAGTGTAAATAACTAATTTGATCAAAATTGCAGTGTTTTTCTGTCACTATGGTGGAGAAAAGGTATACTCGATCTGACAGATTATCAGGTCTAGTTAATCAAGATTTTGAAGATCTAGCAATAATTCATTTTAAGCCTGATCATACTTTGAGGAGAAAGAAAGCTCAAACCACTAGTAGACCATCACCCCCTCCCAGAAGAGACAACCAATCGCCATCCATTTAGTCTTTGATTATTCCTGGAACTTTGATTCCCTCTATAATTAATATTCTTCCTCTTAATTTTAGACAACCAAGAATGACTCTAAATCAACCCTGGGGTGCCCCAGTAGGTCCTCTACATTTACAAGGTAATTTGGGAAGATTACCAAAAGGAGCAAGAGAATTCCTCCCAAGATTTAGTGGCAATGAAAAGAAGTCTCCTGAAGAACATCTAAATTCTTTTAATACCGCATGTGGTGTCTTGGCGGTAGAAATAGAAGATGTTGTTGTAATATTTTTCATTCAGACCTTGACTGACTCAGTGGCCGACTGGTTTCACCATTTACCTAATGCCTCTATCACTTCTTGGGATACTATGAAGACTAAATTTGAAGCTAGGTTCAAGTTAGCCGATGATGCTAATTCTTTACTCATTCATCTTAGCAAAATGAAGAAGGAAATACATATACCCATGTGGGAATTTGTAGCTAGATTCAACAAAGCCTTGCATCAGATACCCATTGCTAGCAGACCAAATGATGAAAACCAAAAAGGTTTCTTTTTAAATGCCATGCCCCCATATGTCACTTTCCCTTTGAAAAGAGCCAATCCCGCTACTCTTGGAGCATCCCAAACTCTTGCCATAGAGTTAGAGGATGATCTTATTATATTTGGAAAATGGAAGAAAGATGTGCAAATATCAAATTCTCAAGCTTCAACATCTTCCTCTTCTTCAAATGATTCACTAATTCAGAAACTGGCAAATGATCTTATAGCAGTAAAGAAACAACTCCCATTACCTAAAGCTTCATTTCCTTATCAGGATATCCCAAAGAAATATCCCAGCCTAAATGCTCCTAATCAAGGGAGACCATTTAACCTTCCTCCTAGTCAACAAAGATTACAAATTGAGCCCCCTCCTAGTGATCATGAAGGGGCTACATGTCCAAAAAATGTGAGGCATGAGCAGCTTCAAGCAGAAAAAGAAGCCATAGAAAATGTAATAATAGAAGAAGAACCTCTTTAAGGACTTGGTGACTCTGTGATTTACTTCCTTGAGTATGAATCTGACTCAGATAGAGGCGGTGACATTCTTTTAAAATTGTGTCTTTCACCTTACTAGTGATCATGAAGGGGCTACATGTCCAAAAAATGTGAGGCATGAGCAGCTTCAAGCAGAAAAAGAAGCCATAGAAAATGTAATAATAGAAGAAGAACCTCTTTAAGGACTTGGTGACTCTTTGAGTTACTTCCTTGAGTATGAATCTGACTCAGATAGAGGCGGTGACATTCTTTTAACTTTGAGAGAATCTTCATCTTCAATGCTAACTAGAGGATAGAAGGGAGCTAAAGAAGATTCTCAATTCAAAAATGCTGCATTGCCCATTCAGGAAAAGGATTTTAAAGCCAGAGGCGAAGGTGAAAGTAAGTCATCACAAGCTCAGTCTTCTCTGACTCAAATTTTAAAAAGGTCTAATCTTGACTCATCATTTGATATAGTTGAGTTTTGCAAAACATCTAAAATACAAATATCTCCTATTGAATACTTGAGAATGAATCCTAATTAACTCAACAAATTAGTTGAGTATGTCCATCAATCTTCACCTAATGTATCTACTAAGTAGACAAATAGAGTTTCTTCTAGCGAAGAAACCCAAATCAAGAAGCCAGACTATCATGAAGAACAAATTCAGCCTGACAAAATAAACCCTAAAACATACTATAAAGAAAAACATGATCCCTTCTATGTATCCCTATTTCTTCATGGCTTTAAATTAAATAATTGTATCACAGATTTTGGGGCATCAAATAATATAATGCCAGCTGCAGTAGCTAAATCCCTTGACCTCCCTTTAACCAAGACCTTTGGCAGGTGCTATTCAATGGATTCCAAGCAGGTACCCCTAATAGGTCAAATCAAAGATGCCCAAGTCTTTTTGGAAGCTTTCCCTAAGAAGAGAATAAAGCTTACCATCCTTGTGGAAGATATCCTTGCTAGTTACAGTATGCTCCTTATTAGAACTTTCTGTTAGGATCTGGGAGGAGAAGTCAAGATGGATTGGTCACAAGCTATCATACCCATTGGGAGGGAAAAAGTAACCTTGTTATGCAAAGCTAAGTCCAAGTACATAGTTTTTCCATTTGATGACCCAAAGTCTCAAATCCTCTACCAAGAAACAAATTTTGCTAATTATTTGATTATGTCCAAAACTAAAGAAGCAGGTATGCAGTCAGAAGATGCAGACACACCTTTGGTGTTAGAGTTTGATGGAAGTTGTTGCTCTAGTGGTTCAAGAGCTGGTATAGTGTTAATTTCCCCTTTGGGTTAGACCTTCCCTTCTTATTTTAAGTTGGCTTTTGAAAATACAAACAATACATCTGAATATGAAGCCCTGCTTCTAGGGTTGGAAGAAGCAAAAAAGAAGAATATCATATTGCTAGAAGAAAGAGATGTTGAGTTAATAGTAAAACAAGTCAATAAGTTGTTCTTAGTGAAAAATGAAAGACTAAGGCACTATAGAAATCAAGTATGGGATGAACTTTAAGAGTTTGATGCTTTTTCTATCGAATCAGTACCTAGAGAGCTTAATGCTAGAGTAGATTCCTTGGCAGTGTCGACTTCTTTGCTAATTCCTCATCCCAAATTTATTACTGATAAATATACTGTTGAGATTATTCATAGGCCAAGCATCCCTAACAAGAATAGCTCATGGAAAGTATTCAAAGATGACACTCACATTAATGCTTTCTTATAGAGTATGGAGAAGTTTGCCACTAATTATTTTGAAGGCTTTGAGTCAGAATGTAGGAATTTCTTCCCTGATACAGCTGGAGAGGAGATGGAAGACATAATGCAACTAAAAGGTAATGTGATACCTAAAGGCCTAGTCAAACTTGAGAATATTTTCGATAGGCGAGATGCTTTCCTAGCTCAAACTTCATTTCCCAAAGAGGTCAAAAGTGGTGACTATGAGAAGGTCAACCTATGAGATAAAGACAATCCTAAGATGGTGAATCTTGGAACTTGTTGTGATACAAGTGAAAAAATATGATTCATCGAGTTGTTGAAAGAATACATAGATGTATTCGCCTGGTCATACAAAGATTTGAAAACATTTAGGGGAGGTTAGTTCAAACACCATATCACTCTAAAGCCATGTATTTCTTCTTTTAGGCAGAAATTGACGACTTATAACCCAAAGGTTTCAGATGCAATATTCAAAGAAATTGATAAAATGCTCAAAGCTCACATAATTTTTCCAATACATCACTCCACATGGGTAGCTAACATAGTACCTGTAAGAAAGAAAAGTGGAGAGATAAGGATCTATGTAGACTTCAGAAACCTGGACCAGGAAAGTCTAAAGGATAACTTTGCTTTGCCCATAATGGACCAGATTCTCCAAATAGTAGCTGGCTCAGAAATGATGTCATTTCTTGATGGATTCTCTGGCTATAATCAGATAGGAGTTGCTGAGGAAGATCAACATAAGATGAAATTTACAACACCTTGGGGTACCTTTTCTTACCAGAGAATGTCGTTTGGGTTAATAAATGCTGGCACAACCTTCCAACGGGTGATGAATTTGACATTTGGACATCTTTTGAACAAAATTATCATAGTCTACCTTGATGATATGATAGTATTCTCCAAGAAGCAAAGAAAGCATCAGAAAGATCTAAGAGAAGTACTACAAAAGTGTTGAGATCATAGAATCTCACTAAACCCAAAGAAGTTGATCTTCGGTGTGACTGAAGGGAAGCTATTAGGACATATAGTTTCCAAGGAAGGCATCAAGATTGACCCAAAAAGAGTAAGAGCAATTTAGCAGCTCTGTCTTCATGTTAACCATAATGACATCAAATCTTTCTTTGGTTAGATTAAATTTCTCAAATAATTCATGCCTGATTTCGCTGAAACCACAAAACCTATGGCTAGACTATTAAGTGAAAAGAAGAATTTTAAATGGGATGATTTGGCAATCAAAGAATTTTAAGAAGTGAAAGAAGCTATTGCAAAAGCACCTGTCCTGTTTCATCCAAATTTTAAGAAAGATTTTGTAATGTATTGTTATGCATTAAAGCACACTATATCTGGCATCCTGCTTCAGAAAGATGAAAAGAATGAGGAAGTACCTATCTCTTTTATGAGTATTCCTCTCAAAAACATGATTTATGCTATTCTCATGTTGAGAAACAAGCTTTTTCTATTGTGAAAGTTGTGAAGTAGTTCCAGTACCATATCCTTCATTCACATTCTATAGTCTACATCCCATCTGTAGCAGCCAAGAGTATCCTCACACAATAGGATGTAGCTATAAACAACCGAGCCACATGGGTATCAAAGGTACAAGAGTTCAACATTGATATCAAACCCTCTAAGTTGGTTCGAGGCCAAGGACTCTGTAGACTAATGGAAGAGAATAGAGAAGAAGAAGCCTATCCTAGTTGTTTGTTAGTTTGATTGAAAGATGAATGGTTCTCAGACATAGCATACTTTTTGACTTACGGGCAATGTCCAGATCATTCGAAAGGAAAGGACCAGAGAAGTCTTCATCTCAGAGTAGAGAGGTTCATGATTGTTGATGACATCCTATACAAAAGAGGTCTGGATGGAATGTTTCTGAGATGTGTAGATACAGACCAACAAGAGAAGTTGCTCTAGACCTTCCATAGTGAAGCCTGTAGAGGAAATTTTACTTCCATGGTAACGGCCTTTAAAATCCTAAGAAGCAGCTATTATTTGCCAGGTATGTTCAAATCTACTTATAAATGGGTAGGAGATTGTGAAAAGTGCAAGTTGTTTACTAGAAAACCACATCTGGCTTCTCTCCCCTTGAAACTAGTGATTATAGAAGAACCTTTCCAACAGTGGGGGTTAGACTTTATTAGTCCCATCAACCCAAACTCTAGTGCCAGTCACACTCATATTCTCACTGCCACTGACTACTTCACCAAATGGGTCAAGGCAATTCTTGTCAGAGCTACGACGTCACAAGTAGTGTGTAAATTTATAACAGAGAATATTTTGACTCGCTTTGGGGTGCCAACCAAGATAGTAACTGACAATGCTCAAAATTTCTCATCTAGAGAAATTTAGTTATTCTTCTATGACCATGGTGTCTGTTTATCACATGCCTCAAATTATTCTCCCCAAGGCAACGGACAGGCCGAATCCACAAATAAAAATCTGATCAATATCATGAAAAAATTGGTGGACGAAAGAGGAAGGGACTGGCATAAATGGATATATGAGGCACTTTGGGCAGATAGAACCTCTCATAAGAGGTCTATTGGCATGAATCCCTTCAAATTAGTTTACAGAGTTGAGGCATAGTTGTCCCTACCTCTACAGCTGGCTGCTAAAAATCTGCAAAAGGTAATAGAAGATGGGGTGTTTTCTAGTTCTATTGAAAAGCGGATATTGTACATACAAAAGATTGAAGAGGAAAGAAGAGAATCAGTGGATCATATTATAGAGCATCAGGCAAGGGTGAAGAGAATTTTTTATTAGAAAGAAAGACCTCAAAAATTTATGGAAGGAGATCAAGTGTTACTTTGGGACAAAAGAAAAGAATCTAGAGGAGCACACACCAAATTTGAAAGTCTATGGAAAGGCCCGTTTGTCATTTCTCAGGAATTAGGTTCCAATGCATTCAAGCTGAAATATTTTAATGGTGATGATCTGCCCCTGTCCTATAATGGACAGGATCTTAAGATTTTTAAGATTTAAGTTTCCTTGCTGCCTTCATTGTAAATATGTGTTTAACCTACTTTGTTCCTTGCTTGTCCCCTATTGCATCTTTTTCATTTTTGTGTCCCTTTTAGTTGAAGTCAGTTTAAAGTTGGTTTGCGGAACCAGAGATCTCAAGTTCATATCTGATCCTTTATAGTCTCATTCCCTAGTAGGAGCCAATAGTTACCTTGTGTTTTCAATACATTAACAAAATCAACCAAATCCTAATCTGTCAACTTGAAGCTGAAGTTGAATAAAAACTATACTTCAACTTCAAGTTCCATCCAGTTTTCTTCACCCAATGAAGTCAATGTTTTTCCTCGTCAGTCTGAACCAACTTGTGTAAAGTTGAAGTTGAAGTCGAAGTTTAGTCAAGTGACTATATTTCAACTTCAACTTCAACTCCGTTTATTTTCTGACGAAGTTTTCTTTCTTTCTCATAGGTGTTTTATTGAAAGAAATGGGAGTTTTTTTCTAAAACAAAAGAATGGGTCCCACCTCTTGTCAGTTCTAAAGATGTGAAAGGAAATAAATGTGACAGTTAGGAAAATGCATGCGAAACACAGTCAGTTTTTGGAGAATAAAAATGGAGATCTGCTGATGTCATGAGAAGTTAATCCGCATGCGGATTTGATGGGAATTAACCAAAAGCAGTCTTGTCAAGTACATTTGGCATGCCTGGTATTAATTCCTTAACTCGCTCCATATCCGCCCTAAGATTTTTACAATTACTCCTTAAAATTCCCTCCTTTTCTAGTATCATTGTTTATCTGGCCATTCTCAAATTCCAAGCGTCAACTGGTAAGAAAAAGGGCTAGAGTGCTTGGCTTTGCTGAAAAAGGTGAGTGCATTATACAAATTTCTTTGTCATTTTTCTTGCACCTAGTTTTGGTTAGAAGTGTTTCCAATTTTCTTTATTTCTACAAACCTTTCTGTTTGAGAAGTCATGACCCTCTTTAGGCCCAAGCTGCCAAAACCAGAGAAACCATGCTTACTAAGTTCTCTCCTTGAAATTTGGGATTCCTTCCTGGTAAATGTAAGCTTACCTGAGATGTTAGAGTGGATTAAAAGTGTTCAACTAGGGCCCATATACCAAAAACAAACCAGTAGTGGGTTAGTCAAAGCTGCCACTTTTCCATCAGCCATAGGATGCCCTGAGCTGGTTATCAAATGTGCAAACCATTATGACCCTAATACCAGGTGTATCAAAAACACCACAGGCAAAGTGCTAGCTAGAATAAACAGCGATACTGTCAGTTCAGCATTGTAGATTCCTCATAAAGAACCCTATGAGCCTTGGACATTTGATGAGGCTGAGTGCTTATACAGTGAGAACAAGAAGATCTATGACTCTATCGTAGCTCAAACATGGCTCCTAAAACTGGCCCTTTGAGGCTTAAGGTTGCCCAAACCATTAACCATTGAACATTTCATTAAAGAAATTGCCGACATTGTGCTGCTTTTGAACAGAGTAAAAGGAAATGATCATGCCTTTCACTGGGAGAATTGGATGTATTTCTTCATCTAGAAGATTGTTGAAGGAGAGAAATTTATTGATTGGGCTGATTTAATAGCCGAAGGTTTGCATAAAGGTTTATTAGTCGTAAGCAGTTTTGGCACATTTTTCTTGTCTTCCTTTTTGGTCTATATTTTAGCTGCATCTAAAGAATGGGTAGGTCTCCCTCATGAGCCTTGGATGGATGAAATTACCATCTACCAGTATTACACAGTCCTTTAGCTTGATGAACCCTACAAATATTTTTGGAGGGTAAATGATGTTTTTCTCGGGAGGTTGGTTTTTGAACTGCAAGGTCATGAAAATTGCAAACTATCTGAAGAATCAATGCAAGCCGTTAAAATCTATTGTTAATTTTACACTTAATTTCCTATGTTCACATATATCAGAGTTAGAGGCTTTACCAAAGAACCTTTTAGGTTGCCACGTTATTGTCTCGATAACATTATCTTGTCTGAAAACTGTAGGCAACATGTCTGTGTGATAGACCCATCTGAAACCACCAAAAATTCACTTACTTTCCTCTTTCCTATTGAAATTGGCCACTATAGATGCCCTAGTTTCAAGCAAGCTACATTGACAAAGATAGTATTGTCCAATTTATGCCTCAAACCCTATTTTGCAAGGAAATATTTTGATTATATGAGTTTTGCTAAAGATAATATCAGACATGTAGTTTCACTTATCCATGTTCCTCACTTGGAGGAATACTGGGCTAATTGTTCAGATGAATTGGAGATAAGGAGAAGGTTGTGGTCAAGGTTAACTGTGAGTTAGATACAGTTGTTCAAAGTCAACCTTAGCACTAGCAGAATAAAGGAGGATGAAAATGAAGAGCTGGTTGATCCCTTTATGTCAAACAGATTGAATCTCTACCAATCCCTTAACTTTATTGGAGTAAAAAGGAAGAAGATGACTTGCTCTCCCATACATCAGAAGTTTTGAAAAGAACTAAAGATTCGTTGAAAACAAAGAGAACTCACTCAGCCACCTGTAGTACCCTGAGAAAACACTTGAAAATAAAACAAAATAATTCTGGCCAAGAGCTAAATGTTGCTCCTAATATTTGTGTTGGTAATCCTATTGCAGGTTCTGCAAAAGTTGAAGTTGAAGCAGCTATGCCACAGATTCAACTTCAAGTTCAGAAAGAAGTGGTGAGTACCAGAAGAATTACCCAATCAAATACCTAAGGTAGAAGGGTAGCACAAGATAAAGGAAAGGATAAAATAACTATTGAGTTGGATCTTTTTGAGACTACAACCACAACAGAGAAAAACCTCAGTCCTACTATGGCAGATAGCGTGATAGATTCTCAAAAAGTGGCTGATGATGGAAATATGCAAATGAATGTCCTTGCTATAAACAACACTTCTCCCACACTCGATAAAGAACCTACCATGTCTAAATGGTTAGAGACCTCTGTTGGAAGGAAGAGGAGTGTGGTACCCCTTTTAATGCCTATGGATGACTTAGTAAGAAAGTGTTTAGGGAAGTCCTCGAAGGAAAAAAAAGCCAGAAAAAAGTCTAGAATTCACTTTGAAAAAAACACTGGTCACTGGTTAGTAGAAATTGCTAAGCCTCCTCAAGACAGCCTACATGAAGATCTTGCTCCTGAAGATTATCAAGTGTATAAAATAGATCTTGGGAAAGGAGGCCGGACCGTAGACATGAAATTTTTTAAAGCATCCAACAAAAAGATCACAGACAGAGTGTGGAAGGGTGCCTGAGATAAATAAGACATGAAATAGGTGATGAAGAGCATGGCTCAGTACATCAACGCCATCCTCCATCCATAACCTAAACCTCTAAATCAAATGTCCACAATTGTTGATGTCATGTCTTGGGCCAATCAACAATTCCTTGATAACCTGCAAAAGTGCAAAGATATTATGAAGACATTGGAGGAATGGTTGTAATACGTCTTAGTTGAAATGGTGAAGCATGTAAAGCTTTACAACACAGCTCTGAATAAATTTGTTTCTATTATCAAGAAGGTCGAGGAAAACATAGAAGAATATGAAAAAGAAAGGAACAATTGGGTAAAGGAAGTGTTATGGATGAAATATAGGAATTTGGACTGCAAAGGTTCCTCTCTGAATACCTTGTGGCTGGACTAGATGATAAAACACTCTATGTAATTAAAGATTGCATAGAGTGGCAAAATGAGGCGCTCATACAAGGGGTAGTAGAAATCAAGGAGATCCTGTCTGGTCTTAAGCTTGTAGATGAAATAATCTAGGAAGATCTAAAATGGTTCTATAAACATTGCTCAGGTGAAGATAGTGACTCCGTGCCCCTTGTTGAAGATGTAATTAAGGAGATAGAGAAAAAGTTTCTGGAAGTTCAAGAATCAAAGGCACCTATAAGGTAGAATTTTTCAAATATCACACATACTAAAGCTATGCTGATAATTAACCAGAAACACTTGGAAATGCATGAAGAAAAGATAAAAGATCTGGAGAAAGAGAAGGAGGTCTAGAAATAGAGAATCACCTACATTGGCTTGCCTCATCAATCAGTTATCTTTGCATTTACCGCTGCCTATGAAACCTAGAAAGCCAAAAGAATCATGACTGGTGTGGACAATGCTTCAAGAAACTTGGATCCCACTAGTTAGATAGTTGTTTCTTTTTTATTTATCTATTATTTTCCTTTATTGCAATTCAGTTAACACAGTTATGTTAATTGAAAAACTATTTACTCCTGGCAGGGTAATTTTGGATACAGTTATCGATCCTTGATTGGTATAAATATGTAATAGTTGACATCTAAAAGGGTACATCTCTCCATAGATACTAAATCAAAACTACTTTTGTTTAAATTATTCTATGCTTTAAAACTTTGAATATATATTTTTCTGGAGTTGCGACAAAGTAATATAAAATTCTACAGATTTATATGTTA
The DNA here is from genome assembly GCA_018584345.1 of Thuja plicata. Lineage (NCBI taxonomy): Eukaryota > Viridiplantae > Streptophyta > Pinopsida > Cupressales > Cupressaceae > Thuja > Thuja plicata. The sequence goes on along the minus strand of MU223589.1, from coordinate 488,376 downwards.
AACTTTCTGGAGTAGATACTATTGTTTACTTTGTAGTGATTCATGTTCTTGTGGATATCAATTGCTTGTGAAAGTGTAATTTCTCTTTGTTTCACATTGGAAACTTGGTGTTTTGGAGTTTAAAGGTTACGAGAGAGGAAATTAAGTCACTCATCTATTTCTTAATTTTAATATCCAATCATGTGGATGATTTTGGTTATTAAAATTGAATATTTTTCAGTATACACATTCTTTTTATATTCATGAGTTAATTGATGCAAGCTTTTCAGTATTTTTAGTAAAATACTCATTGGGAAGATTTTCCCTCAAAAGAGGATTTAACAATTATCTTTTCAGTAAAGGTAGCTACACCTTGCATAACATAAAGTAATATCAAGCATAGAATTCCTTATCCTTTTTTAGGAATTCAAATAGTTAGTCTAAGGATTTTCCCTATTCAAAATAACTCTTGGGAAAAAACTATTTACTAACACATATTATCACATCCTTCTGGAAAGGGAGAGGGATTATCCATTATCACATTACTCCAATAGGGAGAGATTATATCCTCAGGGAGAGAAATTGTATGGAAAGATTATACAAAGGGAGAATTGCTGACAAGAGAAAAAGACATCAAAAGAGAAAGAACAATCAAGGGAGAAAAATTGACACAAGGAGAGAACACAACACAGCACAACACATTAGATGACAGGAAGTTGCAAGAATAAAATCTAAGCTAAAAGAAAGCTTACCGATTGTCATACATTTATCGGTTAACAGAACAAAAATATTGGTAGTTTGATGAATCTCAACTGTTGTATTTCATATTGTATTAGAAATAGTATAGTGTGATAATATAGTATGTTTCCATCAATGCCAAAGGGAGAGATTGATGACATCTAACTAATTGAATGATTGATAATGTTGAGTTGAAGATAATGCAGGTCATTAAATCAGTTAATGGACTATATTGTCATTTATGTCAACTTGATATCATCTATATGATCATGTACATAATGCCAAAGACTTCAGAGAACCAAACAAACAAAGGTTATGCTTTCAGCAATGCATAAAAGTCAAGTATTCACTAAGTGACAAACAACATTGACGGAGTGCACACCGATGGATAGAGAAATGAAGAACAGTCACAGTGATACCCGACGATCAGAAGTATTGTATTGCCCGACGAAGGAAAACCATAGGATGCCCGACGAGCAAAGTCATAAGGTTACCCGATGGATAAAGACATAGAGTTGCCCGAAGACTACAATTGAAATGATGCCCGACAGATGAAGATCACAAAGCTAACTGGAGTCTCACCAATGAATCAGTTAGTTGTCACTGAAAACTAACTACAGTGGTGACCGAAAGAATAGAGAGTTCAAAAAATGACAAAATATCTAGCTGGTAGAGCTAAAGATAGAATTAGCTGGTTGTTTACTTTGTTTTATTCGACCAGAGATAAGTGATTGATTTAAAGATGATTTGTACAGTTGGAAAGAAGATATCTATGAGACAAATCAGGAGTTATGCTTTAAATCTAATTAGCTGGATTGTTTATCATGCCAAGAATCAAGAACCAAGAAACAATAAATATTATGTCTATATAAGAGACAAACTTAATTCATTTACAAATGGGATTAAGGGGAGTGAATAGAAAGAGGATGCTGAAGAGAAACTAGTGAAGAAAAAATTCATGCAGTACTAAACAAACAAGCTGAAGGAGAGCTAAGGAATTCTTCAGACACGGATGAACAGTGAGCACAACATTATAAAGAAGAAAGTATGGAGCACAAGGATTGAATTGATACATTGGTCAGAGAGGTAATGTACTTAAATAGATCAAAAAATCTTCAATTCAAAGTTGCAATATGGACAAGTCATAGTGTTTTAGATTAACCATTAAAGCATCAAGTGTCTTAACTGAGTAGGACTTAACAATCTTCTATATATTGAGGTACATCTCAAGGAGTGCCAAAAAGGTTGATTCATGAAAGTAGCATTGGACTTGCTTGATACCTATTAATAGTCTAAGAAGGAGTCTGATTAAAGGATGGTAGCAATAGATGCCTAATACTAAGTGACAACCTTTATGTATAAAATCCTCTAACAAGGTCGCACTTAACAGTGTGTTTGTAACCTTTAACAGGGTTGGCTCGTAATAGGGCTCACTTCAGAAGAGTGAAACTTTGGGGCACCGGTCCTAGTGGTTTTTACCTTAATAGGGTTTCCACATTAAAATTCATGTGTTATGTGTGTATGATTCATTTATTTACTGTTTTGCATCTTACATAGCTAACTCTAGATTGATTGGTATACTTTGCTTAATTACTAAGTTTCAGTAAATAGTTATAGTGCTTATTGGTAATCAAGAAAGAAAAAGGATTGATAAAGAAAAATGATAGATCATTAATCATTATTAGTATTTCATGGCATGCATCTAGTAGGGACATAATAATCTGAGATTTATTTATTGGTGGTTAAGTTTGAAGTTTAAATTTTTGAGGCCACTGATTTACCCCCCCCCCCTCTCAGTTATTACTAACATAGATTTTTTTTGAGAAGTATTCATGACATGCATCTCTAGTTGGAGAAAGCAGTAAGATTACCAAGACAATGGTATCCTATGCTTGACAAGCCAAAAGCTACCAAAAGCCTACCCTAGGATGACCTAGCCAGGAAGACTATTGCCGAGTGGGATAGCAGAGGCATGAGATTGAATGGAGTCATATACATGGAATAGGAGTTTGGGGTTCATGTTTTTGCACACAAAATCTATAATTCTAGCTGACCAAATAGTGTACCATGTGAGGCTATGGACTTGGCATACAAAGTGGTCAAGAACAACCTTTCATTCAACCTTGCCGAGTTGCAACTCATCCAATTGAGAAAGAACATGGAAAGGATCTAGGCATAAAAGAAAAATCCATGTAAGTTTGGTTCACTTCTGGTTTGCATATTATTTTATATTTAGAATTTTTTCCCTTCCAAAGGCATAGTTGTTTGGAAGAAGGACAGGCCCATAGTTTATCAGATAAATGATTCATAGCATAATTAGGAGATAATTTTGAGAGCATCCTGCATGCATATTTTGAGAATTTCAGATAGAAGATGAAAAATAGATATAGGATCCCTAAAAAATTGGTATAATACTACAAATATGATATTTTATTCCTAGTTTACTATGATAAAGTATACATTCAAGTAGTCAAGCCTAGGGTTGCATGGGTGAAACCTCTTGCATATGAGGTTAACATTGATGAGACCACAAATATAATTGAGGCTCTTGTGAATGAGCCTGTTGATCCTAAAGTACCATACTTTGGTACTTATGTAGAAGAAAAGGGTATAATTTCATTGGAGATTGATATCCCTAAGATCTTGAAGAGAGGAAAGAAAAGGTTAGAGAAGTTTGAAAAGAAGTATGGCAAGACTTTAGACTCTCCTTCCTCTGTCACTGAAAGCAAAGAAGATGAAATTAAGATAGAAGATGTTGAACCAGAAAAGGAAGAGGAAGAGCTAGAAGAAGAACCTCCTAAAAAGAAGAAGAAGGTAGCCCCCAAGTAGAAAACAAACATCTCCACCCCTGTCATCACTACAAGAAGATCTAGAAGAAAACTTATATTTCCCAAGGAAGATGAAGAACAAGATATCATCATAATCAAGAAGCCACCACCTAAATTTGAGTAGAAGGTTGAATATTTTAAAGGAGGCAGTGGTATGAGTTCTCTATAATAGTTGAAATATGCTTCCAGAACTAAGGAAGAACATAAGAAGATTGAGGAAGCAGTTGTAGAGAAAATGGCAAGATGGAAGTATGATCCATCTGAATTGAAAAGTCATATGACTAAAGATCTATTCAAAGCAGTGTCTATTCCCTGGGGAAATGCAATTTGAAGACAAAAATATATTAGGAAATAGACCTTGAAGCAATTCATGCCTGCTATGACTAATAAAGATGTTAAAGAGGTCATGACCATATATGAGAACAATCAAACTATAGGGTTCAAGACATTTTAGATATTTAACAAGAGAATAGAAGATGTTGTGCAGGCTGCTACAGCAGTGTGGAAGCCTATTTTTGAAAACAAAGGAGATGATAAGGTAGAGGTACTGAGTACAAACCCCAAGGTAAAGAATAATGATGAAGAATTACCTAAGGTGGAAACTATTGAAGAATCCAATGAAGAAAAGATAGCAGTAGAAGTGATGGCATCCCTACCCTAATCACCTATATAGAAAATCCTATCTCTGAGCAAGGATAAGACTAGAGAATCTACATTTGGACTAGTAGGAACTGATCATCAGGATCCACCTACTACTGGGGCAAGCCTAATCGAGTCACAAAAGTTCACTTTGAATGTTTCTATAGTGAGAATTGATGCTACAGATGATGTAGAAAAAGATAATGATCCACTAGATACTAAAGTCAAGGATGATAGTGGATAAGGTAAGGAAATTGTTCCTTCACCTAAACCCAAGGTCAAGGAAAAGGGAAGGAAATAGATACTGATGATATTGATCTTGAGGAAGATATTATGATTCCAAATTGGGATCAATACAACTTCACAGCTTAGAGAAGATGGATATACTAGGGGAGGTATGGAAGAAAAGAGCTGCACAACAAAAGCTCCAAGAAGAAAAGAAGAGAAACAAAGTGCTAGAGGAAATAAAAGGTATATTTCTATATGCACTAGAAATAGAAGTTGATGAGAATAATTCTATTATGGACAAACTTTTTGATATAGTCCAAAAGTTCAATAAATATTTAAGTGGTCAGGAGGAACTACTATAGAAGGAAGAAAGAAAGTTTGAGAATACATTTCTAGAGGATTTTGTAGGCAAGATTAAAATTAACCAAGTAAAGATAAAAACTCTTATTAGCTCTCTAGAAACTACTGTAAATAATGTAGTGGCATTATTTGTAAAGTTGAGTGATACTTCCAACTCTACCATGGAAATCAAGACCAAGCTAACAAAGATAGATACAGATTTTAAAGAAAGTGTAAACCAGTTGGTACTTAACCCTAGTTCAAGTTTAGCACACTTTGTGAAGATCAAGTATCTAACTGATATGCAGGAAGAAATACTAAGGGAAGAAGCAAGAATAAGGGAATCTCTTAAAACTATGCAGTTCCAACTCCTTCCACACATGGATGTCATGCATAAACACATTGCTCATGCAAAGACACTCATACATGACAACAAATTTTTAGTTCCAAAAACTTATGGAGTGGTTAGCAGAGATATAGATAGATTTGCACATCCTAAAGGTGTTGCAAGAAAATTGGGACAATACTTTGTCTCAAATTTTGAAGGTACATAGTGATTTCCTATCCTACTTTTGTATTACCTTATAGATATATTTGGCATTTGTATATAGGGAAGAAGGGGGAAATGTATATATGAAAGAAATATATGAGGAAATAAAGGTACAGAAGAGAAGTAGAGATGATATATCTATAAGTATTACAAAAAAAATTTGAAAAATAAAAAATAGAGTCAGTTGTCAAAACCCAAGCAAGTACCTAAGGACATGCTAAGGGGGAGTTTTGACTAAGAAGTTTGAGCAATTTTTTTTGGTATGATAAGTGTTTTTGGTCACTAATGCCAAATGGGGAGATTGTAGACCTTATGGAAAGACATGTTCTCAATTAGTACCAAAACACTTAGTCATTATAGTGTTGACCGAGCCAGTAGCTTGAAGTGCAACCCAAGGAGTTATAGTGTAACCTGAGCAGTGGTAGTGTCGACTAAGCAGAGAGTGGAAATCAGCATTACTTGATTGATCAATGTTACCCGAGTACACATTATATCCTGAGTACCTGAGTTTACTATATTGTCTGAGTGATAGCATATTGCCCGAGTGCTAGTATATCACACGAGTGGATTACTGGACCCAAGTAATAGTATGAGGCCAAATTTGTTTATATTGTTTGATATTATTGCATATCATGGAAGGTAATTTACAAAGGAATTTGATTTGGATAAGGTATATATGTAAGGTACTTTTTTTTATCCAAATAAGTGAGAAATAAGTATATATGTGAATATGAAGTGGCAAACTGATTAAGAAGGTTGCAACAGTATAAGGAACAATAGAGACTCGTCCATCCCTTTCAGGTGATTAGTATTATATCATTGGATCTTATTTAGCAAATCAGAGTTGCATAGAATATCATCCACTAGTTCATCCTAACAGGTGCATCAGAAAAATCCTTTAACAAGGTGGACTTAACAGTCCTTTACAAATCTCCTAACAGAGTTAAATACTTAATTGTATTGTATAAATTCTTTCACAAGGTGGACCTAACATTCCTTATTTCTCCTAACAGGGTAGGCCATCAGAAGTGGTCAATTGTAAGCTTTAACAGGCTATATTTATACTGCAGTAATAAATCTTGTGGGTACCATCCCACCCCAGTTTTACTTTCTATTTGGAAGGTTTCTGGGTAACCAAATATTGTGTCAAGTGTTGTGGATGTTTGTTACTTTTCTATTTCATGGATGCAATAAGACTAGATAATCTAATAAAGGATTAAAGATATTAATTTTTTTTGTTTAAGAAAAAGTGGGCAAGCCACTATATATATTATTATTTATAAACTAATTTGAAAGCTCATCCGGGAAAGAATCAACAAGAAAACCTGGAATCATCACTTATTACAAAATTTTGACCCATAATATTTTCAACACCATGGCAAAATCGAGGGGGAAAAATTCAAAATTATGAGGTATACTTAAACTATCTAAACCTATCCATTAAACCAGCCACATGGGCTCAAAACATTACACATATGTTTCGACCAAATTCAATAGTTCTTGGGCAGCACCTCTCTGTGAAATTGAGAACATGAGTCACAATGGACGCAAACCTCAAAAAGAGCCACCATTGCACAATTTTATGATGTTCCAATATACAATGAGCCCTATATAAATAGACAAACTCCAACACTTACAGATTCCAAAAATATTTAATCCGTTCATTTACTGCTTTCTGTTCCTTTTAGTGTTGCATCCCACTTGGACTGGTTTATGTGTGTGGGTTGAGATGATCCATGTGATATACATGTGATCAATGGTCTTTCACCAATTCCTTTTAATTTGAGCCCCATACTGAACCCACCACGTGTCCCTATGATATCATGCTAAGAGATCATTTCTGATTATTCCTTAGCTGCAATTTGGGTGCTTGTACGAATCCGCAGAATGTTGAAATGAAAATAAATTTCATCCATTGTCAAGTGGTTTATCAGCATTAATCATATTACAAAGGCCATCATTCTCAGAAATGAGCTCAATTGAGGTAGTTGCTGAAGTCATGTGCCCATCACATCCCAAATTTGATAGCATGTTTGCTACTTTGTTGCCTTCACGGAGTGTGTGGGAGAAAGTTACTTCTTGGAATTTATCTAATAGGGACCAAATTTGTTTAATAATATACTTAAGTTTCCAAGAAGAAGAGTGTCTTTTTACACACACATTGATTATGACTAATGAATCACCTTCAACTTGCAAGCGCTCAAATCCTCCCTGCTTGGCAAGAATTAATCCCACGAATAATGCATGTGCTTCAGCAATATTATTTGTGACATTAGGTAGGGGTGAGGCTATTAGTGCTAAAATGTCACCTTTAGAATTTCTAATGCAAGCCCCCATTCCTTACTTTCCTGGGTTTCCTCGGGATACCCTATCAATATTTAATTTGACTAAATCCAGTGAGGGCAGATTCCATTTAACTTTTGATTTGTCAATTTTAATTATGTTCTTCTTTGCAATTACACACCTAATGGGAATAAAGAGTCTTTTCCAAGCTCACATAATTAAGCTATCCCAATGAGTAACAACTGGATTGAAATTACATTTAGTCAATTTGGCATTGATAACTTCTGATATGGATTTATCAATGCCACGAAGAACTGCTTCAATTGGAGAGGAGCCCTTCCTAGATATGCGTTTATTTCTTTCCCACCAAATGGCCCATACAACTAAATCTAGTGTGCATTTCCAAATACTATTAAAGAGGGAATTTGAGTATAGGTCTGGCCATGACTGGAAGAGGTCCCAAATATTGTTTGGAAGAGGGGTTCTGAAGTCCAATTTACATAGAATGAATAGCCAACACTGTTGTGCAAATGGGAAATTCATAAATAAATGATCAACTATTTGATTTGGGCCATCACACAAAAAGCATTTAAATGGTGGTGTTATTCGGAATTTATCTAACCTCTCACTTGTCAAGACTCTATGCTTAATTTCAAGCCAAGTAAAGCATCCTGTTTTTGGTAGAACAATGTGGTTCCAGCAAAAGGAGAAATCCCATGAAGGAGTCTTTTCTGACCCAATCTACTGCAGTAGTTTATATCCCTCTTTAATTGAGTAATTTCCATCTAATGTCAGAGCCCAGATTAGTTTATCCTCATTTGAAGAAAGGTATACATTTCTTGTATATAATATGTCTCTAAAAGTATTGTTCTCTTGGTCACTTAGTGGTAATTCCTCTGGATCCTTCCAAATGAGCTTACCTGAGAATCTACATTCTTCTGAGATTTAATGGATAAGTTGAATTCCCCAATTGTATTTTGAAGCCTCTTTAACTGCTATGATATTTTGGGTTATGGACAGACGGGGTTGTCCATTCCACGAGTCTCTCCAGAACTTTACACTGCAGCCATTATTAACCTCCCAAGATACATACTTCACAATAATATATCTTGATGAAGACATGAAATTCCAAATGGTTGAACCTTTGGGAGGATTTTGAATTGAAATTATTCGTGAAGGTTCATTATTGTCCAGGTATTTTTGATACATAATTTGACACCATTTAATGTGGGGTTTTGAGTACGTTTGCCAAATTAGTTTACCACCAAATGCCTCATTTCTTCTTACTAAGTCGTGCACCCCTGTACCACCTACTATAGGGATATGTGACATATCTTGTAAATATATTAGAGGTATCTTCTTTTCTTATTTCATATTTGTTGTCCAAAGAAATTATCTAATAAGGGTATTAATCTTTTGTAAAATGGAAAACGAAGCCTTAAGAACTTCTAAATAATAATTTGGGATGGTTGATAGTACTAACTTGACAAGTAGGATTCTGCCTAACAAAGATAGCCATCTGGCTTTCCAAACTATTATTTTGCCCTTAATACATTCCAGAACCAAAGACCAATAACTTGCTTTGTTTGATCCCATAAAAAAGGGGATACCAAGGTACACGGAAGGCAAGAAATCCTCTAAAAATCCAAGAATCTAAACAATTTTGTCTGATGTAACTTTATTAGTGTTAAATAAGTAAATCTTGGATTTTTGTGCATTGATACTTTGTCCTGAGACTGTGGAATATAACTGAAGAGTATGTTTAATTTGTCTAGCCTCATGCACATTTGAATTCCCAAACAAAAGAGTATCATTAGCAAACAAAGAGTGTGTGATGGAGATAGTGGTGCCACCAATATGCGCTCCCTTCAAAGACCCTACTACATTATTTTTCTGTATAACTCTATTGAATGCTTCTGCCATGATGATAAAGAGCACTCGGGATATATCGTGTCTCCTTGCCTAACTCCTTGTGTATAGGAGAAGAAGCCTGATGGTTTACCATTAATGATTACAGAAAACCAGGCTCCCGAGATGCATGCTCCAGTCCATTTACACCAGCCATTGGAAAAACCCATCTTTTGTAGAACTTTAAATAAAAAACTCCAACAAACTCTATCATAGGCTTTCATCATATCCAATTTGATAACAAAGTTGGATGATTGATTCATATTAATGGAATGTAGCACCTCATGTGCTACCAGAGCCCCCTCCATAGTTTCGTGACTCAGCACAAATCTCCCTTGTTCAGAGGAAATAATGTTAGGAATAAGATGTTGGATTCCAAAATTATATGGCCTTCGTAATGATCTTATAAGTGATGTTGTAGAGAGAAATTGGTCAAAAATCTGCAAATGTCTTAGGCTCCTTAATTTTTGGAATGATAGCAATGTTGGTCATATTGAAATACTTTAGCATGCTTTTATGCTTCCTTGACTCTTCCACTGTTGCTAATAAGTCCCAACCAATAACATCCCACTAGCTTTGGAAGAAAAGAGTTGTGATGGTTCCTGATTCAGCCCCCCCTCTGAGTCACATAGCCTACAATATATTTCCAACAATTGTATCAGTTGTTGATTTCGTAGAAAACTATTCCTTTGTTCATCCAAAGGCAATTCAATCAGAATACTATTTTTCAGAGAAAATTACTATTATGGTACATGTGTGTTATCGACATGCACAATTAGATTTGGATGGTATTAAGAGCACATTTGAAGCACAGGTCATCAAGAAGGAATATCATTTTTATATAATTGATGATAAAGATCATAACATTAATTATGTAGAATACTAGTTCAAGATGATTTTTGCAAATTTGAAAGAAAGAGGCATAAAATTTGATAAAACTTATGTTTGGTCAGATGGATGTGCTACAAAATTCAAATCACCTAGACCATTTTATGCACTATGTAGATATCATCATAATTAAAACATACCACATGCATGGAGTTTATTTGAGAGTGGACATGGTAAGGTGAACATGATGGTGCCGGAGCTTGCATCAAATGTCTACGAAAGTATCAAATAAATTATGAGGGATTTTATATTAAAAAAAATGCACATGATGTTGTTGAATGGTGCAGGAAAAATTTCACACAAAATGAGAATGAAACATCCTCAAGAATGACTCAAGTGGTACCATATAGTTAATTTTGGGAGATAAAATGTATGCACGCATTTTTAAATTATTCATGTGTGATATATATATTTAGTCAAGTGTTTAAATTTTACATTCTTTATTCAAATTATATTTATAGAGCATTATATATGCATGTGTTAAGGTGTGGATATAAAAATTATGCATGGTTGCAAGATGATAGAAAAGATGAGATCTTTTCATTCAGTTATAAGTACAAATTGTCACAATTAGATGTTAAACACTAGGGACTACTCGTAATTTTGTTATCACTACATTGCTGACAATTATAAGGAATGCATCAATCATGAATGTGGATATGTAGGTGCACAACATCTAGTGCCACTATTTGTTAGTGATACATTTGATAGAGATGAAGATGAATAATTTGATGATGGTCTTTTGATTTCTACTGATTATGATCATATCTCAGGACTGGTTAAAATTGGTAAGTACATATATTTAATTGAGTTTCACATTATATGACATTGAGTTGCATGTATAGATAGATAGATCTATAGATTGAACTAAGTAAATTTTAACATCTCACATGTATATAAATTTATTGTGCAGGAGATATCTTTGCAGTATTTTCTAAGCATGGAAATGTAGAAGGTGTTAGTTATTATTTATTGTGTTTTACTGCAGAGAGGATGAAGTTTCTTGAACCTGAAGAAAGTAATGGAATTTGTTTCCCCATAAATTTGTATGCCTTACATCAATATATTGAACTCATTTTGTAAATTTAAAATTTCAAATTTTTAACAAATCTCAAATTTATTTTGTTAAAATTTGGAAACTACTAGTTCAGTTGTTTTAGAGGGAAAATATTTCAAGAAAATCAAAGTAATTGAACATGGTATTCACTTTGTTGATTACCAACTAGAAAATAAGTTGTTTCAATATAGCCACCTAGTAGTTTCCACCTCCCTTTGTCTCCATACTGTTAAATCTCAATGTGGATGTCATAAGTGGAGACTAGATAGTGAGGATCATGAGAGAATATTACATGTTCTCCAAGAAAGGTCTGAATCAATTGAGTTTGTCTAAAAATTATAATACATGTACCTATTTCATGTGTTAGGACCAACTTGATATCTCTCGATTAGATGGACTATACTTTGTTGATATATTTAAACATATGATGCACTATAATTTATTGATATATTTAAACATATAATGGACCTATTTGATGGTTCAATGGTTTTAATATATAAAATTGTATTTATGCTTTTATATATATGCTTGTATACACATGGTTTTATATGTATGCTTTGAAGGTTTGATGATTTTTGTAGATTGCTTATTATTTAAAGATCCCCTTAAGCCATTAGTTATTTTTTATGATATTAATTAGAAACCCTTAAGACACCCCTTAAGACCTCCCCTTAAGACATTAGTTATATTACTAATGATATTAGTTAGATTACTTATGTATACTTTATATGTACTCTTTTATGTACTTTAAATATATTGCTTGATTAATTTAACTAGAATCAAATCATATATGTATAACCATCCCCTTAAAACCACATCATCTAATTAAATAATCTAATCAAATCAAATAATTTGTACATGTATATGCATCCAATACACTATCAAATCAAATCATCTAATCAAATGAAACCATCAAATCAAATCAAATCAAATCAAATCAAATCATCTAATCAAATGAAACCATCTACGCGTATTCTCATCTAATCAAATCAAATCTTAAATGCATAAACATTAAAAAAAACATGTATAAATCATCATGAACTGCATCATAAATCTATATAATGTCAAATAATAAATTATCTAGAGATTTTTCAATAATAAATGTTTAACACATAAATCATCTATGTCTAGAGGTCTAGATAGCATATAAAAATATGTATTGAAACATAAAATGAAAATATCAAACATATAATAATGACATATATAATGAGTCTCAAATCAAATATCTATGCAACATGTCCTAAACTAGGGAGTCATGTAGGTGCATGCAAACAAAGCGACCCTCTGACCAACTTTCATGAGCATCCTCTGACTGTGAAGCAACAACTAACCTCTGTGAATTTAGGTTAACAATTTGTTGTGTGTGTGTGTGTGTGTGTACATCTATATACACACATATACATATATATACATATATAAATATATATA
>MU223589.1:452839-467660 GCA_018584345.1 Thuja plicata | reverse complement strand
CAAATTAACAAAGGAAGACAAGACAACAAAGGTAAATCAGACTCTATACAGATCAATGATAGGAAAACTCATGTATGTTGTACACACTAGACCAGATATTGCACATGTAGTAGGGATTGTTGCTAGAGTTTCTACTAACCCCAGGGAATCACATATAACAGCTATGAAAAGAATTCTAAGATATCTGAAAAATACTGAGAAATTTGGATTATGGTATAGAAGAGAAGGAAAATTTGAGCTGAAAGTGTTTACCGAGGCTGATTGGGCTGAAAATCTTGATGACCAAAAGAGCACAACTAGAGGAGCATTCTTTATGGGTGAGAGACTTGTCACATGGATTAGCAAGAAGCAAGGATGCATCTCTCAGTCTACTATAGAAGCAAAATATGTTACTGTTGCAAACTGCTTAAATAATGCATGGATCAAATAGTTACTAGAAGGTATGCATATGAAGATCATAGAACCAATTATTATCTATTGCGATAACACTATTGCAATAAATATTTCCAAGAATCCAGTCATGCATGCAAAGACTAAACACATTGCCATCAAGTATCATTATTTAAGAGAACAAGTTTAGGAAAAAGAGGTCATACTTGAATATGTGCAATCAAAAGAACAATTGGTTGATATCTTCACCAAGCCACTGCCCAAGGATACATTTGAGTACCTAAGAAAAAGACTAGGGGTCAAACCCATGTCTACCAGTTAGTAAAAGGACTGAAGGCTGCATCAGCCATATATTATCAGAATATCATTCATGATTGATGTAAGCAGAAAATGAACTTCAAAGCTACATCTATATACAGAAAGGTATATATTAGAACCAAGAACCAGAATATATTGTTATATTGATGATGGATAAGGGAAATTCAAGGAATATATTATGGATAGAAAAAAATTGTTTGACAGAATGTCAGATATTTGACAAATATTTGTTTGGCATTTTTGTCAAAGCGAGAGAATGTATCCATCCACATTATCATCAGAAACCATTCATTATCAGATTACTCCAAACAGGGAGAGATCATATCCATAGGGAGAGAGTTTGTATAAAAGTTGCAAATAAAAGTTAGTGACATCAAGAAGTAGAAAAGTCAAAAGAGAGAAATTGACACAAATAGAGGACACAACACAAAAAACACAGAAAGTTGCAAGAATCAAATCTAAGCTAACACAGAGATTATCGATGGTCAGACATTTTTATCAGTTATCAAAACAAATTGTTTGGTAATTTGATGAATCTCAACAACTGTAATTCATGTTGTATTAGAAATAGTATAGTGTGATAATATAGCATGTTGTCATCCATGCCAAAGGGAGAGATTGATGACATGTAACTGAATGAATGTTTGATAATGTTAAGTTGAAGATGATGAAAAACATTAAACCAGTTAGTGGTTTGTATTGTCATTGATGTCAACTTAATATCATCTGTATGGTCATATACATAATGCCAAAGACTTCAGAGAATCAATGGAATAGAGGTTATGCTTTTAGCAATGCATAAAAGTCAAGTATTCACTAAGTGACAGACTACACCGACGGAGTGCACACCATCAGTAAAGATAGAGGAAAAAGTCATAGTGATGCTCGATGAGCAGAAGAAAGTGTTTCCCGATGAAGCATAATTCATAGTGATGCCCAACAAGTAGAAGACAATATTTCCTAATGATCAAGATCCAATGATGCCTAATGGATGGAGATCCTGAAGCTAACTAAAGTTACACTGACGGAACTGGCAGTTGTCACTAGTGACAAACTATAGAATTGACCGATAGAACAGAGAGATCAGAAAATGAAAAAATATCTAGCTGGCAGAGCTTAAGGATAGACTTAACTGATTGCTTTATTTGTTTTATTCAACCATAGTTAAGCAATTGATTTATACAGTTGGTAAGAAGATAACTATGAGATAAATTAGGAGTTAAAGTCGTAAATCAAATTGGCTAGATTATTTTTCATGCCAAGAATCAAGAAACAAGAATTAGAAATAAAGTAATATCGTGTCTATATAAGAGACAAGAATAATTCATTTCCATAAGCAATCAAATACACAAGGGAGTGAATTGAAAGAAGATGCTAAAGAGAAACTGGTGAAGGATAAACTTCATACAGTCTTGATCAATCAAGCTAAGGGAGAGCTAAAGAATTCTACAAACACTGGAAAATATTAAAGCACAACATCACAGAGAAGAAAGTGTGAAGCACAAAGGAATTGAATTGATATATTGATCAAAGAGGTATTGTACGTAAATAGATCTGAATATCTACAATTCAAAGTTGCATTAGAAACAGGTCATTGTGTTTCAGTTTAACCATTGAAGCATTAAGTCTCTTAACAAAGAAGGACCTAACTATCTTCTATAATTGAGGTATATCCTAATAGATTACCAAAAATTTTGATTCAAGATAGTAGCATCAGTCTTACCTAAAGCCTATTGACAGACTAAGAAGGAGGCTGATTCAAGGATGGTAGTAAGATTAGCATAAAGCCTATTGATAGTCTAAAGGTTGATTCAAGGATGGTAGTGTAGATGCTAGATACTAAGTGACAACCTATGTATAAAAATCCTCTAACAAGGTCCCACTTAACTGTGTGTTTGTAACCTTTAACAGGGTTGGCTCCTAACAGGGCTCACTTCAGAAGAGTGAAAATTTGGGGTACCGATCCCAGTGGTTTTTTCGCTTAAGAGAGTTTCCATGTGTTATATGTGTATGGTTTATTACTTTACTTTTTACATTTCACATATGCATTTCTGGATTGATTGGTTTACTCTGGATATTTACTGAGCTTTGGTAAATAAGTTTTATTGCTTATCGGTAATCAAGGAGAATAAGGACAGACAAGGTAAACTGACAGATAGTTAATTATTTCAAGGCATACATCTTGTAGGGACTTAATAATCTGAGGTGTATTGATTGGTGGATTAAAGTTTAAAGGATAAATTTTTGAGGCCACTGAATCACCCCCCCCCTCTCAATTATTACTAACAATTTCTACTCTGGTTTTCTAATGTCTTCTAACATTCTAATTTTATTTTCAAATATTTTCTAACATACTACTACAATTTTATAACATTTTATAACATCCTACTACAATTTTCTAACACTTTCTAACACACTACTACAATTTTCTAACATACTACTACAATTTTCTAACATATTCTAAAATTTCTACTATGATTTTGTAACGTTTCTAATAACTAAAAATTATTTAAAATAAATAACTAACTAAAATAAATATATTTAACGTATAATTTATAATTAAAAATGAGAAAAATGCATGTACCTGATACTAATAACAATCAGAATAACTCAAAAAATCTCGGGATGTGATGCCTTTTTACTGGACGTCACTGGTTCACTCTAAGCCCTGGGTCCACAAGATCTCCAACATTAAATAGTGAAAATGAAATGGGCAACCGAAAAAATATAAAAAAATCCAGTCAAAAATGGTTTCACTTGAAGGGGGTGTTCAAGTGAACTACCTTACATGGGGTAGTTTGGGTGAAGGGGGGTCTTTGTGCGAACACTCCCATGTAAGGTAGTTTGCTCGAAGTCTATTAATGTCTTCGTGCGAATAGGGGTCTTCTAGCGAAGGTAGTAAAAATGAAAAATAATTAGAAAGATAGATTTCCTTTGTACCAAAAAGTGGGACACACTATTATGAGATCACCCATATCTAGTCTTACTTTAAAACCAATTACAAAATTAGAGTAATATTAACTCCAACGTAGAGTTAAATTTAGTTTTTTAATTGTTTGAGAGATAAAACTAAAAGATCTATTTTTTAGAACTAAGCATAAAAATAGGAAGATGGTGATGATGTGATCAAGGTTGAGTTGACACAGTGAAACCTCTTGATTTTTCATGTCTTGAGGAAGAGGCATGTGGTGAATTCCATACTTTGTACGCAGTGCAAACTCCTGAATTGATAAGAAGTTGGGTAGGAAAATATAAGTAACCCATTTTTTCCACACTTATTTCTCCCTATGAACATCTTCCACAATATCGACACATTGTGGAAGTTTATCAACACACACATATAATAATGACTCGATCTTCACTAACCTGGAGAATTTTTTTTGTCTCTAGGGTTTTGGTTTCTTTCACAAACCTAACCTTTTCTTCACAGGATTAAATTATATCACTTATGCCCTTCTCAACTTTTCCATCTTCATTCACATAAGTGACATTAATACATTTCAGATCAATTTGTAGGGTTTCAGTAAGTTCTATCAATTCCTTTATTATTATAACAAAGTATCCCCTGCCTTGTTTCATCACTAAATTTCTCCATTCAATATTTATTTTGTAGACATATCATACATCATCATCAAAGTTGGCCACATTATTTTCTAATAAAAATTTCACCACATCGTACTTCTGTTCTTCGTTCATCTGAGAAGTTATGGCTTCCCATTTTGTTTCCTATTTTTCCCATGAGTTAATTTTTGATTTCATCTCCTTTATAAAGATCAAAGTTTCATCATATATCTTCTTTGAATCTGTGATGTACTTGGAACATCCCTAGATTACTCAATCTATCCAATCATCAAATACCTCAGTCACCAATTTGTATCTTTGAATCTGATCGAGCAATTTTTGATTGGCAATGGATTTGGGGTCAAATGATAGGGTTAATGGAGAGATAGGTTGTGAGCTTGGATTATGAATGATGTTAATGTATTCGGTCATCAAATAGACCATTTTATTCAATTATTTTTTGTCCTTTTCATCCTTCCAGGTCCTATCCATCATCTTTTTAGTAGAAGATGCCAAGTGATGTGTATCTACTACTCTTGAGGAAACTCGAAGATCAACCTTTTCTTCTACAAAATCCTTAGTTGTGGAATCTTCAACTTCTTTATCTACTAGAGGATGGGCTACCTCTACAACCCAACTACCTGAATCTAGATCATAGTCTATTCTCAAAGTAGTTTTTAGCCTCTTGGACTTGGGTGTTTTTCCCAAAAAAATGCTTACCATGTCATCTATGGGAAGAGATATCAACACAACATTTTTTTTTTGATAGAAGCCTATAACCATTTAGAAGTATTAACTTTATCAATTTCCTCCAGAGGAGCCTAGATTGGTGTGGTTTTCAGTATCACCATGGAACCTATGAGGTCTGACATATCTTCAGGTTGTTTCTCCATACTAGTGATCCCTACAATGGGTACTTCCAAACCATGACCACCCATTGTATTTATGAATTCTTCCATGGTATCCAAATACATGATTACCATCTTATCAAGGCTGATAGAGATGCTCCAATGTGTGCTTACACAAACACAATCTAGGACTTTACTTGTCCTAGCCCTCCCTAGATCCTAACCTCACTTCTAGGACCTTAATAGTGTTTTCTCTTTTGGCCTAAGACTATCCTAACTCAACTCCAAGAGTTATTCTCTTTGTTCTTCATTTTTAGGGATCACTAACATTAAGGTTACTCTAATTCTTCACTCGTCCTTAGATAATTCCAAGTGTAAACTCTTCATAACATCTTCACAAGTACTGCAGGGGTGAAACTCTTGCTAAGACAACTTCCTACCTCCCACACAATCCCATTTGAATAGGAAACCATTGGTTCTTCAAAGGATCTCAAGAAAACCAAATGATTTTGTCTTCTAAGCTACTTGGTTAATAAAGACTCGAGTAACAGTGAGTCTTCTCGGTTAATCATGACCCGAGTAACATGGAACCCACTTGGTTAATGAAGCTTGAGTAACAATAATTTTTTCCCACTTCTCTCACAAAACTTCCAAACATTCTTGAAAACAAACTTGATATCCTGAGACCTTTTTTCAAGGCCTAAAGAATTTTGGTGGTCTTAGAATTCTAAGATGCTCGGACAGCGGTTTCTTAGAATTCAGGGTTAATATGACAAATAGGGCTATTTTTAGCAATCTTCTGATTTCTACTCCAAAATCTACCTTAATGGATTGGAAAAAGACTAATCCTCTTAGAGGTTATTTGTAGGACCTCTATTCTTTTAAAACTGTTCTTGGTTCCATCCTTTTAATTGGTCCCCTACAATTGTACACCATTAGTTTTCTATCATGTACCTAACCGGGCACTCTGGACTCGCCTAGGGCATGACCTTAAAAATAGCTAACTGATTCTTCTGAGCTCTTCCTTCCATATTCACATTGTATAATGGCTTCCCTTCCATATCCCTTAGAGCCAAGATGATTTTCATGGTGGAGAGCTACAGGGAAACCATGTTTCCTAAAACTACAAAAACAACAACAATAACTACTCTAATTGCAAAATACTTTGAAAATTAAATCTACTAAACTCAAAACAACTTCACTATTGAATGAGGAATTCTTAAAACTATCTACACTATGCTAAAAAAACACTAGATCACTTATTTCAATCCATCTATCAACTCACAAACTCAAAACAAGTCGACTCTGTACGAAAACCAGAACTCAGAGCTTGTTCATTCCAATATTCCAAAAATCACTCAATGCATTTGTCTATCGTCTCTAGTATCTCTCCTCATGGAAAAGGGAATCCATGATCACTAAATATTCCTTGTCCATTATTATAGGCTATTACATTTAAGACCCATCATCATTCTTTGAAGGGAATCCTATTCAACCAAATGTTACATCGTGCAATATTTTGACAGCATTGACAACTTTGCATAAAAAAAACTTTAGCGATCTATAATCGACCTAGAATGATGTAAAAATGTTCTCGACACTATTTTAGGCATATTTATAACCTATCCTAATCCTTTAAGGCTTTTGGATTCATTTTCCCATTTTGATTCTTAATCTACCTCTATCTACTAATAAAGCATAAACATCTAGGTTGGATTGATCCTAGTCAAATCCACCTAGGTACAATCTTGCAAGACCTTCTAAGGTCAAACCCAAAATCTACTGACTTGGCTATTGTCATTACAAGACAAAATAAAACTAGAGCAAGGATTAGCCTAGGTGCTCCTACACCAAAGGCACTCCTTGGTATTTCTCTTACTTCTAGAGTGAGTAGTGCAAATAAGGGTTTGGTTCTCAGAAGATTTATTTGATCTTTTAGGAACTAACTGTTAGAATAACTGAGAGGGGGGGGGGGGCGCGAATCAGTGGCCTCAAAAATTAATACAATAATCCAACCAAAACTTATATCCATAATATAATACCTTCAATTATCATTCATTCCTACAAGATGTATGACTTATGTAATCTTATCAAATTTATACTACTTGGTGAATATATTGTTTATCTATTTCCAAGCTTTACCAAGTAGAATCAATTAAATGTAGTGTTTACCAACCAATCATGTTTAAGTAATGTGTAAAGATAAACATCAAATAAATGAACCATATACACATTTGACAATGGATTTTAACATAGAAACCCTATTAAGGGAAAAACCACTTGGGACCGATAACCCAAAATTTTCACTCTTTAGAAGTGAGGTCGGTGAAGAGCCAACCCTGTTAAAGGTTACATACATACTATTAAGTGAGACCTTGTTAGAGGATTTAAAACCATTGGTTAGTATTTTGACCTTAGGCATTCACTATGCTATCAACAAGAAAAAACCTTTCGAAACTCTTGAGTATCTCAATACATTAAGGACTGTTAAATCCCACTTGGTTAAGAGATTTTTTGAATCAATGGTTAAACTGAAATAGTAAATGATCTATCCAATAATGCAACTTTACTTTTCATATTTTCAGATCTATTGTTAGTCCCTAATACCTCTTTGATCAATATTCTCTTCAATTCCTTTTCTTTCCTCTTTCTTCTTTTCTTCTTGGTGAATGTTCTTGCTTTTGTTTCTTGGTGTCTATAGAATTCTTAGATTTTTTTTCCAGCATGTATGATCAAATCTGCACGAAGACTTCTACCTTCACCAAAATTATATTCAGAATTCCTCTTTTCATAATTAATTACTTGTCTCTTTATATAGACATGATTTCACCATTTCATCTCCTTGTCATTCTTGTTCTTGACATAGATTTCTTCTTAATCCATAAATATCATCATGCATTGCTTTAATCTTTAAATCTTTGCTTTAGTTTTATCCGTATATTTCTCCTTGACAACTGTGAATAAAACTAGCTTTAAATATTCTTCTTATCCTTAGTTCAACTGGTTGATAAAAACAAATCAATCAATCAATCAATTAACTTTATATATATATATATATATATATATATCTCTATGAGCTAAGTAGTTTTCTCATTTTCTAACTCCAGTTGATTTCAGTCATCAACTCTTATTTTTCTCGATAATACTTACTCGGGTATCATTGTTCTTGGGTAACACTTTTCTCTTGGGTATCACTGTGTCTCTCAAGTAATACTGTCCTTCGGTGTTGTCTGTCCATCACGAAAAATTGTGAACTACTCAGGGTTCACTATTCTCAGGTAATACTATCACTTGGTGTATACCTTTACCGATAATAAAAAATTTATCTCTTTGGATCTTCAAGTATTGTGACAGTATGTATACAAGAAATCATAACATATTAGGTTGACATAAATGAAAATATAATACGTTAACTGATTTAATGTCTTGCATTTACTTTCTGCAGCTCGGTGATCATCAACTTATCATCTTCAACAATTCAATCATTTATAGTTCATCAATATCTCCCTTTGGCATTGATGGCAATATACTATAAACTCAATATGAAATATGCCATAACATACCAAACTTATTATTATATAACCAATTCAAATATCTGACTCTCGGTAAGCTCTTTCTAGGTTAGATTGTATTCTTTCACAGTTCTCTTCTTTTCATCATTCCCTTCACTGAATAGGTGTAGCAATTATGTCTTCTTCTTTTGTCTCTCCCTTTTTTGTAGAATCTCTTCGTCCTTTTTTGGATGGATATGCAGTGTTGAAAATTTTCTCCAATTCTCTCCCTTGGATGGATGGTTTACTTCATTGAATCTTTCTCTTCCTTTGAATTTTCCTCTCCCTGATGGATATTTATTTTCTCTCCCTTTGGATGATCATGATAGATATTTCATATGGATATATGCCTCTCCCTTTGAAAATAATGCCAAATAAAAATATATCATTGAATTCTTTTTGTCAATCAACAATACAACTATGTAGTATCCAATAATATCTCTAGTGTTCGGTGTATATAAGTACCTTTCTGTGTATTGATATATCATTATAGTCCATATCTTTTCTTGCATCAACATGATTAATCTTCTGATAATGTATAGGCTGATGTAGCCTCCAAGTCTACTTAGTGACAAGTAGACAAGGGTCAAACCCCTAGTCTCTTCCTCGGGCACTCAAATTTATCTTTTGGCAATGGCTTTGTGAATATGTCTGCTAATTGTTCTTTGGATTGTACATATTCTAGTATCACCTCTTTCTCTTGTACTTTCTCCCTCAAGTAATGATACTTTATTTCTATGTGCTTTGTCTTAGCATGCATCATAGGGTTCTTTGAAATGTTTATAGCACTACTATTATCACAATAGATAATTACCGGGTCAATAATTTCCATATTCATACCTTTTAGTAATTTCTTGATCCATGCAATGTTAGAGAAATTTGCAATAGTAGCCACATATTCTGCTTCTACAGTTGGTTGAGATATGCATCCTTTCTTTTTACTTATGCATGTGACAAATTTGTCACCCATAAAGAATTCTCCTCTTATTTTTCTCTTTTTATCATCTATGTTTCCAACCCAATCAACATCCGTATAAACTTGTAGCTCAGATTTGCCTTCTTTATTATGCCACAAACCATAGTCTTCAGTATTCTTCAGATATCTTAGAATTCTTTTAAAAGTATTCATGTGTGATTCCTTGGGATTAGCATAGAATATTGCAAATATGCCAATTTCATGTGTTATATCTGGTCTAGTATGTACAACATATATTAGTTTGCCAATCATAGATCTATATAAGGTATGATTTACATCGGTTAGCTTGTCTTCCTTTGTCAATTTGCATCTGGTTGCCATAGGTGTTCCAACAGGTTTGGAATCATCCATTTTGAATATCTTCAGCACTTCTTTGATGCATTTGGATTGTGTGATGTAAATGCCTGCATCCTGTTGTAGAATCTATAGACTAAGAAAAAATTTGATCTCTCCAAACATTGACATCTCAAATTATTTTCTCATTTCATCAGAAAATGACTTGCATAGAAAATCATTACCTTCAAATATGATATCATCAATAAATATCTCATCAATCAAAACTTTATCATTAGTTTCTCCTTTCAAATATAGATTACTATTATCACTTGTTCTGATAAATCCAATACTAAAGAGATAAGAGTGTAGTCTTTCATACCATGCTCTCAGTGCTTGCTTTAATCCATACAAGGATTTGTGTAGTCTAAAAACCATGTTCATCTTGTTAGGATCAACAAACCCTTAAAGTTGTTCAATGTATACCTCCTCTTCTAGTATTCCATTCAGAATTGTAGATTTAACATCCATTTGGTATACTTTGAATCCTTTAGAAGAAGCATAAGCAAGTAGAATTCTTACTTCTTCTAGTCTAGAAATAGGTGCAAAGGTTTCTCCATAGTCAAATCCTTCTTTTTGTGTATACCATTTTCATACCAATCTTGCTTTGTTCCTTGTGACTTCTCCATTCTCATTCACTTTGTTTGTGAATATCCATTTGGTACCAATGACATTTTTGTCACTCGGTCTAGGTACTAATGTCCATGTTTTTTTCTTCTTAATCTTCTCAAACTCTTCATTCATTGCACTAACCCATTACTAATTCTCAAGTGCAATATTAACAGATCTTGGATAAAATCACAAATCAAACATCTAGTGTTAAGTGACTTACTTCTTGTTCTCATTCCAACTCTTTTGTCTCCTTTGATCTAGTCCTGTGGATGGTGTCTTCTGACATACTTAGCAAGTATAGGTTCAGATATCTATTCATGACTCTAATCATCATCTTGACCTTCATTTTGATCTTCGTCATCACTTGGTTCAACATTGTGAGTATTTTCCTAATTTTTTATGCATGTAGCATGTTGCTCGGTTGCTTTGTTCTGTCGCTCAGTAACGATACACTGTTGCTCAGGTAGAGTGTCAAGTTCTTCAATGTAGACAATTTTTTTTTAATCTTATAGTGTCTTTCTACTTTCCTCATCATTTTTCTTAGCAAATTCATCCACTAACATTTTCTCTTTCAACGATTTTGTTAGAGGATTTGTTAAGACATTTTTAAGCATTGCTTTTGGTAGAATATACTAGAAATATTCCTTCATCACTTTTGGAGTCAAGATTTCATTTCTATCATCTTTCAATATATAAATTCACTTCTGAAAATTTCTAAAGTAACTTACATTTGGTGTGTATCCATACCATAGCTCATAAGGTGTCTTATTAGTGTCTTTCTTCAATTGAACTCGATTTAGTGTATAGACAGTAGTACTTACAACTTTTTTCCAGTTGGTTTGTGTGATTCCTTTTTCAATCATCAGTGTTTTGACATAATCAAAAATTTATCTATTCCTTCTTTCAGCAATTCCATTTTGTTGTGGTGTTCTTTGTGCAGAAACATGTCTTGTAATTCCATGCTCATTACAAAAGTTAGTGAATTCATCAAAAATAAAATCTCCTCCTCTATCTTATCTTAAACATTTCAGTTCTTTTCCACTTTGATTTTCAACTATAGCTTTATACCATTTGAACATTTTAAATGCTTCAGATTTGTCTTTTAAGAATATGACAATCATTATCCTAGAATATGCATCAACAAAGAGAATAAAGTATCTATCACCATAATAGCTCTTTGTTCTCATTGGTCCACATAAGTCAGTATGTACTAACTCCATAATAAAATTAGATGTGTCAGTTTCTCTCTTGAAACTAGACTTTGTCATTTTTCCTTTTTGAAAATTCTTGCACACATGACATGGTCAGGTTTTGACATACTTGGTAAGCCTCTTACTTTCCTTTTCTTGTTTATCCTAACCATGTTGTCGAAATTCACATGAAATAACCTTTTATGCCACAACCAAATGCCCACATTTATATCTAATACACAAGTGGTCTCAATACTATCAAGATAGACTAGGTTACCTTTTTTTTGTTCACCAGTACTAATTAGCCTTTCGATTCTAGTATAGATCTTTGCCTTTTTGTTCTCAAATGCAACTTGGTGTCTTGTGTTATTCAGATGTGAAACACTCAATAGATTATAGTTAATTCCTTTCACCCAATATGCATCTTCACATTTGATCAGATTATTTAACATAATGGTTCCTTTTCCTTCAACTAGACAAGGTGAGTCATTACCCATCCTAACTGATCCACCATTATAATATTCAAAAGTTTTAAAATTTTCCTTATCTCTAGTCATGTGGTGAGTACAATCACTATCAATAATCCAGACATCATTTTTGCTAACTTTAGATATGAGTGTAGTTTCAACATACCTTTCTTCTTTGTCTAAATCATCCTTCATAACAACAAATACTACCTCGACATATTCATCAAATTCACTATCACTATTTTTAGATTTGTTCTCAACCATGTAACAAGCCTTCTTTCCTTTATCCTTGTAGTATTGTTTGTCTCTTATGTTAAACTTATTTTTATAAGATCTGTCATTGTTTCTGTCATCATTTCTCTTGTTAGGGCATCTAGCAACAAAGTTTCCAATATCTTTGCAATTAAACCATAGCAATGGTAATTTACCTTGGTATCTATTTTTCCTCTTTGCAATCTTCTAGCCATTAGTGCTTCAATTTCATCAATTTCTTGTTCATCACTATCACTTTCACTATCATTTCTCATAGTGTACTTATGACTAGATTTTCTTATTTTCAGAGAAGATTTGAATGCAGACTCAAGATTTGGTAAGACACTATTGTCATAGTTATTAATCTCAAATGAAATAAGTCTACCAATCAAACTATTAAGAGTAACATTGTTATTTTCTACTACTCCCATTTTTTGAATTGAAGATACTCTAATAGAAAAAATAGGTAGTAAGGTTCTCAGAGTTTTAATTTCCACTATTTCTTCCTCAAGTACTCCTCCTACTCCTCGGATAGAATTAACAACCTCTTTGATTCTGCTACTATACTGAGTGATGTTCTCTCCTCTCATTCTTAGGTCATCAAACTTTCCTCTTATGATTTTAGCTTTAGCTCTCAGCACATTTGTATCTCCTCCATGTACTAGCTTGAGTTTGTCCCACATTTTCTTTGTAGTGGTGCGTGAATTGACATCTTCAAATTCAGCATCGGTGAGTGAATAAGAAAGTTCTATCATCGTAGAATTGTGTTCATGTTTCTCTCTCAATTGATCAACTATCGAACGTCTAGTAGGTGCAACAAATTTAGTATCCAAGTATTTTGTGACATAATTTCCAATACCTAATAGGTGGATTCTTATCCTACTTTTCCATGATGTAAATTTGTCTTTGTTCAACTTACGCACATCCCTTTTACTCATATTGTGATCTTTAGCTTGAGTCTTGAAAATCTCTTTCAAACACCAAATCTCTGAT
Organism: Thuja plicata; assembly: GCA_018584345.1. NCBI lineage: Eukaryota > Viridiplantae > Streptophyta > Pinopsida > Cupressales > Cupressaceae > Thuja > Thuja plicata. Next base: position 454,169 of record MU223589.1, on the reverse strand, counting down.
ACCAATTGTTATAATAACAGAGAGGGGGGGGGGGGGGGTGNGAGGGGGGGGGGGGGGTTTGAATCAGTGGCCTCAAAAAATAATCCAATAATCCAACCAAAACTTATATCCAAAATATAATACCATTAGTTATCATTCATTCCTACAAGATGTATGCCTTATGTAAAATTATCAAATTTATACTGCTCGGTGATATATTGTTTATCTGCTTCTTAGCTTTACCGAATAGTAGCAATTAAACTTAGTATTTACTAACCAATCCTATTTTAGTAATGTGCAAAGAAAAACATCAAAGAAATGAAACATATACACATTCGACACATGGATTTTTAAAGTGGAAACCATGTTAAAGGAAAAACCGCTTGGGACCTATAACCCAAAATTTTCACTCTTGTGAAGTGAGCTCAGTGAAGAGCCAAACCTGTTAAAGGTTGAAAACACACTATTAAGTGTGACTTTGTTAGAGGATTTAAAACCATTGGTTAGTATTTTAACCTTACGATTTCACTATGTTGTCAACAAGAAAAAAATCCTTTTGATACTCTTGAATATCTCAATACATTAAGGACTGTTAAATCTCACTCGGTTAAGATATTTTTGGAATCAATGGTTAAGATAAAATAGTAAATGATATGTTCAATAATACAAATTTACTTTGTAGATTTTAAGATCTATTGTTAGTCCATAATACCTCTCTATTAAATATGCTCTTCAATTCCTTTGCTCCCCTCTTTCTTCTTTTCTACTCAGTGAATGCTCTTGCTTCTATTGCTTGGTGTCTACAAAATTCTTGGCTCTGTTCTTCAACCTGTATGATCATATCTGCATGAAGACTTCTATCTTCACCAGATTATATTGAAAATTCCTCTTTTCATAATGAATTACTTGTCTCTTTATATAGACATGATTTCACTGTTTCATCTCCTTGTCTCTCTTGTTCTTGACATAGATTGCTTCTTGATCCGCAAATCTCATCATGCATTTCTTGAACCTTTAAAGCTTTTCTTTAGTTTTATCCATAGATTTATCCTTGATGACTATGAATAAAACTAGCTTTTAATCTTCTTCTTATCCTTATCTCAACTAGTCGATAAAAACAAATCAATCAGTTAGTTAAGTCTAGATATAGCTCTGCCAGCTAAGTAGTTTTGTCATTTTCTAAGTCTAGTTGATTTCGATCATCAACTCTTAGTTTTCTCAGTAAAACTGATGAAGGGTGCTCCCCTTAATACCACAAACACATAACATAAACAGAGAAACAACCACAATATGCAAGAACAGAAAATTGGCTTCTTATTATCTCCACAAATGTGGAATTACAAACTTTCAG
>MU223589.1:388092-428234 GCA_018584345.1 Thuja plicata | reverse complement strand
TATATTAATATAATTGCATACCGAGTATTCCACTTAATACTTATAAGGTTAACATTTAAAACTTGTACACATTACCGATATATCCATATACATGACTAACGGAATTCTAATTAGTAATAATTAATTCATATGTCTATGTCTAGGTTGTCTTATGTTTAACATATACTTAAAGAAAAATTTACTAGGAAGGATGAAGGGTTACATACCAAATGTATCCTTACATAGATGGAAATCCGAGGGCTCTACACTATCTTTGAAAGATAAACAACTAATAACTTTGCCAAAGTTCCAACTAATCAAGTACCCTTGTATTTTCCTTAACTCAACCATTCACTTGGTCTTCTTGTTAGATCTTCTTCACCAACAATAGATATGGTACTCAAACAGATAATAATAGTCTCACCAGTTAAGGTTTGAAATCAATGACAAAATAACAATTGCTTGCAATGTCACTTTCCAACACTTATAATGCCCCAATTTTTAAAAAAATTCAGTCAATCCCCTCTATTTACATGAAGTGCTTGTATAGACATTTTACCTTAAATTTGGGTGCTAAATTTTGGTTAAGTGAAAGCTCGATCCATTGAACCCCCTTGAACAAGGTTCAACAAAGGTCAAAAATTTCAAGATTGTTCAAGATGGTTCAGTTTGATTCATACAGGTTCACATAGGTTCAGGCAAGTTCAATGAGGTTCATTGCAATTCATAGGTCCAAAGGGTTAATGTCGTACATTCGAATATTTAAATTCCAAGGGAATTACATGTTGTTCCATTAAATGAAAACATCACTACAAGGAATGATGGGGGTTGTGTTTTTCTTAAGTATATTTAATTGGCAAAGGACTTCTGAGCACCCTCCCAAGTGTGGCAATGGTCTTATATTATTTAAACCGTTGACACTTCTATCATTACAAAAATTAGCTAATATGGTCTAACCTATCTGAAAATATAGAATGGGGGAAAAATATAAGGTCATACTATATGTATTATGTGGGATAGATATATACACACTCATCTGGGACACACATGGACCTAATCCACATAGTAATAATGTGCCTAACAACATTGTATGAAATGATTTGTCTAAGAGTTCCCAGGCCACATTGAGGTAAAGTTTGTTTGATGGGATAAGGTCTTTATTTTATCTTGTATTGATTGAATTATTTCAAATTAAATTGGACCTGATAGGTGAAAAAGTGAAGGAAAACAATAGAGTATGAAACTGATATGTATAGATGAAATAGAATTTAAAAGATGGGTCACTACAATTTTTGGACTATGGTAGTAAATTGTTAATGGCTCATGAGTTTTTAAATTACCCAATGTGCACTAAAATATGAATTTCTCAAAGAATGGAGAACTGAGACCTGTGAATGATGAATATACTGAAGTGCTTATAGAAATGTTCAATGTTGAATGTTTGAGTGTAAAGGATGTGAAAAGCCACTGAAAACATTGTCTTAGTAAGTTTGATTTCATGGCACTTTTATAGACCTACACACAGTAACAAATAAATTTTGACTTGTGCATTATTTCTAAAATTGCTTTGCTGAGAACGTAACACACTAGGATTGTGAAAAATATCTGAAAATAAAGGAGATCCAATTGTGGGATAAAACATTATGCCCCCTGTACCAAGACCCAATTTGAGCATCAAAAATATTTTTGGTCCACCCAGCACAAAGAATAATTGTATTTTTTCGTTAACATCTTGAAATATGCCACATGTCATATGTATAGAGATATTATTGGGGAATTATATTTATAATGTCATAAGAGTATAATACTAAAGATTACGAGAATAATTTTTAAACCTTCATTTCAAGATTCAGTTATTAAAAAATGAATAATGTTCCCCCACGTAACTATTTATTATAATTTTTGCAAAGGGGTAAGGGTTCTCTTTTATTCTTTTTGAGAAGTCTGTGTGCGAAGGGGAACAAAAATATTTTTTTTTGTATGGAAGAGGAACATTATATATTTTTATTATGTAGTTATGTGTGTAAAATCAAGACCTGTGTGCTTATAAATAATGTTGAATGAATGAAGAATGCAATATTTAGATCTGAGTAATATGTTGTTTTATTCTAATTGTCTTGGAGATGTTTGTTGTGATGATCATATTCATGTTATTTTTTCATGTCAAGGTGCATATGAATTTATTTTACAACTATGTTTTCATAATAAACTATCTATAACAAAGAGTGTTCTCTTCATTCTGATAGTTATCAATCATGAATGTGAAGTGAAATTTACATCATCTTTTCATATTCAGTCTTATTTAAACTTATTTATATATCCTTGCATATGCTTCATGATTATGAGAAGATATTAGTGCCTTTGTTTCTTTTGGGTGAAAATAATCTTAGTATCTCATTCATTGCACATCATAAGAGGGAGTTGTACCTCTCAATTCAGAGGAAGGTAACCAATCCCATGGTAATCTATCAAACTATTGATGCATTTTTTCCTCCATCTCGGGCATAAGGATTCAATTTGTGTGTTTTCTTTTGGAAGGACAAATCTGTTAACTAACATATTTTTTGTGACTCTTCTAGGGATCTATAAATAAAGGCCTCTTAAAACTTCCTTAGCAGTTGTGTTAAAAAAATGTTTCAATCTTCATCGTTTGATCTTCTTGAACTTTCATAGTCGTTAGATCATCATAAAAAACCTTATCATTTACCTAGGAATCAACAATTTTCCAGCTCATCATTTTAGTCGGGCTCGGTTGATTAAGTTTCTCGGTCAATACCGTGATGTGTCGGCAATCCCTAGGTCGGTTATCACTATGCTCAGTATACACTATATTTACTCGGTATTCAATGTTACTTGGTGTATACAGAACTCTTCAATTGCCATCCACATAAATTTTTTTGTTGTATATCTTAAATGCATAATATATGTTTGTTAGCATAATGATACTCAAATAAGTTGACATCAATGACAATACATTAACTGATTAATGTCTATCATCATATCTGTAACTTGGTTGACCATCAACAAAATGAATTCAAACATAGAATGAGTTGTAGTTCATCAATATATCTCTTTGGAATTGATGGAAACACAATATGAAAATGCCATAGAATACCAAACTTCTATTCTACAACTACAAAATGTTGTAGCTCTCCTTAGCTTGTATATATAAAATGTTTCAGCACTAAAAAATCACCATGTAGACTCTCCCTACAGATTTGACTCTTCTATTCTTGAATATTTTCTCTTTGTAGATAGATATATTATTTGTCTCCCTTTCCCTTTTTTTATCCCTTGCAGTGGATAGATATTTCATTGATCATTCTCTCCCTTTGACAAGAATACCAAAAAGAAAATATATAGCTCTTTAGTAGCCAAAAACAATATCTTTGTGGTACAGGAGCACCTTAGGGTCCTAGTGAAGATCCTATGAATTTTTGGCTTGTAGGTATTTCTAGCCAAACACCAGAGAATAAGGACTATTATAAAGTGTCAAGGTTTTTGTGATATTCTTGTAAGTAAGTGTGTTTAGTTTCTTAGTCTTTGTCTTAGTCCACAAAGTCCTAGATAGTGGGTTTTTACCTTAAGGTTTGAAAAGTCAAAGTTGGTTAGACATGGACCAAGAATCCAAATTGAGTGACCAATGGTCCAATGATGTTTATGCATGATTTTGGATCCAATAGAGTGATTTTGATTTGAGCTATGCAAGCTGGAGTGAAGGAAATGACAAAATGCAAGAAATTGCAAAACTTGCTCATGACAACTTTCCTAAAAAGTTGCAAATGGACACAAATGAACCGAAAGCCCAAACCTAGGGTCTGATCATGTGTGTGGGGGATATTTAAGCCTAATTAAACCCTAATTAAAGGGTTGGTAATCATATTGTATGGATTGGTTTGATGGAAGGAAGCATATGTCTGGTTATTGTAACACAGTCCCTTATATGAGCCTTCATCCAAACCTTAATGGATTGAATGGTAAAATGTGATGGCATGAAATTTTGGGTTTTTATATTTAGATAATTTTTGTGGTTTTTTATTTTTAAAGTTTTTACATTTGATAGTAGTTTTGTAAATTCTTTTAGTTCTTAGTCTCACTGTCCAATACAAAGTGGTTTGTAGGGAAATGGCTCTTTCTTGATATCCAGCGATTGAATCACTATGGCCTCTTGGAATCAAGAAGATTACTGTAAGTAATTTTTAAATATGTATTTTTAGTTTTTTAAAGAAGGAGAGCTATTTTTACAACCAATCCATAGGCGGGTCCAGATCATCCGGCTAGGAGCTTGTAGAGTTGCAGAGGATTAAAGAATGGATGGATGGGTCGGTTTGTTCCAATCTCAATTTGGGAAGTGTGGAGGCATGTGACAAGGCCCAATGGTCAAGAGGAGAAGAGTAGATGAGTTCTTCTAAACACATTTTGAGCCATCAAAAAGCAGACTGGTCTAGAGACCCTAAAATCCCTTAAAAATAGGGGTTTCTTCAAAGTACACTATACAGACACTTGGGAAATCCTAGACCTAGAAAATATCAAAGCCTAGGTTGATTTATGAATGAATCCAAATTTTATTTGGTGGATTATTAAGGGAATTTGGAATTAATTTCAAGTTTTGTCAAATTAGGAGGTCTAATTTGAGAAAAAAGGCTACAAGGCCTAAAATATAGGAGTCCAAGAACTCGATGAAGAAACCAATGGAAGATAGGATGAAAGACCACCAAGAGTCATGGAAATGAGTAGAGAGAAATCCCAAACACCTAGTTCCATGCCTATGAAGTATTTGGAGTTTTTATTTACTTAGGAGAACTATGAATGCCTAGCAAGTCTAGAGAGGGGAAGTGTGGTTTTGAAGTTGATAGGTGAGATCTTGTGAAGAAGAGGAATTGTAGACATAGAGTCCTCTTGTTAGGGTAGGGGAAAAAAACCCTAAGAAGGCTAAGAAAGAGACTTGAGAAGAGTTAGAAGATGTCAATTTTTTGGATTTCCCCATCAAAGTGGTATCAGAGCCATAGAAAGGCTTGGGAAGAGTACTGTGCATTTCAGAGGTGAGTAATTAAATAGGATAGATCACCATGGTGAAAAATGTAGAGCTATAAAGGGACTTGAAAGAGAAGTAAGAGAATAATATACTTCTAGAAGAAGCTATGGAGGCAATGAACAAAAGACAACCAGAAGTTGTAGAGACTGTTGACAAAGTCAAAGAAAAGTTGGAGGATGATAAGGGTAAATGAAAGGCATAGAAAGAAGAGTATGTAGAACCAGAACCAGACCCTTCATTACTAGAAGAACCTTTCCTCAAAGCCCTTAAAGCATTGAGTGGAAAAGAACTTGAAGGTATCCATGTGTTTACTTGTAAAATGGATGCAAAATTAGTAATGGAGTGGATAGAAGGTATGGAAAATCACTTCGAATGTGATGGGAATACAGAGGCCCAAAAAGTGAAGATAAGAAAATCTAGGTTGAGGGTACAAGCCATAACTTGGTGGAAGTTTCTACAAGAAGAGAGAGAAAGAGAAGGAAAGAAGCCTATAGTGAATTGGATGGCTATGATAACCAAAATCAAATAAAACTATCTATTAGATGACTATGAAATTCAACTACATAAAAAGAGACAAAATCTTAGGTAGAAGGACATGGATGTTCCCTCTTACACAGAGGAGTTCCAAAAGTTATGTCTTAGGTCCAAGGTACATGAGGAGGAAAGCATAAAAGTGGAAAGATATCTCAATGGACTCAGATGGATCATTCAATAAGAACTAAGACTCTTTACCCTTACTACTATCCATGGTTGTGTTCAAATTCCCCTTAAGGTGGAGGAAAGAAACAAGAGCCTAGCTCTAGAGGGAGATGCAGAGATTTTAGAGGAGGACATAGAGGAGGTTATAGTGGTAGAAGTAATGAGCATAAAAGTCAAAGGGACTCCAAATTGATTGAACAAGCAAGTGAGCCAAGAAATAGAGGTAGCTATGGAAGAGGTAGGAGTTTCAACAGTGGAGGAAAAGCTACGAATGGTTGTTTTAGCAGAGGTTTACACTTTGCTAGTATGAAATGCTACAATTATGGACAAATGAGACACCCTTCCTATAGTTGTCCAGACAAAGCATCATCCTCACATGGTAAGAAGAAGATATCCTATATCCAAGAAGATGACATTCATGTGAAGCATTCAGAGGTGACTCTTGATTCAGAGAAAGGTGAGAGTCTCATGCTTAGGAGAGTTTTGATTAAATATCCTGGTAAGGAAGAGCATAAAAAAACAAGAGAACTCTTTAGGATCAAATGTGAGATCCTTAGCAAGGTGTGTAGAGTCATCATAGACTCTGGATCACTAGACAATGTAATCTTAGAGGAGGCAGTGTAGAAGTTGAAGCTTAGCGAAATACCCCATGGATATCCATACAAGGTGACCTAGTTAAACAAAGGGAAGAACATATTGGTTAATGAGAAAGTGTGGGTTGATTTTACCATAGGAGAGTACCAAGACAAGATAATTTGTGATGCCTTACCTATGGATTCCTTCCATATATTTCTAGGAAGACCATGACTATATGACAGAGAAGCAATACACCATGGCAAGGAGAATAAGTACTCATTCAAGAAGAATAGAGTCACCTATTAAATATAGTCCCTAATAGAAGATGAAAAAGTGAAGACTATTGACTCTAACACCCTCCTCATGAGTGGAAAAGAATTACTACATGATATGAAGAAAGAAGAAGGGATTGGTTATGCCATAATTGTGAAATGAAAAGAAGAAGAGACACACAAAAAAGCATCTATGCCCGTGAAGGTCAAACAACTACTAGATCAGTTCAAGGACAACATTTGTGATGGGACACTAGATACACTACCTCCACAAAGAAATATTAGCCATCAGATTGATTTTGTGCCAGTGGCATCATTCCCTAACAAAGCTTCTTACAAGATGACACCAGAACAAAACAAGGAGATTGTAAGGAAAGTCCAAGAGTTATTGGACCAAGGACTAATTAGAAAGAGCATCAGCCCATGTGTTGATCCAGTTTTTTTGGCACCTAAAAAGGGAGGTAAGTGGAGGATGTCTAATAATTCTAGGGCAATAAATAGAATCATAATTAGATATAGATTTCCTATTCCTAGGATAGAAGACTTGATGGATCTTCTTGGGGGTGATAAGTAATTTTCAAAAATTGACCTTAAGAGTGGTTATTATAAAACTAGAATGAAAGAGGGGGATGAGTGGAAATATGCTTTTAAAACCACAGAGGGACTCTATGAGTGGTTAGTAATGCCATTTGGGCTTACCAATGCACCTAGTATAGTTATGAGAGTAATGAATGAAGTTATAAAATATTATATAGGTGTGTTTATAGTAATGTACTTAGATGATATCCTCATCTTGAGTAAGACAAAAGAAGAGAATGTGAAACACCTAGAGATTGTGTTGACTAAACTTCGAGAAGAGAAGTTGTCTATTAACCATGAAAAGAGTGAGTTCATGAAACAAGAAATTGTATACCTAGGTTTTGTAGTCTCACGAGGTGATTTGAAAATTAAAAAAAATAAAATTAGAAGACATCCTAAGTTGGCCTACTCCAAAAACAGGGACTGAAGTGAGGATTTTCCATGGATTGGCTCAGTTTTATAAGAAGTTTGTGAGAAGGTTTAGTGATATTTGTGCACCTATCCTAGATACTATTAAAGGTGGAGTTAAGACTACATTCATGTAGACAAAGGAGGAAAATGAAGGTTTTGAAAGGTTGAAGATAGAGATAGCTACACAACCCATCCATTTGCTACCTCGTTTTGACAAATTGTTCATTGCAGAAAGTGACGCAAGAAACATAGTTGTGGGGGCAGTGTTAAGTCAAGAAGGGAGCCCAATAGCCTTCTATAGTGATAGGTTGAATGAATCCAAGTTAAGGTATTCATCTTATGACCTAGAACGTTATGCATTGGTCCAATCTCTCAAGAAGTGAAGGCACTATCTATTGCCAAAGGAATTTGTTGTATGTATAGAAAATGAAGCTTTAAGCTATATCAACACACAAGAAAAACTCATTCTTAGGAACATCAAATGGATGGAATTCCTATAATCATATACATTCACTATCAACCACAAGGAAGGGTTGAACAATAAAGTTTAAAATGCACTTACTAGGAGAGTGCTCACTGTCCGAAAAATTCAATTGCAAAGCATAGGAGTTGAAGGATTCAAGGATTTGTATGCAGGGGATGTAGATTTGTTATAAGTATATAAGGTATGCCTTGATTTTGATAATCATTTTCATAGTAAGTTTGTTGAATACACCATGCAAAATGGTTTTTTATTTAAGGGTAAACAATTGTGTGCTCCAAGGGGAGTCATGAGGGAATACCTCATTCAAGAGAAACATAATGGTATCCTAAGTGCTAACTTTGGGTTGAATAAGACCTTAGATCTAGTTGAAAGATTCTACCATTGGCCTAAAATATAGAAGGATGTAAGGAGATATGTAGAGCAATGTGTGATATGTCAAAAATCCAAAGGCACATCTTCAAATGCATGACTCTATCAACCATTTCCCACACCTAATAGGCCTTAGGAATGCATAAGTATGGACTTTGTCATGAGATTACCTAGAACAAAGACTAGTTTGGATAGTGTGTTTGTTGTGGTGGACCAATTTAGCAAAATGAGTCAATTTATACCCTACAAAACAATCCATGATGCCAGTTATATTTCTCAAATCTTCTTTAGAGAAGTAGTAAGGATCCATGGCTTACCAATACACATTGTCTCAGACAAGGATGTTAAATTTAGGGGGAACTTTTTGAAAACACTCTTGAAGAGGTTAGAAACCAACCTAGCACATAGTTTTGCATATTGTAGACACCCTGAAATGGACAGGTTTGCGACTTTACATTAAAAACACTAATTTTCATCTGTTAATTAATGGGTTTTTAATCATTAATTAATCATCTATTTTTTTCTAAATTCATTTCCCAAATTGTCTAATCAAATTCCCAAAATTAATTTTATTTATTTAATTAATTAATTAATTAAATTCAATTTCCTATAGTTTAAATTAAAATATTTAAACTTACTAATTAAATTCTTCCAATTAAATTAATTTAATTTTATTCAATAAAGCAATTCTAAATCAAAAAGAATTCAATTATCTTATATGTTGAAAACTTTAAATTACATAAATGAATTAAATATTCATTTATTTACAAAGAGATAATCCTTAATTAGTTCACATGGATAACTCCACCCATCTCTTCAGTTCACATGGGTAACTCCACCCACCTCTTCAGTTCTAAAAGGTAACTCACAATTAACTCTTCAGTCAACCAAAATCCATCTCCTCTTTACCAATTGAAGAGGTGGAGTTTACTGATACTTTCTCCAGTTCCCTTTGACCTCAACTGTTCATCTCCCTATCTCTGGGATTGATCTCAACCGTTCATATCATCCTCAATTCCTATATAATAAACCCTTCATAACCATTTGAAGGATCCAAGATTTCAAACTCTCGTGTGCCATTACTCCATCAATTTAGTTCTAGAATTCAAGCCATCTTGCGATCACACACACATTTCAAGTATCAAATTCTTGACACTTCTCAAGTCATAGACGTTTCCCACAGCAATACTGAGCATCGAAAATAGCATTTTGGAAGGAGTGAGAGACAATAGAAGCTTCAAGCACTTTGGGGTTTGCATTCATTTGTTTTCCTTTCTTTTCTGGTACATTTTATTGGTTATGTTTCAAGTATTCTTAAATTAGTAGTTTTAGGTATTTGATTTATATCATTGCAAACCGATGCTACTAACCCCCACCTTTGGAAAGCTTGGGAACCAGGAATCATGAGACCAAAACCAACAGAGAATCTGCGCTAGCATCAATCATGGCATAAGATGCCACATATCAAAATACCTAATAAGGTAGAGAATCTATCAAGGCCCAAGCCAAATCGGGACCATGGAATATCATATGGACCAGACAAACCAAGCTGATCCTGAGGCAAGCTAGATAACTCAATCAAGGAAACAATACTAGGTCAGGTGGCATACTCAACAAGGGTACCTTGGATCAGAAGCTAAAGAATGCGGTAAAAATCCTCCAATGTCATAGTACACTCTCCAGTGCTTAACTAGAAAGTGCATGTCTCTGAATGCCATCACTATACAAGAGCCAAGATCAGACCCCTGTTGGTCATGATCTCTGGCATGTAACAAACCCAATATAACCCTAACTCTCTAAGAACTAACCTCTCATCCTTAGAGAGCTAGAATCTGTATACAAGTCCCACTGGTCTAGACTCTTGGAAATTCAAAATCCTCCTAATGAACTACACATAGAAATAAATTAGAAATATATCAATATCCATCATACAGAGAAGTGTCATAAATCAACATAAGCAGAAATTAGACCAAGCAAATCCAGTAAATAGATAAACAAGTAATTGCGGCAATAAACCCTACAAGTGCAGTACCTTTATGCGATTGTGAAATAGAACAAAAAAATGTGGCAAACAAAAGACATGTACGACATGCAAAGCTAACAATTATGGCTTGCTTATTAGTTGCGGCTTATAACCAAAAATTATGGCATTAAGACTGCAATTGCGGCAAAACCGCAAGCGATTGCGGCAACTTATGCAAAAGGATAGAAAACAAAAAAATTTCAAAGCAATAAATATAGGCATTAATGACACACAAATCAAAGACACTCATCAGACGTCCTGGGCTAGCTGGCCTCTGATACATCTGGACTCATTCAAAAATGTGTGTGACTCCAGGTAAGCCCACCATCATACGAAAATAGGAAAAATAACAAAGAAAACTAAGGACAAACTCTCCAAGATTCGAAGAGCTCCAAGAAGGCAATGTGAAAAATGAAGGGATCTCTTGGCTACTTATAGGGAACTCCAAAAACCCTAAATTCTCCAAGAAGCCAAAATTTCCTTCCCTGTCCCCGAAAAAATTGACAATCAGTATCATGGGGCAATATAACACATTTTTCAAATCAGTCAGCTACCCAGATTCAGAAATTGCAGTTTCAACAAATTAACGCTCATGTCACGACTTTTTGCTCAAATTTTTGAGGGGGCATAAATACAACTATTATCGTTGAAGCAAGCTAGGGCAAGATCAAAATTAGAGAATCTTTGATACACTGCGACCAGTCACATTGTATCAAAGAGGGGCAAATGTAGACACCCTAAAATGGATAGACTTGTGACTTGACATTAAAAAACACTAATTTTTATCTATTAATTAATGGTTTTTTATTCATTAATTAATCATCTATTTTCCTCCAAATTCATTCCCCAAATCATCTAATCACATTCCCAAAATTAATTAAATAATTTATTTTATTTAATTAATTAACCTTAATTGATTAATTACCATAAATTAATTAATTAAATTCAATTTCCTATAGTTTAAATTGAAATATTTAAACTTACTAATTAAATTCTTCCAATTAAACTAATTTCAAGTAAATTAATTTAATTTCATCAAATAAAGCAATTCTAAATAAAAAAGAATTCAATTATCTCAAATGTTGAAAACTTTAATTAAATAAATGAATTAAATATTCATTTATCTTCAAAGAGATAACTCTAATCAAATCACATGGGTTACTCCACCAATCTCTCCAGTTCAGATAGGTATGTACAAAATGTTACCTTGGTGAAAACCTGGCAATCAAGCACCTTGGTGACAAAAAATAAAAAATAAAAAATGCAAAATGCAAAAAAGTAAAGAGAAACAAAATCGCTCTCTCAATGAAAACCTGGCAAACAGGTGCTATTGAGTAGGTACCTTGGTAAAAACCTGGCAAACAGGCGTCAAGTGTTCAAATCCAGCTTCACCATTAATGAACTCCAAGATCAAAAGCTTGAGCACACTTCAAATGCGAGGATGACTACCCAAGCTATATCTAGAAGCACAAACCTCTCTAAGCACCAACACTTATCCATTATTAGTAATGGTCCAAAAGACTAGGAGATGATTTTAAAAATCCTGAAAAAATCAATCTTCATCAAAAACAATCAAAAAATTGCAAAATCCCAAGCAATAAAACCAACTTGGTTATCAACAAGGCAAAGGGCGATAAAGCCAATCTATCAATTATCAAAATCACGAGCTTTGAAAATCAGAATTGAGCTCATATGATATATCTTTATCAATCCATCAAATCTATCAGCAAGCAAACTAGCGACCAATCCAATCTATCAATTGTCACAATCATGGGCTTTGTGAATCAGCATTGGGCCCATCTGACACAGCTTGATCAGCCACCAAAAAAGATCAAAATCAACCAATCATATCAATCATATTACACAGTGATGGATACGCTCAAACCAGACATGTTAGTCTTATATGAGTCACCTATTACTAAAACCAGACACACTCGAAGCAATCAAGCCAATCAAGCCTATCAAAAGAGTTGAGCCAATCAACAGAATCAAACTGAATCAAGGAGCAATAAAAAAAAGTTGACTAGGTCAGTCAGTCAGTCAAATGTCAGTATATATTTTGCAGTTATGTTCTTACGTTACTCCAGGAACCACCAAGTGAGGAGAGTATCTATGATGGATCATGACTTATTTTCTTTGGTTTCTTTTTGTTGAATGTTCACTTTGATTTTAGGGCCATGATGATTTAGGAAAAATGCGATAGGCACTGTCACTTATCTGGTAGCCACGAAATTCCACGATCTGAGCTTAACCCTGGGAAAGAATTGGATATTCTTTCTCTATTATATGTATTTTTATTTACCAATATAATCATAACGGTATCCAGATGGACTCTGGATACATTGGATTTCTATCTTGGTTTTTATGGGCTTTCTTCAAAAAAATCAAGAGTTCATGGTGTTAGCCAGATAGACTCTAGGTGCATTGGAATTCTATCTTGGTTTTTTAGTCTTTCTTTTCAAAATCAAGAGCTCACAGGTGCTATCCAGATGGACTCTGGGTACATTGGAGTTCTATCTTGGTTTTTCTTTTTTCTTTTGTTTGGATTGTTCAAAGGGAAAAGCAGTATCCATATGGTCAATATCTGGGTGCTTTTGGCTATCTTTCTTTTCAAATAGGGAACATAGCTAAACCCAGATGGTGAATATTTGGTTGCACTAAGTTCTCTTTCTATTCAATCTCTCTACTCTTTCTGGTTATCAAGAGGTCATGGCGGTATCCAAATGGTATCTAATATGGATGCATTGGACACTCTTAGGAATTTCATAAAAAGATGCAATGATGACAACATTGGAAAAAGGGGCAGCGAATTGGGTCACTCATCCATTCTATCAAAAATAAAAAATCCTTTCTATCATTCTATATCTATCAAATCAAATCCCAGAGAACACATTTCCACTAACTATCTTCTAACACATGCATTACTCATATATTTTGTGAATAGTAGATTGCATTCATTTATTGCATAAAAAAAACAAAAAAAAACATGAGCATAGTATATCATATAATCAATGCATCCATCATCAATAACATCATAACTAACATAGGAATACATTCATCATCATCATTAGTGATTCACATTTTCTACAAATTAATGCTCATTTGATGCATTTACTATGCTTAATTTGTTGAGGGGGCATATAGTCCACTTGCTATCACTGGGGCAAGCTGGTGCAGGATCAAATCTGAAACTTCTTTGACACATTGCGACAAGTCACATTGCATTAAAAAGGGCAAATGTAGACACCCTAAAATGGATAGGATTGTAACTTTACATTAAAAACACTAATTTTCATCTATTAATTAATGGTCTTTTAATCATTAATTAATCATCTATTTTCCTCAAAATTTATTTCCGAAATCGTCTAATCAAATTCTGAAAATTAATTAAATAACTAATTTTATTTAATTAATTAACCTTAATTGATTAATTACCATTAATTAATTAATTAAATTAAATTTCCTATAGTTTAAATTGAAATATTTAAACTTACCAATTAAATTCTTCTAATTAAATTAATTTCAATTAAAATAAAGCAATTCTAAATAAAAAAGAATTTAATTATCTCACATGTTGAAAAATTTAAATTACATAAATGAATTAAATATTCATTTATTTTCAAAGATATAATCCTTAATCAGATCACATGGGTTACTCCACCCATCTCTCCAGTTCACATGGATAACTCCACCCATCTCTTCAGTTCACATGGGTAACTCCACCCACCTCTTCAGTTCTAAAAGGTAACTCACAATTAGCTCTCCAGTCAACCAAAATCTATCTCCACTTTACCAATTGAAGAGGTGGAGTTTACTGATGGCTTCTCTAGTTCCCTTTGATCTCAACCGTTCATCTCCCTATCTCTGGGATTGATCTCAACCGTTCATATCATCCTTAATTCCTATATAATAAACCCTTCACAACCATTTGAAGGATCTACGATTTCAAGCTCTTGTGTGCCATTACTCCATCAATTTGGTTCTAGCATTCAAGCCATCTTGCAATCACACACACATTTCAAGTATCAAATTCTTGACGCTTCTCAAGTCATAGACGCTGCCCACACCAATATTGAGCATCAAAAACAATGTTTTGGAAGGAGTAGAGAGAGACAATAGAAGCTTCACGCACTTTGGGGTTTGCATTAATTTGTTTTCCTTTCTTTTCTTGTACATTTTATTGGTTATGTTTCAAGTATTCATTTTAGTAGTTTTGGGTATATGATTTATATCATTGCAAAATCGCGCTACTAATCCTTTCCTTTGGAAAGCTTAGGAACCAAGAATCATGAAAGAGAGGCATACACATATCATCCTAAAATAGATGGTCAAATAGAAGTAATCAATATGGTTCTTTGAAATTTGCTAAGGTGTTTAACTAGAGAATATGGTCAAGGGTTTGATCAAGTAATCCCTCAGGTTGAATTTGCCTATAATGAAAGTACAAACAGGTCCACAGGCAAGAGCCCATTTGAAATTATATATAGAATTCACCCAAGGGGAATTTGTGAGCTTGAAGAGTTAAAGGATCATGAAGGAATTAGTGGACATGTAGATGATTTTTCCCAATCTATGAGAGAGGTCCATGACCAGGTGAAGAAAACTCTAATGGAAGCAAACCAAAAGCTCAAAGCTAAGGTAGATGAGGGGAGAAGGGATTTACAGTTTGAAGTAGGAGATTTGGTGATGGTGTATCTTAACAAAGCTAAACTAAATAAGGGAATTCTAAGAAAGCTTTAGATGATGAGATTCGTCCCATGCAAGGTATTGGCTAAGTATGGTCTTAATGCCTACAAATTAGATCTACCCAAAGATTTATCCATCTCTCCTATCTTCAATGTGAAAGACTTGACAAAATACAAAGGTCCAGATATAGAGGCGCATGATTATAGTATAGAAATGGAAAAGAATGTGGAAGAGCTTAGTATACCTATCCAGACTAAGCCTCAAGTGGAAAGGGTCTTAGATTCTAGGGTGAAGAAGAAGACTAGACACAAGATCTACATGGAAAATATATTCAAGTGTAATCATCAACCTAAATCAAAGCCTAGTGTGATAGAAGAGAGTGACTTCAAGAAGCATGGCATTATTTTAGAGTTCATCACTCCCCAGGTAACTTAACTTTATTATTGCAGGGGGAGAATGGTGCAGGAGAACCTTAGGGTCCTAGTGAAGATCCTATGGAATTTTTTCTTGTAGGTGGTTCTAGCCAACCAATAGAGAATAAGGACTATTATAAAGTCCCAAGGTGTTTGTGAGAGTCTGGTATGTAAGTGTGTTAATCTTCTTAGTCTTTGTCTTAGTCCAAAAAGTCCTAGATAGTGGGTTTTTACCTTAAGGTTTGAAAAGTAAAAGTTGGTCAAACATGGACCAAGACTCCAAATTGAGTGAAAAATCATCCAATGATTTTTATGCATGATTTTCAACCTATTAGAGGTATTTTGGGTCAAGCTATACAAGATGGAGTGAAGGAAATGACAAAATGCAAGAAATTGCAAAAGTTGCTCATGACAACTTTGCAACTTTGCAAAGTTCTCATGACAAATTTCCTAAAAAATTGCAAATGGACATAAATGAACCTAAAGAACAAACCTAGGGTCTGAGCATGTGTGCGAGGTCTATTTAATCCTAATTAAAGGTTTTTTCATCATATTGTATGGATTGGTTTGAAGGAAGGAAGCAATTGTCTGGTTATTGTAACATATTCCCTTATTTGAGCCTTTATCCAAACCTCAATTGATTGAATGGTAAAATGTGATGGAATGAAATTTTAGTGTTTTATATGTAGATCATTTTTGTGGTTTTTATTTTTAAATTTTGTACATTTTAATAGTGGTTTTGTAATTTCTTTTCGTTCTCAGTCTCACTGTCATGTAAAGAGTGGTTTGCATAGAAATGGCTCTTTCTTGATTTTCACTGGTTGAATCACTATGGCCACATGGAATCAAGAAGAGAACTGTAAATAGTTTGTAAATATGTATTTTAGGTTTGTTTAAAGTAGGGGAGCTATTTTTACAAGCAATCCCTAGGCGTGTCCAGAGCCATCTGGCTAGGAGCTTGTAGAGTTACATAGGATTAAAGAATGGATGGACAGACTAGTTTGGGCCAATCTCGAGTTGGGAAGTGTAGAGGCATGTGACAAGGCCCTTTGATTGAGAGGAGAAGAGTAGATGAGTTCTTCTCAACATATTTTGAGCTATCAAAAAGTAGACTGGTCTAGAGACCCTAAAAGCCCTTAAAAATAGGGGTTTCTTTAATGTACACTATACAGACACTTTGAAAAGCCTAAAATTAGAAAATATCAAAGCCTAGATTGATTTATGAACTAATCAAAAATAAATTTTGTGGCCTTTTAAGCGAAGTTGGACGCAATTTCAAGTTTTGTCAAATTAGGAGGCCTAATTGGAGTAAAAAGGCTACAAGGCCTAAAATATAGGAGTCCAAGAACTCGATGAAGAAACCAATGGAAGATAGGATAGAAGACCACCAAGAGTCATGGAAATGAGTAGAGATAAAAACCCAAACACATAGTTCCATGCCTATGAAGGAGTTTGAGGTTTGATTAACTTAGGAGAACTATGAATGCCTAGCAATTCTTGAGAGGGGAAGTATGGTTTTGAAGCTGATAGGTGAGATCTTGTGAAGAAGAGGAATTGTGGAGAGAGATTCCTCTTGTTAGAGTAGGGAAAATAACCCTAAGAAGGATAAGAAAGATCCTTGAGAAGAGATAGAAGATCTAAAGTTGTTGGATCTCCCCATCACTTTTGTTTTCGGTGCAGTAGAATAAGAACCTTGCAGTGTATTGATATATATTTGTTAGTTCAATTCATCTTTGCATCAACATGATTGATATTCTGATTACATGCAGGTTGATGCAACCTCCTAGTCATCTTAGTGACAAATAGACAAGGGAAAAACCCCTAGTCTACTCCTCAAGTACTCAAATGTATCCTTTGGTAAGGGTTTAGTGAATATGACTACAAGTAGTTCTTTTGATTATGCATATTCTAGTATAACTTGCTTCTCTTGTACTTGTTCCCTCAAGTACTGATATTTGATAGATATATGATTTGTCTTTTCATGCATCACATGGTTCTTTTAAATATTTATTCCACTAGTATTATCACAATAAATTATCACTGGGTCAGTGATCTCTTCATTTATACCTTTCAAAGTAATTTTATCCATGCAATGTTCAACCAATTTGCAGCAGCAGCAACATATTCTAGTTCTACAGTTGACTGAGATATGCGTCCTTGATTTTTACTTATCTAGGTAACTAATCTTTCTCCTATAAATAATTTTCCCCCAGTAGTGCTCTTTCTATCATCGATTTTCCCATCCCAATCGCCGTCTATGTAAACTTTCAGTTCAAACTAGCCATCTCTTTTGTACCATAAGCCATAATCTTCAGTATTTTTCAAATATCTAAAAATTCATTTTATAACAGTCATATGTGATTCTTTTGGATTATTAAAAAATCTTGCTACAATTCCAACTGCATGTGCTATGTTTGGTCTAGTGTGTACAACATACATAAATTTTCCAATCATAGATCTATACAATGTCTGATTTACCTCAAGTGTCTTATCTTCTTTTGTCAATTTGCATCCTGTCACCATAGGTGTTCCAATTGGTTTTTATTCTTCCATTCTGAATGTCTTTAATACTTCCTTGATGTATTTTGATTGAGTAATGTAGATGCCTTCAACCTGTTGTAAAATTTGTAAGCCAAGAAAAAATTTGATCTCTCCAAATATTAACATTTCAAATTCTTTCCTCATTTCATCAGCAAATGATATGCATAGCTTATCATTTCCTCCAAATAAAATATCATCAAGAAAAATTCCAGCAATAAGAGTCTTATCATCATTTCCTCTTTTCAAATACAAATTGTTGTTATCACTTGTTCTAATAAATCCAATACTCATAAGATAGGAGCGTAGTCTTTCATACCACGCTCTCAGTGCTTATTGCAGTCCATATAATTATTTGTGTGACTTACATACCATGTTTGTCTGATTAGGATCAACAAAACCTTCAAGTTGTTCAATTTAAACCTCTTCTTCTAGTATCCCATTTAGACATACAGACTTAACATCCATCTGATATACTTTGAATCCTTTGTATGTAGCATAAGCAAGTAATATTCTAACTCCTTCAAGTCTAGCAATGGGTGTAAAAGTTTCTCCATAGTCAATACCTTCTTCTTGTGCGTACCCTTTGAATACTAGTCTTTCTTTATTTCTGGTTACATCTCCATTCTCATGTAATTTATTTCTGAATATCCATTTGGTGCCAATGGCATTCTTATCACTCGGTCTTGGTACTAATGTCCATGTTTTGTTTTTTTGTATCTTCTCAATTTCTTCATTCATTGCAATAATCCATTCATCATTTTCAAGTGCATCTCGAATATTTTTAGGTTCAAATTCACAAATCAAACATGTGTTGTCTTTAAAATTACTTCGTGTCATCATGTCATCTCTCTTATCTCCAATAATCTGATTCTATGGATGATGTCTTTTTACATATTTTACAAGTATATGTTCAATTCTTTGTTCTTCATTGTGTTCTCCAGTAGGTTCATTGTGTTCTCGATTATGATCTTCAGTTAAAATATTTTTCTGATTCTTGGTTGGTGCCTTATGTTTCTCAGTAACATTACCCTATTGCACATTAACATTAGGTATCTTCTTAGTAAAAGTGTCAGGTTCTTCAATATAGACAAATCTAATGTTATCTTCTGGTTCTTTTGTTATTTCCTCATGATTCTTCTCAAAAAATTCATCAACTCTTACATTTTCACTTTCAATTATCTTGTTAGAATTCTTCTTCAAACATTTATAAGCTTTTCACTTAGTAGAATATCCAAGAAATATTCCTTCATCACTTTTTGAATCAAATTTCCAATTTATATCATCTTTCAGAATATAACATCAACTTCCAAATATTCTAAAATAACTAACATTAGCTATATAACCAAACCATAATTCATAAGGTTTCTTGTTTGTAACTTTCTTCAATTATACTCGGTTCAGTGTATATACAACAATACTTATAGCTTCTCTCTAGTATGTTTGTGCAACATTATTTTCAATCATCAATGTTCTAGCACAATCCACAATTGATCTATTTCTTCTTTCAGTAATTCCATTCTGTTGTGGTGTCCTTGGTGAAAAGACCTATCTCTTAACTTCATACTCATTACAAAAGTTAGTGAACTGATCAGAAATAAATTCACCTCTTCTATCAGATCTCAAACATTTTAGTTCCTACCACTTTCTTTTTCCACTTTAGCTATGTACCATTTGAACATCTTAAATGCCTCAGAGTTTTCTTTTAAGAACGTGATAGTCATCATTCTAGAGTAGTCATAAAAAATTATAATAAAGTATATGTCACCATAATAACTCTATGTTCTCATTGGTCCACATAGGTCTATATGAACTATCTCCAAAATTTCATTAGATGAAAAATTCTTTCTCTGAAAAGTAGATTTTGACGTTTTTCCCATTTGACAATTCTTGCACATTACATGGTCAAGTTTAGATAAGCTCGGTAAGCCTCTTACTTTTCTTTTCTTACTAATCTTAACCATGTTGTCAAAATTTACATGACAAAGCCTCTTATGCCACAACCATACATCTTCATTCTTATCCATCAAACAAGTAGTGTCAGCAGTGTCAAGATAGAATAGATTACCTTTTGATTTTTCACCAATGCCAATCAACTTTCCTGTTCCATCATAGATTTTAGAATTTCTATTTTAAAATGCAACTCGGTGACTTGTGTTATTCAACTGTGAAACACCCAACAAATTATAATTATGTCATTTCTAATTATCCTAAAGGATAATATATATAATCATTAGTATATAAAGGAAAAAAAATTTGAACCGTCGGTAGCAACCTGACACATCAGTTCACAGAGTTCACCAAAAATGCAAAGTGCAAGTGAACACTAACAGATAGTTTATAGTGTAAACCAACAACACAGTTTACTAAGAAAACCAAAAAAATAGTTTACAAAGGAACCCAAGAGCACAAAGACTACAAAGCAACCCCATCACCAGTTTACCAAGAGACAACTCTAATTATGAGAAATGTGGATCTGAGTTACATGTTAGATAAAACACTTGAGTTTTATATTTAGATTTAAGTTTAGCTTTAAAACCATTTCTTGAGGGACAAGTAAAGCATATGTAATTGTTTTAATCTGTCTAACTGATTGAAAACATGCAAACTAAGAGATCAAGGTCAAGTTCTAAACCTTTGATCATAGAGTTTTTATTATAAAGCATGAAACCTAAATAGGTCAAATAAATTGCATAAATAGATATAGAAATCAATCATACATTGATGATTGTAGCTGCAAAAGACATCTATGGATCAGATAGAGAGTTTTATGTAGAAGGATAGAAAAAAGATGAAATCAGTTATAAAGAGCAAGATTCAAGGCTACCGAGCATAACAGAGGTATTAATCAATCACTATAGGTGATACATATACATGTGTACCTAAAGGATCTGTATTCAGCAATTTAGGATTGCATACTATCAGGTCAACAAGTATTTTTTACTACTCTCTAACAATTGTAGCAAATAGAAGAAATCATTTAAGAAGGTTGATTTAAAAATCCTTACGTAAATTTCTTAACTGAGTGCACACTTAACAAAGTTGCTAAATCTCTTAATAGAGTAGACCTTAAAAAGTCTCAAATGTTACTCCCTACATGGTAAGATCATCAAAAGTGATCACACTTGTAGCCTTAACTAGAACCTTCCATTCTGCAGATAGTGAAGCTTTGTGGGTTTCATCTCCACCATAATTTTTACCTTCTAACAGGCATTTTTTGCGTTACCAATTCTTGTGTCACGTGTACTTACATTTCATGAATGTTTCTATGAATATTTACATGAAATTAAGTTTATTATTTGATATTACATACATAAGGTAGAAAAGCATCAAATGCTCGCTAATGAAAGAACAATTTAATAAAGGTTGATTGATAAAAAAATTTTAAGGGTATTGATACACCCCTCCCCTCTCAGTACGTGCACCATTCCATTATTCCACCAATTGGTATCAGAGCTAGATCTCTTATTTGGAAAATTTTAAATCACTTGAGAGAAAAGATCATACAATGGAAAGGTACAATCTTGAGAAGAATATTGAGAATCAAAAGTTACAGATACAAATATTCTATGAGCAATAAAAAGAAGCAAGAACCAAGATGAGAGAGCTACTAGATGAAAGAAAAGTCATGGCATCGCACTGAAATGAAACAAACTATCATGAAGAAGAGATACCTAATTTGTTTGAGTCATCAGAATCTGTATCTAGCAATACATCTGACACATTTGAAGGAAGCATTACGAGTCTAAACGAAATCAATCAACATCTAACAGAGCAAGCAAAGGTACTGAAAATTGGTCAAGAGACACAAATGGTAAGGATGATTGATGTTATGAATAATGTTGAACAAGATGAACAAGATAGAACATTAGCTATTGATGATAAGAGGAGGATCACTGAGAAGCTACAAGAAAGAATCATAAATACAAAGACTTACTGAACATCACCATGAGATCACCAATCAAATAGTTCTTATGATTCATGAGGAAAACCGAGTGAACATAGAACTCAATGGGAAATTGGAAGCCATTGGTGAGCTAAGAGAAGAAAATGAAAGGCTAAAGCATGAAGTAAGGATTCAGCAACATCACAATGATATGATCAAGAAATATGAAGAGAGTACCAAAAGAATGGATAATTTTTTGAATGGATAAAGAAGAGTCATCAACAATACCAGTCTAGGGTATACCAAGCATGGAGAATCATCAAATCAAACTGATCAAAAAGATGTCTACACAAATCTAAGACCAAAGAAGCACTCATGCAATCACTGTAGAAAACCAGGCCACACATCAAATGTTTGCACGAGCAAAGATAAAGGTATTCCTAAATCCACATTTACATTCATAGGTAAATGTTATAACTGTAACAAGCATGGATACAAAGCATATGAATGTAGATCTAAGGTGAAACAACCAAAGAATGAAACCTTCATGGAAAAATATTGTTCTACTTGCAAAATGCATGGGCACACATCTCTTGAATGCATTAAAAAGAAAAAGCAAGAATGGAAGCCAAAAGAACAAAAAAATTCTTATCAACCAAGAAGAGCCGGTAACTGATATGTTTGGGATTACAACACATGAGAAAATTGCACAACATGTGGTAGATATGGACACAGCTAAAAAATGCACGAGGAAATGGATAAGAAAGTCTAAAAGAAGGACTAACTCTGGAATGGCATGCTTACACCGTCATAAGATTGATCATCTAAGCAAGGACTGCAGAGACTGAGTGATAGAGTCAAGCATTTTTTCTAATGGGAATAGTATTGAAGATATCAGAACAATGAGAAATTAAGTGTGGAGGAAAGATACAAGAAAATATGATACTAGACCAAGCACCCCAATTGGTGACACCTCATCCCATGGATACGGTGATATCACCACCCCCACCTAAGTAGAACAAGTAAGTATGGAACTACACTATACAAGGCTATATTTTACATTAGTTCCAATATAAATAGATAATATGCCAAATCAACATGAATAAAGATGCACTATGGTATTACTTATTATGAATTTGTGAATCCAATCTCATCAGTCAATACATACCGAGGATCGTCGATGTATGTATAAAAGCCATTTGCTAGTATAAACCAAGCATCATCGGTAATCACATGAAATACAATGAAGTCTTCGCTCCATACCAAGCACCATTAGTGAACATGTAAAAACTGCAACAAAGTTGACACTTACCCTGAGCAGTGTATACTCACCGAGCCAAGAATCTTGCATGATGACCAAGTGACTTTGTCTTCAACCACTGAGAAGTAGGTAAAGAATTTATTGCACCACTTAGGGCATCATCTATAAAAGGGCGATGGAAAGATCATTCTTTCACAAAGAAATTAAGAGCGAAGAGAAGATAAGAGAAGAGCGAACAGATTGCAGAACAACTCACAAACACTTTCACGGCTACTCTGATAGATTCACAGCACCTACAAAAGATAAAGTGAGTATCTAAAACTCACTGAGCTCATAGTTTTTTTACAGAAAAAACCCTAAATTCATGAAACATGGTGACCACTTCATGAGTTTCCAAACTCAAGAATGTGAAGGACAAAAAGGTTAATCTGATCAAGAACTCTACATGTGAAGAACCTAAATATAAATTCTTCCCTGAGTTTGCTTCACAACCCGACGATGCTGGAGCATTCTCAAGCATACCACCTAGGGTTTTTTTAGTCAAGGATGTCTAAGCCTATATTTACTATAAGGTTGCAGAGATCAGAGATCTCGAGGTTAAAGAAGCTTACAAGAAGCTTTGAACAGATGGAAACATTAAGGATGAACATAAACAAATTAAAGTAAAAGGGTTGAAAAATTCCCTAATGTTTCTGAAGGAACTCAAAACCGAGTGGATTTGGATATTTCTTAGCAGAGTACATGACAGTGAAATGTGGTAGGATGAGCCAAAACCAATCACCAAGGATGTAATACATGCAGTAACTGGTTATCCAGTAACCAACAAGGCCAAAGCCCATAAACATCCTTCTCACCCCGAGATTGAGATGATGACAGGTGTAGTATGGGATGGTAGAGGTTTGAAACATAACACAATCACCGACCCTGAGTTGTTCAATTCGGTGCATGTGTATTGGGATACAAGGTATTCAAAGAAATCTGGTTAAACAACATAGCATGTGGAGTAGTTGGCACTGCCCATAATATTGTGAAGAAGGGATTACAATTGGACCTATTTGAGCTTCTACTGAAGCACTTGGAGGAGAACATGAGGACAATGAGGAAAGCAAGGTCTAATTCGTGTAAGTTTGGATCACTCCTCATGTGTACATTTTTCTATTTCTAGAACTTCTTCCCATCTATCGGTAATGTCAATTGGGATACCACCTGACCAATAACAATAAATATTAGTGAATTTATCAAGTCTCTAGGGGACAATTTTACATTAGTCATGGATGCATACTTCACTACTTTTAAGGACAAAATGCAAAAGAGGATGAAGATACATAAATAACTGGTGGAATAGTATAAGGATGATATATGTTTCATAGTTGATACCGACACCACGTTGATAAAACCAGTTGTACCGAGGACAACATGGTTACCACCTCTTGATTATGAAATCAACATTTATATGAAATAAACATTTATCAGAAAAAAAATTCTATTGAATAATTATTGAATGAGGCAATAGAGAAACCACTACCAAGATTTTTCACTTATGAGGAAGCTAAGGCCAAAATCAAAATAGGCCTAGCAGTGAAAAATATTGACAAAAAGAAGACCAAAATGGTTAAGACACTTCAAAAGAAGTTGTCAGTAAACGATGAAGAATCAGAACAAAGAGATGACATTGAGGGACAGTCACCCATCGGTGAAGGTGAACAAGTGAGTGACTCCAAGTCAACTGATTCTAATGCACCACCTACAAAGAAACCAAAAACTACTACTGCATCAAGGACTAGGAGTTAGAATTCAAAAGATGCAGATTCACCACTAGTTAAGAAAGGAATAGTGAGGACTTATAAGAGAAAAACTCAAAATAGGAAACACACTCCGAGGCAAAGGATAAAATACATCAGAGGTAAAGAGGACAAGGATGACACTACACAAGATGAGAGTGAACAAGCAATCCAACCTGAAAAGCACAAATTTACTAAGATAATTGATGATATTGCTGCATCAATCATCAAGATAGGTAGCATATCAAATGAAAAGATAAGGCTATGGCTAACCTTATCTCTGAGGATCATAAGAAGATTGAAGAAGCCATCATTCAGGAAATGATCTCATTCAAATATTTACCTATACAATTCAATAATATGATGCAACAAGAGCTTAATGATAGAATATCTGCAAGGTGGACTTATGCACTTCATACAAAAAGAAGATGAGGGAGAGATCCCTAGTCACAATTATGCCACCTAAGTCCAAAGTTGAAGAAATTGATGAAATGATGAAGAAGCATTCAAAGAAATTTTTAGCTAAATTGAGAGATTACAAGGTATTAGAGGGAAGATTAATAGAGCTTGATAAAGAAAGTGATGAAAATTGAAATGTAATATTCAATCCACCCAAGGAGGATTCAAGCCCTGATCAGGTATTAGATCTTACTAAGACCCCTCATGATGAAGAAATAGAGGCCACACCAAGCCCAGATCACATCTTCATAAATGACACCAAAGACATCAATTTAGTTGAGTTGACAAAAAAGGTAAGTAAGGCCATGGATGATGTACCTCAGATTTTGCAATCATTAGGAGATTCAATAGAGGTCATCATCAAAGATATAACACTTATTGACTCTGATGTTGAGCCCAAGAAAGATGAAGATGTAACTAATGTCACCAAATAGGAAAAGGCACAGGAAATGGATACCATGAATGTAGCACAGGTCAATATACTAGGTGATATGCCACTATTGATACAAGCTATCAATATCATTATAGAGGAAAAAGAAAAGACACCTAAACCTGATGCACACACACCGATGGACACTGGTGGTGATCAAGGAAAATAGACTGATACAAGTGGAGAGTAGAAAGATCCAAGTAGAGAGGAGAAAAGATCTGATGCTACTGATAAGAACACTGAAGGTGAAAAGGCTACATAATAAGACAAGGTTTTTGTGGAGACATCCACTACCAACCAATAGGTCAATACTGAGAAACACACAAAAAGCATCACACCTCCCACACAATCACTAAAGCAAGAGAAAGAGCATGAACTTGCTATGGTTCTACATAATCCTACTTCCACCACCACATCCAAGAAGAAAAAGAAGAATTAAAATCTAGTCACATTAGATGAGATTATAGAAATACCTGACTGTGACCCAAGAACACTTGATTATGAGTCCCTTACAAAGTATGGAGATCTTTGTAAAAGAAAGGAAATACAAGACAAACTCAAAAAGGAGCACAAGAACTCCCATGTCCTGGAAATAACCAAAAATATACTATTGCAGATTGTACTAGACACCAAAATTGATCAAAGTGCACCTATAATTGATCAATTAGCAGTTCTTACCAATTCTATCACATCACAAAATGTAGATGTAGACAAGGCAATTGAAGAACGTGCTGAACAAAAGTGCCAATATAAGCTTACAGAGAAAATCAGCCAGGAAGTGGCAGAAAAAAAGGTAAAACTTTGTGAATTAGTTACTACTATAGAATTGATAGTATTATAAGTAGTAAACTTAATTCAAAAGTTGTGCACATTACAAACTTTCACTACCGAGCATAGTGACAAGTTGGCCAAAATTGATGAATATCTTAAGGCAAGTGCACAAGGTCTCACAACTGATAAAAATGCATTTAATTTGCATTATGCATAGGTTATAGAAGAAAAAAGGTTGAGACTTGAAATTTAAAAAGAACAAAGAAGAATTTGAGATGAGGTAACCAAGCTGTAGACTATGTTACTAAAAGATCTCACATTACTGTTACAAATATGACTTCGGCAAGAACATCGATTGCCACCCTGGAGATATCTGTTATAGAGAGCATATATGATATGCATGCCAAAATCACCTTAGAAATCATGACCCTTGAGCACCTCAAAGAGAAATGGGAGAAGCAAATGAAGACATTCAAAAATCCCACTCCCACATTTTTGACAAGTTGCAAGTATTATACCTTTGTCATCATTTTCCAAAAAAAGGGGGAAATGATATGATAAAGGAGGAAATGTTAAGGTGAAAGAGGGAAATGATACAAGAGGAAATATATGTACATATAATATAGCAAGGCATGCACATAGGGGAAGTCATATTGACAAGGTAAACATTTTGGTGTATATGCTAAACATTTCAGTTTTTGCACATATCAGTTTTTGATACTAATGCCAAAGGGGGAGATTGATAATCCTAAAGGGCAATATATTTTGTCATTAGTATACAATGGAAATAGCTTTTGAACCATTGGTAGCATGATCACTTAAAGACATATTTATAGTGTAACCCAACACAATAGTTCACAGAGGTCACCAAAAATATAAAGTGCAAGTGAACACCAACAGATAGTTTACATTGTAAACTGACAACACATTTTACTAAGAAAACTGATAGGAAGTTCACAAAGTAACCTGAGAGCACAAAGACTACAGAGAAACCCGAGCACCAGTCTACCAAGAGACAAATTTAATTCCAAGAAATGTGGATATGAGTTACACGACACATACAACACTTGGGTTTTATATTTAGCTTTAAGATTAGCTTTAAAATCATTTCTTGAGGGACAAGTAAAGCATATGTAATTGTTTTAATCAGTCTAACTGGTTGAAAGCATGCAAACTAGGATATCAAGGTCAAGTTGTGAACCTTTTATCATAGAGCTTGTATTGTAAAGAGTGAAACCTAAATAGGTCAAATACATTGTATAAATAGATGTAGAAATCAATCAGACATTGATGATTGTAGTTGTAGCTATGGATTAGACAGAGAGTTTTATGAAAAAGTACAACAAAAGAGTAAATCAGTTATGAAGAAAATTATTCAAGGCTACCGAGTAGAATAGAGGTATTAATAAATCACTATAAGGGATTCATATACATGTGTACTTAAAGGATCTGTATTAAGGAATTCAGGATTGCATACTATCAAGTCAACAAGTATTTTTGACTACTCTCTAACAATTGTAGCAAATAGAAGAAATCCTTGAAGAAGGTGGATTTAAAAATCCTTATGTAAATCTCTTAACCGAGTGCACACTTAACACTGTTTCTAAATATCTAAATAGAGCAGACCTTAACAAGTCTCAAATGTTACTCCTAACAGGGTAAGATCATAAGAAGTGATCACACTTGTAGCCTTAACTGACACCTTCCATTCAGCAGATAGTGAAGCTTTGTGGGTTTCATCCCCACCATAATTTTTACCTTCTAAAAGGGGTTTTTTGCATTACCAATTCTTGTGTCATGTATACATACATTTCATGAATGTTTCTATGAATTTTTACATGAAATTAAGTTTATGATTTGATATTACATGCATAAGGTAAAAAAGCATCAATAGTCGGTAATGCAAGAATATAGTAATAAAGGTTAATTAATAAAAAAAAATTAAGGGTACAAATTCACCCCTCCCTTCTCAATACGCACCATTCCATTATTCCAACACTTTCACCCAATATGAATTCTCACATTTGATTTGATTGTTTAGCAATATAGTACCTTTTCCTTTCACTTGACAAGGTGTATCATTTCCCATTCTAACAGATCCACCATTATAATGCTCAAGAAATTCAAATTTTTCTTTATCTCTAGTCATGTGATGTGTGTAGCCACTATCAATTACCCAAATTTCATGCTTACTAAATTTATAAATAAGTGTTGTTTCAACATACCTTGCATCTTCTTCTGAATCTTCTTTCATAGCTACAAATATTCTCTCAATATCTTTATCAGTGTCAAAATCAATGTCATTAGCTTAATCTTCAACAATGTAACAAGCCTTCTCGCCTTTGTCTTTATAATCTTGATTATTTCTTATTGTTGGTTGCTTCTGTATTCTTGATTATCTTTTCTATCATTAGTTCTTTCATTTCTTTCATCATTCTTTATGTTAGAGAATATGGAAGCAAAGTGTCCAATTTTTTTACAATTAAAGCATATCAAAGGTAGTTTACCTTTATACCTTCCTTTACCTTTGTGTAGTATTCTAACCATTAATATTTCAAGTTCATTAATTTATTTATAATCATTTTCACTATCATTGTTATTTCTATCATGTCTTTACTACCAAATTTACTAATTTCCAGAGAAGAGATTAATGCAAATTCCATAGTAGGTACAATAATGTTGTCAAAATTGTCTAGCTCAAAAGAAATCAATCTACCAAAAAGACTATCAACACTAATATTGTTTCTAGGTGATTCTCTCATTTCATGTATTATAGAGACTCTTACAAAATAAATAGGAAATAGATTTCTAAGAATCTTACTCACAATACTGTCTTCATCAATAGTTCCACCAGCTCCTCGAATAGTATTCACAACCTCCTTGATTTGGTTTTTGTACTGTGTTTTTTTTTCTCCTTTCATTCTCATATTATCAAATTTTCCTTGGAGACTTTTAGCTTTAGCTCTCAGTACATTTGCATCTCCTCCATAAACTAGTGTAAGCTTGTCCCACATCTTCTTGCCTATTGTACATTTCTCGATATCCTCAAATTTAGCATCAGTAAGTGAAGATGAAATTTCTACCATTATAATGTTGTGTTCTTGTTTCTCTTTCATCTGATTAACAGTCAAAGGTCTAGTAGGTAAGATGAATTCAGTATCTAGGTATATTTCTATGTTATCTCCGATCCATGATAGGTATAGTATCATTCTTCTCTTCCATGTTGATAATTGCTCCTTGTTCAATTTTGGCGCATCTCTCTTATACATCTTGTGATGTTTAGCTTAAGTCCTTTAAAAATTTCCTTCTAAGCATTGTTTCTCTAATACCAATTGTTAGAATAAATGAGAGGCGGGGAGTGAATCAGTTGGTTCTCAATTATCCTACAGTCCCAAATTATCCTAGATGTATATAACAACAATTTAAAACATATAAATCAACTTGGTGAAATGTATATTGTGATCTCAAACTTTTAGTCCTATACTGAGTAGTAGTAAATCAATACTGTGATTATCGATCAATGCATATAAAGTAATAGGTAAAGAAAATTAATAATCCACAACAATAATACACATTAACACAAATTTTTAATGTGGAAACCCTGCTAAGGGAAAAACCACCTGGGACTGGTAACCCAAAATTTCACTCTTCTGAAGTGAGCTCGGTTAAGAGCCAACCTTGCTAAAGATTACAAGGCACACTATTAAATGTGATCTGGTTATAGGATTTAAAACAAAATGTTCTCTCTTAACCAATCATTAACTATGGGGTCAACAATAAAACACTCAACATTCATTAGAATTACATAATAAATACTTTCACGTCCTACTCGATTAGAAGATTTATCTGTAATAATGGTTAAACTGATAAAATAATGATCTGATTCAAATACAACTTTGTTTGTAGATTTTCAAATCTATGCTAAGTACATAATACCTCTGATCAATTTGTTCACTTTAGTTCATCTAATTTTGATGACATGTAACTGATTGAATGTTTAAAGATGTTAAGTTGGTGATCATACAAGGCATTAAATAAGTTAATGTATTGTATTGTCATTGGTGTCAACTTAATATAATTTTTATGGTCATGGAAATACTGCCAAATACTTCAAAGGACTCATGAATCAAGGCTATGATAATCAATAATGCATACAAGTCAAGTATTCACTAAGTGACTGTATACACCGACAGAGTGCACCCGATGGTCAGAGTAAAAGAACAAAGTTAGAGTGTTTCCTAATGAGGAAATGCACAACATTACCGACAAGTAGAGTTATAGTGTTGACCGATGAGAAAGACACAGAGTAACCTGACGGACATAATTTTAGTGTTTCCTGACAGAGAAGACAAGGACGGAGATCCCAATGACAACTAAAGTCACACCGATAGAATAGTCAGTTATCACTGATGACTAACTAAAGTGGTGATCGACAGATTAGATAGTTTAGAAAACAACAAAATTCTTACCTGTCAAGAGCTAAAGATAGAGTTAATTGATCCTTATCATTGTTTTAATCATCCAGATAAAGTTGCAGATAAGTAATTGTTTTGAAGCTTCTTTGTCCAATTGGAAAGAAGATCTCTACGAGATCAGACTGGAGATTTTCTTTAAATCTATTGGCAAAGATTGTTGAACACGCCAAGATCCAGAAATCCAAGAAAATAGGAAATCATGTCTATAAGAGACAAAACCAATTCATTATGAATTGTGTGTGTGGGGTGAACAAGAAAGAGGAAAGATGCTAAAGGAAATTTGAAACAGAAGAAAGTCTTCATTTCAATCTTGATCAACAAGCTAAAGGAAGATCTAGATTATGTAGACACCGATGAATAGTGAGACAAGCATCACAGAGTAGAACAAGTGTGGAGCAAAGGTATATATTTGATTATATTGATCAGTGAAGTAATGGACCTACAATAGATCTAAAAATATGCAATTGAGTTGTATGTATGAATAGATCATTAGTGTTTTAGTTTAACCATTGAATCATATAAGCCTCTTAACCGAGCAAGACTTAAAAGTGTCTACAATTGAGATACATCCCAAGGAGTATCAAATATTTTGATCACAAAAGTAGCATTGGATATGCCTGATACCTATTGACACGCCAAGTGAGTGTTTGATCAAGGTTGGTAGCATTAGATGCCAGATACTAGTTGACAAACTATTTCCAATTCCTCTAACAAGGTCACACCTAGCAGTGTGTTTGCAACCTTTAACAAGGTTGGCTCTTAATAGGGATCACTTTAGAAGAGTGAAAATTTGGGGTACTGGTAGTAGTGGTTTTTCCCTTAACAGGGTTTCCACATTAAAATCCATGTGTTATGTGTGTATGCTTCATTTCTATACTATTTTGTATCTTACATAGTTCATTCTAGATTTATCGGTATACTCTGTATATTTACTGTGGTTCGCTAAATAGATGAATTCTTATCGGTAATCATACAGAAGGAAGGTTTACAAAGAAATCTGATAAGTAGTAAATTGATATAACTATTTCATGGCACTCATCTTGTAGGACAGAAGATAAATTGAGATATGATTTGTGGTTATAAAGTTTACAGGGTTGATTTAAGGATTAATTTTTTAGGCCACTGATTCACCCCCCCTCTCAATTATTACTAAGAATTGGTATCAGATTCTGTGTGCTTACAAAGGAAGGTTTCAAGACCTAAGTCAAAGATCACAAGATGAACAAACGAGATGTGCCAAAGCTAAACAAAGATAATTTTGATTCATGGCTGAGCAGAATAAGACTCCACTTATTAGGTATTGGTAATGATGTAACTCAATACTTAGAAACTAAATATGTGTTTCCCACAGGAGCACCAATAGTTGAACAAATGAGAGAGAAGCATGAGCACAATGGCATGATGATAGAACTTGCTTCCTAACTCTCCGATGCTGAATTTGAAGATGTCAAAGAATGCAAAACTACAAATAAGATGTGGGAAAAATTGAAGCTTGTACATGGTGGTGACAAAAATGTTTTGAGAGCCAAGGAAGAAAGCCTTAGAGGAAATTTTGATGACCTCAAAATGAAAGAAGGTGAAAACATCACTTAGTACAGCACAAGAATCAAAGAGGTAGTCAATGCTATCCGGGGAGTTGGAGGTGTACAAGAAGAAGATATAGTGGTAAGTAAAATTCTAAGAACCTTACTACCTACTTATGCTATTAGAGTATCTTCCATTCAATAAATGAGAGAAGTAGCTAATGACAATGTTACTCTAGACAGTTTGATTGGAAGAATGATTTCATTTGAGATGAATAAATTTGATAATAGCGTCTTACCAAATATAGAGTCTGCATTCAAAACTTCTATGAGAATAAGTAAATCAAGTCATAAAAACACTATAAGAAAAGAAAGTGATAGTGAAAGTGAAGAAGATGATCTTGATGAAATTAATGCACTTATGGATAGAATAATACAGAGATGCAAAGGTAAATTACCACTTGTTTTTTTTAATTGCAAAGAAATTGGACACTTTGCTACAAGATGTACAAACAAAAGAAAAGATGATAGAAGTAATGACAGATCATTTGAAAAGAAGTCTGATAGAGGTGATTACAGAAGCTACCGACAATCATAAAGAAGAGATACCTGATACTATAAGGACAAAGGAAAAAAGGCCAGTTACCTATCAAAATTCAAAGATGATGACACTGACACTGAATCTGATGAAGACATTGAAATGGTGTTTGTACCATTAAAAGATGATTCAGATGATGATGAAGAAAGGTATGTAGAAACAACTCTCATATATAAGGTTAACAAAAATGATGTTTGGATCATAGATAGT
Source organism: Thuja plicata (assembly GCA_018584345.1). Lineage (NCBI taxonomy): Eukaryota > Viridiplantae > Streptophyta > Pinopsida > Cupressales > Cupressaceae > Thuja > Thuja plicata. Next base: position 394,776 of record MU223589.1, on the reverse strand, counting down.
GGCTGCACTCACCATATGACCATGATAAGCAAAAGTTTGAGACTTTTGAATACTATAAAGGTGGTTTAGTAAGAATGGGTAATGCCACACCTTGTCCAGTTGAAGGTAGAGGAACAATAATGTTGAATAAATAGATAAAATGTAAAAATTATTATTGGGTAAATGGATTGAATTATAATCTATTGAGTGTTTCTTAGTTGAATAATTCAGGTCACAAAGTAGCATTTGAAAATAAGAAGGCAAGGATCTTCAGTAAATCAGGAAATCTAATTGGTACCGGTGAGCAGACAAAAGGTAACATATTCTATCTAAATGATACTGAAACCACTTTTTTGATTGCTACAAATGAACACATATGGTTGTGGCACAAAATATTGTGTCATGTGTCAGAGGCTTACCAATGATGACCAAGCCCGACAACATCATGTGTAAGAATTGTCAAAAAGGTAAACTGAGAAAGTCTAGTTTTAAAAGTAAAACCCATACATCTGATGCAATTCTAGAATTAGTATGGAATTAGTCCATACTAATTTATGTGGACCTATGAGGACAAAGAGTTATTATGGTGATAGATATTTTATTCTCTTTGTTGATGATTACTCTAGAATGATGATAGTCATGTTTCTAAAAGATAAATCAGAAGCATTTAAGATGTTTAAATGTTATAAAGAAATGGTTGAGAAGCAAAGTGGTAAGGATTTAAAATTCTTAAGATCAAATAGAGGAGGGGAATTTATTTTAGATGATTTCACTAACTTTTTTAATGAGCATGGAATCAAAATGCAAGTCTCTGCACTAAGAACACCACAACAGAATGGAATTGCTAAAAGAAAGAATAGATCCATCATTGATTCTGTAAGGACACTGATCATAGAGAATGGCATCACCCAAATCTTCTGGAGGGAACCTATTAGTACTATTGTTTACACATTGAAAAAAGTACAATTGAAGAAAGACACCAAAAAGACACCTTATGAGCTATGGTATGGATACACACCCAATGTAAGCTATTTCAAAAAATTTAGCAGTCAATGTTATATCTTAAAAGATGATAGAAATGGAAAAATTGACGACAAGAGTGATGAAGGAATATTTCTAGGGTATTCTACCAAGAGCAAGGCTTATAAATGTCTCAATAAATCCTCTAACAAAATTGTTGAAAGTGCAAATGTAAAAATAGATAAATTTGTAGAGAAGAATGAAAAGGAAAGCACTAAAGAACCAGAGGGCTACAATAGATTCACTTACAATGAGGAACCTAACACTCTATCCTACCAATAATGTAGAGCTCCCAAACAATAGATCATTGCACTTGAGCATCAGGCTGCAAATACCGACGATTAGAATATTGCTCAAAATGATGCACAAATTAATGGAGAACAAAATGAAGAACAAACTGATGACCAAGATGATAGACAAAGAGCTGAACCTATATTTGCAAGACATGTCAGAAGGAATCATCCACAGGAACAGATAATTGGAGACAAGAAAGTTGGTATGAGAACTAGAAGTAAGTCTCTAAATACAAGATGTATTATTTGTGATTATGAGCCAAAATCTATCAATGTTGCACTAGATAATGATAAATAGATTAATGCTATAAATGAGAAGATTGAACAGATAGAGATAAAAAAAGACATGGACACTTTTACCATGACCAGATGACAAGAATGTCATTGGTACAAAATGGATATTTAGGAATAAGATGAATGAGAATGGAGAAGTCACCAAAAATAAAGCAAGACTAGTATACAAGGGGTATGCACAAGAAGAATGAATTGACTCTGGAGAGACCTTTTCACCCGTTGCTTAGCTAGAAGGTGTAAGAATATTACTTTCTTATGCTGCATATAAAGGATTCAAGGTATATCAAATGGATGTCAAGTTTGTATTCCTGAATGGAATACTTGAAGAAGAGGTATACATTGAACAACCAGAAGGGTTTGTTGATCTAGACAAGAGGGACATGGTATGTAGACTTCAAAAATCCCTGTATGGATTGAAACAAGCACCCCAAGCCTGTTATGAAAGACTTTATTCCTATCTTATAAGTATTGGATTTGTAAGGACTAGTGAAAATAGTAATCTTAATTTGAAGGAAGATACTGATGCTAACATTTTGATTGCTGAGATATTTGTTGATGACATCATATTTGGAGGCAATGATATGCTATGCAAATCATTTTCAAATGAGATGAGCAACGATTTTGAGATGTTTATGTTTGGAGAGATCAAGTTCTTTCTTGGTCTGTAGATCATGCAACAAGATGAAGGTATTTTCATTACACAATCTAAGTACATCAAATAAGTATTGAAAATATTCAAGATGGAATAATCCAAACTAGTTGGAACACTGATGGAAACTAGATGTAAGCTGAAAAAGGAGAATAAGTCATCAGAGGTAAATTAGACTTTGTATAGGTCAATGATTGGAAAACTCATGTATGTTGTACACACTAGACCAAATATTGCACATGCAGTAGGAATTGTTGCTAGATTTTCTGTTAACCCCAGGGAATCACATATGACTACTATGAAAAGAATTCTAAGATATTTGAAGAATACTAAGGAATATGGCTTATGGTATAAAAGAGAAGGAAAATTTAAACTTAAGGTTTTTACTGACACTGATTGGGCTGGAAATCTTGATGACCAGAAGAGCACAACTGGAGGAGCATTCTTCATGGGTGACAAACTTGTCACATGGATCAGCAAGAAACAAGGATGCATCTCACAATCTACTACAGAGGTAGAGTATGTTGTTGCTGCTGCAAAATACTCAAATATTGCATGGATCAAAGAGTTACTAGAAGGTATGCATATGCAAATTCTAGAACTAGTAATCATATACAGTGATAATACAAGTGCAATAAACATTTCCAAGAATCTAGTCATGCATGCTAAAACAAAGCATATTTCCATCAAGTATCATTATTTAAGAGAACAAGTTCAGGCTAAGGAAGTGATACTTGAGTATGTGCAATAAAAGGAACAATTGGCCAATATCTTCACCAAGCCACTACCCAAGGATGCATTTGAATAATTGAGAAAGAGACTAGGGGTCAGACCTTTGTCTACTAGTCAGTAAGCTGACTAGAAGGCCGCATCAGCCTACAAATTATCAGAATATCAATCACGTTGATGCAAGAAGAGAGATGAAATTCAAAGATAAATATATACACAACAAGATATTTATCTACTCTGAGCAACATATATTTCACCGATGGATTGGGAAATTCAAGGAATATATTATGGATAGAAAGGATCCACTTGACATAAGTGTCAAAATATTTCTTGAAAAGATAAGATGTTTTGCATTAATTTCAAAGGGAGAGAAATATCTCATTATCATACTGATAAAGGGAGAGAGTTTATCCATTATCATCTCAGAAAGAGAAGCAATCAGGAAGGGAGAGAAAATACAAAGGGAGAGAATACATCAAAATAGAAGAATAGTCAAAGGGAGAGAGTTTGACACAAAAGTAGAACACATCACATCAGAGAAAGAAAAAATTCTACATCTATCCAGTCAAGGGATTGAAGATAGAAAGAAAGCTGCAAGAATCAAATCAAAGATAATTGAGCTTACCAACAGCCAGACATTTGTAATAAGTTAAATTAGAAAAATCTTGATAAAACTATATATTTCATATTGTATTAGAAATAGTATAGTATGATAATGTAGTATGTTTCCATCAATGCCAAAGGAAGAGATTGATGACATGTAACAGATTGAATGTTTGAAGATGTTAAGTTGATGATCATGCAAGGCATTAAATAAGTTACTGTATTGTATTTTCATTGATGTCAACTTAATATAATCTATATGGTCATGGAAATACTACCAAATACTTCAAAGGACTCATGAATCAAGGCCATACTAATCAGTAATGCATACAAGTAAAGTATTCACTAAGTGACTATATACACCAATGAAGTGCACCCGAAGGTGAGAGTAAAAGAACAAAGTCACAGTGCTTCCCAATGAGGAAATGTATAGAATTATTGACGAGAAGAGTTACAGTTTTGACCGATGAGAAAGACACAGAGTAACCCAATAGATAGAATTTCAGTGTTGCCCAATGGAGAAGACAAGGATGGAGATCCCAATGAAAACTAAAGTCACACCGATGGAACAGTCAGTTATCACCGATGACTAATTGAAGTGGTGACCGAAAGAATAGAGAGTTAAAAAAAAAAAAAATGCTTATCTGTCAAGAGCTAAAGATAGAGTTAACTGATCCTTATCATTGTTTTAATCATCCAGATAAAGCCGGAGATAAGTAATTATTTTAAAGCTACTTTGTATAGTTGGAAAGAAGATCTCTATGAGATTAGACTAGAGATTTTCTTTAAATCTATTGGTAAAGATTGTTGAACATGCCAAGATCAAGAAATCCAAGAAAAGAGGAAATCATGTCTATAAGAGACAAACCCCATTCATTACAAATTGTGTGTGTGGGGTGAACAAGAAAGAGGAAAGATGCTAAAGGAAATCTGAAGAAGAAGAATGTCTTCATTTTAGTCCTGATCAACAAGCTAAAGGAAGAGATAGATTCTATAGACACTGGTGAACAATGAGACAAGCATCACAAAGAAGAATAAGTGTGGAGCAAAGGTATATATTTGATTATATTGATTAGTGAAGTAATGGAACTACAATAGATCTAAAAGTCTACAATTGAGTTGTATGTATGAACAGATCATTAGTGTTTTAGTTTAACCATTGAAGCATATAAGCATCTTAACCGAGAAAGACTTAAAAGTCTCTACAATTGAGATACATCCCAAGGAGTATCAAAAAGTTTGATTACAAAAGTAGCATTGGATATACCCGATACCTATTGATAGACCAAGATAGTGTTTGATCAAAGATGGTAGCATTAGATGTCAGATACTAGTTGAAAAACTATTTCTAAATCCTCTAACAAGGTCACACCTAAGAGTGTTTTTGTAACCTTTAACAGGGTTGGCTCTTAACAGAGCTCACTTCAGAAGAGTGAAAATTTGGGGTATCGATCCCAGTGGTTTTTCCCTTAATAGGGTTTCCATGTTAAAATCCATGTGTTATGTGTGTATGATTCATTTATTTACTATTTTGTATCTTACATAGTTCATTCTGGATTTATCGGTATACTCTGCATATTTACTGTGTTTCGGTAAATAGATGACTGCTTAGCAATAATCATACAGAAGGAAGGTTTACAAAGAAATTCGACAAGTAGTAAATTGATATAAGTATTTCATGGCACTCATCTTGTAGGACAAAAGATAACTTGAGATATGATTTGTGGTTATAAAGTTTAAAGGGTTTATTTAAGGATTAATTTGTGAGGCCACTGATTCACCCCCCTCTTAGTTATTACTAACAAATTCTTCATACTTTGTTCTTCTCAGTTAATTCTCTTTCCTCTATTTCTTAGTGTTTTTTGTAAAAACTCTAAGATCTATCTTTAACCAATTTGATCAGTCATGCATGAAGTTTACATGTGTGTGTATCATAGCATTATGTTATTTAAAATTAATCTCTTGTCTCTTATATAGACATTGTATAGTCAAAAAATGGAAGCACTCCCATGGTAGACTGGTTTAGCCTTCCAAGTAAGTGGTTTGGGGTCATGTGAAGTGCCTTAAATGGGTTCCTAACTTTGATATGGCTTTATCCCCCTGTTCTACCCCATTTCCACTCTTTCTAGCCTTTTTCTAGCAACCTAGACTGAGAAACTGGGACTTTGGTCTTGGGGTCTAGGTCGACCTTTTTGGGTCAAGGTTGACCTCAACCTTGACCTAGTTAAAGGTCAACCTCAACCTTGACCTAGGTCACAATCGACCCTTTTCAGGTGCAAGGCCTAGATTCTAGAATCTTAGGGTTTCTGGATGTCGGTCTTTGGAAAAAGTTAATTCCCACTTCCGGGTCAGCTATTTCAGACTTCGGGACAACAAATCATAATTTACATTTAATATAGGTCCTCTTCTAGGGGCATGGGTCCAGTTATAATTTAGATGTTGGCCTCTCTAGAAGATTGTGCCCTAATTTCATATAAAAGTAAGCTTTCTCCTCTCATTTTCTCTAATCATGAACTATGATCATCAAGCACAATTAAAAGAAATTTCAAAGACTTGAAGAGTGAATTCCAAAAGTGAAGAAGCAAGATTTGAAGTAAGCCAAGTAGCTATTGAAGCATTCATCCATTCTCAAGCACTTCTCAAGAATCCATTTTCATCAAGGAGATCCATTGGTGGTCATTGAAGGATTGAAGCTCCATGGAGCCCTCTTGTTGACTTCTCTATCTACATTCCCCCAAGCCTCTTCCAATTCAAGAACCCATTCAAGATTGGTGTTGAAGATCTACAAAGAAATTCATTGAATACATCCAACATTATACATTCTACATTTTACATCCATTTGACACATCCATACTTGTGGATTCAAGGATTTGAATCCTCCACAAGGACTTTTACATGAGCAAGGTGAATTGTTTCATTTACTAAATTCATCAAGGAGATCCATTGGTGGTCATTGAAGGATTGAATCTCCATGGAGCCCTCTTGTTGAATTCTCTATCTACATTCCCCCAAGCCTCTTCCAATTCAAGAACCCATTCAAGATTGGTGTTGAAGATCTACAAAGAAATTCATTGAATACATCCAACATTATACATTCTACATTTTACATCCATTTGA
>MU223589.1:364351-382358 GCA_018584345.1 Thuja plicata | reverse complement strand
ATGATCATCAAGCATAATTGCAAGAACTTTCAAAGACTTGAAGAGTGAATTCCAAAGGTGAAGAAGCAAGATTTGAAGCAAGCCAAGTAGCCATTGAAGCATTCATCCATTCTCAAGAACTTCTCAAGCATCCATTTTCATAAAAGAGATCCATCGGTGGCCATTGAAGGATTCAAGCTCCATGGAGCCATCTTGTTGATTTCTCCATCTACATTCCTACAAGCCTCTTCCAATTCAAGAACCCATTCAAGATTGGTGTTGAATATATAGAAAGAAATTGATTGAAGACATCCAACATTCTACATTCTACATTTTACATCCATTTGACACATCCATACTTGTGAATTCAAGGATTCGAATCCTCCACAAGGACTTTTACATGAGCAAGGTGAATTATTTCATTTACTTTGTATATTTCTTTAATTTCAATTGTATATTTGATGTTAATTCCTAAACTAGGGTTTGACAAAGGCAAACCCCTCCCCCCCAAAAAAACTCCTTTTTCTTGTAGGTATAGGTTCAGAATAGTAGATCGGGATGGAGATTCAGATACCCTTTTCAGCAAACTTTTGGGATCCAAATGCAGAATTTTAGTCTGAGACTTTTGAGGTTGATTGTGACCTAGGGAACAATTGGAAATTTTGGAAAATAGTGAAATTGACTTGAGGGTACAAATTAGAACTGTCTCAGAATAGTAAAATATTTTTGGGTTTTTTCCGTCTCTGCATTTCTATTCTAGATCTGGTCTCAGATTTTCAAGAAACTCAAAATAGGCTTCAGAAAAAAACATTCTTTGGATCTACATTATTTCAAGGTTAGTGCATTTCTCCTATTTCATTCAATCAAGGTTTCCAATCCATCTAAATCTAAAACACATTCAAATTAATAAATCAATAAACCAGGTACTTAGATCTTCCTTCCTGATTCTTGTTTCCAAATGATTGATTCATGTATTCACTGATTCTTCCTTTTGGGTTAATCAACTTGGATCTTTCATTTGCACATCTAAGGATAGAAGGAGAGCATCTCATTTACCCCCATAAACAACAATAACAAATATTAAAATGTATTATATCAAATAAAACAAACCATTAACAAATAAACCAAAATTTATTATGTTACAGACATCATAGCTCATTTAATTTCCATCATTTAGATTTTGTTGCTTTATGTCCATCGTTGGTTTTGCCGGTTAAACCTTCCTCTACAGTTGTGTTAAAAACACATTTCAATCTTCATCGTCTGATCTTCCTTGAATTTTCATAGTCGTTAGATCATCACAACAAACCTTATCACTTACCTCAGAATCAACAATTTTCCAACTCATCATTTTAGTCGGCCTCGGTTGATTAAGTTTCTCGGTCAATACCATGATGTGTAAGCCATCCCTAGCTCGGATATCATTGTACTCAGTATACACTATATTTACTCAGTGTTCACTATTAGTTGGTGTATATAGAACTCTTAAATTACTGACCACATAAAATTTGTTGGTTCCAGATCTTAAATCCATAATAGATGTTTGTTACCATAATGATACTCAAATAAGTTGACATCAATGACAATAGATTAACTGATTAATGTCTATGATCACATCTGTAACTCATTTTAACATCAACAAAATCAATTCAAACATACAATCAGTTGTATTTCATCAAAGATAAAACTCAAGACCCATATGATCACACTAAAGTAGTTATTGTTGCATGTGAGATTCTTTGGGAGCAAGAAGAAGATGTGTTTGTGAGACTGTTTGTTGGAAGCCTTATTGGGAATGTTGCTGAAGGGTTTCAAAATTTGCAAGATGGATGCATTATTAAATGGGATGATTTGAAGGTAAAATTTCTTGGAAGATTTCATCCTGTGGTTGATACTTATAATTTTTTGTTGAATTTGTTTCAAATTCAGATGAAAAGGGATGAATCTATGAGATATTTTGTTGATAGGTTTAATAGGTGTGTTGGTAAAATTCCTCAAGTCTGCCAACCAAATGAATGTAATTATCTATGTGTTTTTATTTCTTCATTACAAACTAAAATTAAATTTCTTTTAAAATGAAAGAAGATTCAAATTTTGAGAGACGCAAAAAAGAGGCTATTGAGGTAGACGATGATATGCTTTTGGTCCAGGAGAACCTAGGTTATCCCTAAAAGTATTAGTAAAATTTTGGCTTGTAACTGACTCTCGCCAAGTCAGTGAATTTTATTTAGAACCTTAGAAGGTCTTTCAAGTGTGTAACTAGTTGGATTAGTAGTTAGTACACTATCCAATCTAGTTTTATTGCTTTCCAGTAGTTAGTTCTTAGTTTAGGCCTAAAGTGGGAAATGTGGTCTAAAAGTGTTCTAAAATTAGCCAAGATGAGAAAAGTGCCTAAAAATCCCTCAATTATGTTTATTCATCATTTGGTGTAAGTTAGAGGTCATTAAAGTTAGTTTGCATCATTAATACAAAAGATGCTAAAATGTTGTCATGACAACATTTGCAATTTTACAAATGTTGCATGCAACATTGACAACTTTTGATTCCCTTTGAAGTAGGGAAGGGATATGACTGAAAGTGGCCGAAAAAATGGAGGAAGCATTTGTAGATACCTTGAGGCTCATTTTCCGAGGTAGAGTGTGATGTAGCAAGATTTTGAAAGTGAATAGAAGCACTATGTTTTGGTTTTCTGCAATAGTCGACTTGTTTTGAGTATAGAAGTGTTTGGATGGATTAATAACTTGTTCCAGTGTTGGATCCATGTTGTAGAAGTAGTTTTAAGAATTTTTCATTCATTAGAAAATTTATTTTGGGTTGATTAGTTAGACTTGGTAAATTATTTAGGAATTAGTGTAGTTTTTGTAGGAGACAGAGTGATTTTTAGTTTCATGGCTCCCCCATAGAATCCAATCATGGAAATATTCAATGTGTAGATGAATATGGTAGGGGAGCCTCTGTATAGTGAAAATACTCAAGTAGGAGGTCTAGAGAACCAGTTCACTAATTTTAAAGTCATGCCCTAGGCGAGAAATGACTGTCTAGTTAGGTGTATGACAGGGAGAAATTTGAATGCATATGCAAGGGAGTGTTTGAGAGATACAAACCAAGTGTAAATTTAGAAGCTTTAAGGTCCTATAGATCCCTAACAGAGAGCTAGGGTATTTACTAATCCATCTAGATAGATTTATAGGTAGAAATAAGTGGACTGCATTTTAGGAACCAAATCAGCCCTATTTTCCCTACAATATAGGATACCACTCTAAAGATGACCTAGGAGCTTAAGACCTTAAAAATATTTTAGGTCTTGAAAAAGGGTATCCGGATCCTAATTTTATTTGAGGGTTATTTGCATGTTTTGGGAAATAATCTAGAAAAAACCCTTTGGGTAGGGCTAATTGTGCAATTAGGCCTAATAGGACCAAATGGAGAGTCAGTCTTGAACTCGACTGATTGGAGTTTGAAGACCCATTTCAATGGAGTTGGAAATATTTCAAAGAATTTTTTTATGGTGGACACAACCCTCACAACATTGGTGAGGTTGATATGAAGGATTTGTACTTAGAATCCTTCAAGTTAGAGTGAAGAATTGAGACACAATAATTGGTAGTTGTCCTTCGAGGTTAAACACAAGGAGACTAACTCTTGGAGTTGAGTTAGGATAGTATTAGGCTTGGAGAGTTGAGACTATTGGGGTCCTATAAGTGATATTGGGATCCTAAGAAGACTAGGACAAGTGGAGTCCTTAGTAATTTTTTTTGTGAGCACACCTTAGAGAACTTCCATCATATTGGTATCAGAGCTTGTTTGATCAGGCTTGTGGTGAATGTTTCAACCAGAAGAGTCACTAGGAGAGTCTATAATGGTGAAAAATGTAGAGTTGGATAAGAAGGTAGATGAGAAAGAAGTGGAGAATAGGATGCTCAGAGATAGATTGGCTCAATTACAGTAAAAGGTATATGAAGTGGATGTGAAGGTAGAAGAAGTAAAGGATAAGGTTGAAGGGAAAGGAAAAGATATTTCCATAGATGATGAAGTACTTGAAGCTGACCCTATCCTGAATGAGAAACTATTATTGAAATAATTAAAGGAGATGAGTGGTAAACCACTACAAGGAGTTCCTATCTTTAGTGGAAACATGGAACCAAAGGTAGTCCTAGATTGGATAGAAGGACTAGAAAATCACTTTGAGTGTGATGGCATCACTGAGGCTCAAAAGGTGAAAGTTGCTAAAGCTAGACTAAGAGGGTCTGCACTTAGTTGGTGGAAGTTTATCCAAGATGAGAGAGAGGGAAGGAGGGGAATAAGACCATTTCTACAAGGAGAGCTATGGCTGAAAAAATTAGAGATGCTTATATCCCTGAGGATTATGAAATCCAACTACATAAAAGAAGACAAAGTCTAAGATAGAAGGTCCTAGATGTAAAATCCTATACTGAAGAATTTCAAAGGCTTTGCATGATGTCTAGAGTTGCAGAAGATGAGAAAGTGAAGGTAGCTAGATACCTTAATGGTCTCAAATGGACCATACAAGATGAAATTATTCTCTTGATTGCAGACACTATTTAGAAGTACCACCAAATTGCAATCAAGGTTGAAGAGAAACTTAGGAATAAACAAGATTCTAGTACCCTCGGAGTTAGAGGAAAATGAAGAGACAATAGAGGACAAAGAGGTGGATATGGTGGAATAATTTTTGAACCAAAGATTCAAGGCAAGACCAAGCTTACAAAATAGAAAGAGGGAGGCTCCAATAGTAGTAATTAAAATAGAGGAAGGAACTCTAACAATAGAGGAAGAGGTAGTAGTCAGGGTAGAGGTAACTACTTTGCAAACATGAAATGTTACCACTCCAACCAGATGTGACACCCTGCATATAGGTGTCCAAGGAAAGGCACTACAACCCAAGGAAGTGATAAAAGGGTAAATTATGTTCAAGAGGATTGTAGTGGTGGAGGTAAACATTGTCAAATACCCTTAGAGTCAAAAGAAGGTGGGAACTTAATGATGAGGAGAAATCTGATTAAAGAGCTAGTGAAAGAAGAGCCTAGTCAAAGGAGATCACTTTTTAGAGTGAAATGAAAAATGATGGAAAATTTTTGTAGAGTCATCATAGACTCAGGGCCCACTGACAATATAGTGTCAAAGGAGGAATTCAGCAAGTTGAAGATGAAAAGAATACCCCACGCCAATCCTTACAAAGTTACTTGGTTGAACAAAGGGTAACATGTCCTTGTCAATGAACAAGCTTGGGTGGAGTTTTCAATTGGGAGGTATAAGGAGAAAGTATTATGTGATGTACTACCTATGGATTCATGTCACCTACTCCTAGGTAGACCATGGAAATTTGATAGACAAGCTATACATGATGGAGCAAAGAATTCATATTATTTCAAGAAGGACAATGTGACATTCAAAATACAGTCACTATTGGAGGATGGAGAAGTAAAGTCATTAGGCCACAATGTCCTTATGGTCAGTGAAAAATAGTTCTTAGAAGCCTTAGAAGAAGGAGAGGGAGTTGGTTTTGCACTTTTATTGAAGCCAAAAGAAGAAAGTGCAGATAAGACAGTCAGGAGGACAAACTTTCCAATGGAAGTGTAGGAGATGCTACAGGAGTAGGAAGGCATTGTCAGTAATGGACAACCATCAACCCTACCCACTAAGAGGACTATAAGCTACCAAATAGACTTTATCCTAGGATCTACCCTTCCCAATAAGGCATCCTATAAAATGACTCCTCAACAAAATGAGGAAATAGCTAGATAAGTCCAAGAACTCCTAAGCCAAGTTATTATTTGGAAAAGTATTAGTCCTTGTGTCATACCCACTGTCTTAGCACCCAAAAACGGAGGAAATTGGAGGCTATGTACTGACTCAAGAGAAATAAATAGAATAACCATTAAGTATAGGTTCCCTATCCCTAGGATAGAAGACGTAATGGACTATCTAAGTGAAGCCAAATTTTTCACAAAGGAGATGAATTGAAGAGTGGATACCACCAAGTCAATGTTAATGAGGGAGATGAATGGAAAAATACCTTCAAGACCACAAAAGGACTATATGAGTGGCTTATAATGTCATTTGGGTTATCTAATGCCCTATCTACATTCATGAGATTAATGAATGAAGTCCTTAAGGACTACATAGGAAAATTTTTGGTAGTATATTTGGATGATATGCTCATCTATAGTAAGACAAGATAAGAACACACCAGACATCTCCAAATAGTTTTCAAGAAGCTACAAAAGGAGAAGTTGATGATAAACTTGGAAAAATGTGAATTCATGAAGCAAGAGCTAGTGTACCTTGGGTTTGTGTTATCTCAAGGCAATCTAAAGATCGATCCAAGAAAGGTGGAAGCAATTATCAACTAGCCTACTCCAAGGATAGAAAATAAGGTAAGAAGTATTCATGGCTTAGCACAGTATTATAGGAACTTCATAAAGAAATTTAGTGCCTTTTTTTTCTCCTATGCTTGATACTATTAAAGGTGGGATGAAAACTAAGTTTAGGTGGAATGATAAAGCTAACCATGGATTTGAGTTATTAAAGAAGAAGATTTCTACTCAATCAATCCTAATTTTTCCAAGCTTTGAGAATTTATTCATAGTGGAATGTGATGGTAGAAATGTAGCCATTGGTGTTGTCTTGAGCCAAGAGGGAAGACCAGTGGCTTTCCAATCTGAAAAACTAAGTGAAGCCAAGAAGAAGTACTACTCTTATAAGTTAGAGATGTATGCTCTATTCCAATCTTCGAGGAAGTGGAGGCACTACTTGCTTCCAAAAGAGTTTTATTCTTTTCAGACAACCAAGCACTGAGTTTCTCAAATTCACAAAATAAGCTCAGTCACAAGCATATGAAGTTGGTAGAGTACCTGCTGGCATACACCTTCAACATTAAGCACAAGAAGAGATTGAAGAATAAGGTAGCATATGCCTTAAGTAGAAGAGACCTAACAATACAAGAGATACACCTACAAAGCATGGGTATTGAGAGCTTCAAAGACCTATATGCACAAGATGGAGACTTTGCAAACATCTACAAGGTAGGTCAAGAATACAAGAATCATTTTCATAGTGAATTCTTTGAATATACTTTGCAGAGTGATCTTTTTTTTAAAGGAAGTCAATTGTGTGTTCCTAGAGGGTCTATCAGAGAAAATTTGATTCAAGAGAAGCATAATGGTGTACTTAGTGGATATTTTGGTGTCAATAAGAAACAAGAGTTAGTTTAGAGGTTTTATTTTTGGCCTAAGATGAATTTGGACATTAGGAGGTATGTAGAGAGTTGAGTTAGTTGTCAGAAGGAAAAATGTACATCTTCCAACACAGACCTTTACCAACCTCTTCTTATTCCAACCAGACCATGGGAATGTTTGAGCATGGATTTTATAGTAGGATTGGCAGAGACCAAATAGGGAATGGATAAAATTTATGTTATTATTAATAGATTAAGTAAGATGGCACACTTTGTATCCTACAAGACAATCCATGATGCCTGTCAAATAGCTCACCTATTCTTCAAGGAGGTACTCAGAATACATGGGTTACCATTGAGAATATTATCAGACAGAGACACAAAGTTCATGAGTCATTTTTGGAAGACTCTATGGAAAAATATAGGGACCAATTTATCTTTTGGATCTGCATATTACCCTCAGACTTATGGCCAAAATTAGGTAGTAAATAGGAGTCTTGGTAACCTCCTAAGGTGTTTAACTAAGGATTATGGTCAAGTTTGGGACCAACTCATTGGACAGGTAGAGTATGCTTATAATGATACTCTGAATAAGACTATTGGTAAGATTCCTTTTGATATAGTTTATTTCCTACACCCTAGAGGCATATTTGAGCTTAAAAATATGAAAGATGGAGCCAAGGGTAGTGGCTATGTAGAAGATTTTAAACATTCTATGCAAGAAGTGCATGAGACTATCAGAAAGACATTGACTGAAAATACAAAGAAGGTTAAGAGCAAAGTGGATGAAAGAAATGTCCAATTCCAAGTTGGGGATCTAGTGATGGTCTATCTCAAAAAGGTAAGGTTGTAGAAAGGAGTACCACATAAGCTTTAGATGAGAAGAATTGGTCCATGCACCATACTGGCCAAATATGGCACAAATGCATACAAGGTGGAACTTCTAGAGGATGTTGGTCTATCCTCAATATTTAATGTAGCAAACTTGGTCTTTTACAAAGGGCCAATACCAGATCTAGATCAAAGTTTGACTGAGGTCATACAATAGGTGGAGGAACTCAATTTACCATCTGCACTAATCAAGAAGGAAGATCACATACTGGATTCCAGAGTCTACAAACAACCTAGAAAGAAAGAATACAAAGAAAAGTGTCATGGAAAAACTGATGCAGATGCAACTTAAGTCAAGGAGACTGAGTTCAAATAGTTAAGCATTGATTCCAACTTACTCAATCTAAGGGTGGATTGAAGTCTTTTCATTTTGGGAGGATGGTGCAAGAGCACCTAGGCTATCCCTAAAAGTCTTAGTACAATTTTGGATTGTAACCAACTCTAGCGAAGTATATGAATTTTATTTGGGACCTTATAAGGTCTTGCAAGTGTGTAACTAGTTGGATTAGTAGTTAGTACTCAATCCAATCTAGTTTTATTTCTTTCTAGTAGTTATTTCTTAGTTTAGGCCTAAAGTGGGAAATATGGTCTAAAAGTGTTCTAGACTTAGGCAAGATGAGAAAAGTGCCTAAACAGGCCTCAATGATTTTTATTCATTGTTTAGTGTAATTTAGAGGTCATAAAAGTTAGTTTGCATCATTGATACAAAATATGCTAAAATGTTGTCATGACAACATTTTCAATATTACAAATGTTGCATGCAACATCGACAACTTTTGATTCCCTTCAAAGTACGGAAAGGATATGAATTCTAGTGGCCTAAAAACATGGAGGAGGCATATTTAGATACCTTGAGGCTCATTTCCCAAGGTAGAGTGTGATGTAGCAAGAATTTGAAAGTGAATAGAAGCACTATGTTTTGGTTTTCTGCAACAATCAACTTGTTTTGAGTGTAGAAGCATTTGGATGGATTGAATAACTTGTTCCAAATTTGGATCCACATTGTAGAAGTAGTTTTAAGACTTTTTCATTTAGTGGAAATTTTTTTTTGAGTTGATTAGTTAGAATTGGTAAATTATTTAGGAATTAGTGTAGTTGATGTAGTAGACAAATTGATTTTTAGTTTCATCGCTCCCCCATAGAACCCAAATGTGGAAATATTCAAGGTGTGGATAAGTATGGTAGGGGAACCTATTTATAGTGTAAATACTCAAGTAGGAGGTTTGGAGAACCATTTTTCTAATTTTAAAGTCATTCCCTAGGCGAGCAATGACTGTCTGGTTAGGTGTATGACAAGGAGAAATTTGAATGCATATGCAAGGGAGTGTTTGAGAGATACAAAATAGAGTGGATTTAGAAGATTTGAGGTCCTATAGATCCCTAATAGAGAGCTAGGGTCTTTACTAATCCATCTAGATAGATTTCTAGGTAGAAATTAGTGGACTACATTTTAGGAACCAAATTAGCCCTATTTGGCCTACAATATAGGATACCACTGTACAGATGACCTAGGAGATTTAGACCTTGACAATATTTTCGGTCTTGGAAAAGGGTATTCGCATCCTAAGTTTTTTTTGTGTTTATTTGCATTTTTGGGGAAAGATTCCATAAAAACTCTCTGGATAGGACTAATTGTGCAATTAGGCCTAATAGGACCAAATGGAGAGTCAGTCTTGAACTCGACTGATTGGAGTTTGAAGACCCATTCCATTGGAGTTGGAAGGATTTAAAAGGAATATTTTTATGGTGGACACAACCCTTGCAGCATTTGTGAAGTTGATATGAAGGATTTGTACTTAGAATCCTTCAAGTTAGAGTGAAGAATTGAGACACAATTATTGGTAGTTGTCCTTCAAGGTTAAACACAAGGAGACTAACTCTTGTATTTGAGTTAGGATAGTCTTAGGCTTGGACAATTGAGACTATTGGGCTCCTAGAAGTGAGATTGGGATCCTAAGAAGACTATGAAAAAGGGAGTCCTTAGTAAAGTTTGTGTGAGCACACCTTGGAGCACTTCCATCAACTTTTAAGTGGGATGAAATGTGTAGAAGCAAGTTTCATGAGGGTCCCAAAATCTGAAAAAAAAATTCCTGATCATAATTTTGACCCAAATAATAGGCCTCTACAAAAGAAACTTATTATGAAGGTATAAAAACCAGCACTACCTATCTCTTCCCATCATTATCTAACAGTCTTTAATGATGAATATTTTCATTCATATCCTGTGACTGAAGATAGATCTCCTAGAATTGTAGGGATTTATCATTTACATATTTAAGATGATGATTCTTATGATGAAAATGAAAATCACACAAAGAAAATAGAAAATTTATTGACATGCCTAGATACATCTTCTGATGAACAAAGATTTGATGGTGAGAAATCAAATGAAAGCTTGTTGGAAAGTATTTCTTTTTCAGAATTTGAATCCTTTGCATTTGATGTTTCTAATACAATTATAGTAAGTGACTTTAATCAAGAAAGCATGATGGCTCAGAAAGAACAAGAAAGGTATAGTCATGATAAAATAGAAGAGGTCCCTCAACTTGATATGTAAGTGGATTATGAATCTTTTCAGTTTGAGGGTAGGAAAAATAATGAAGAGTTGTTGTAGCCCAAAACATTGGAGAATCTTGAGAATATTAAAGTACAAATAGAGGAAAAATTATTCACCTCTATTAAAATGCCACACACAAAATCTTAATTAGAATTATTAAAATTTGATTGTAAAGATGATCTATTTGATAATAATCCCATGCCAGAATCTTTTTCCTTTAAAGCTGATGTTGGTAATACATTCTTGGAGAGCATATTTATAGTAATTAAAAATTAAGATTTCCATGAGAATATTCTTACAAGTCATCTTCACATCCTTGAGGAAGGTTTTCCTATGAAAATACTAACTTATTTTCCTAACATCCGTATGGGAGACACTAGTATTCTTGTTACAAAACAACTCACTCGAGATAATGTTAATGCATTGAAACTAGAAGTATATGATGAGGAGTCACTTTTTGGACCCAATATCAAATTCAAAAAGCTCTTACAATGCATTTCTATTGGGTCTTTCCTCATAGTGGTTTTAGGTTGTTTTTTGGGAATGATCATGCTTACATATCAACCACTTTTTTGCACTGGAAGGTACTTCTCACAACTAGTTGATGGCTTCACATGAGTATTCAGATGCATTTTTGGAGGTATGGGTTATTTTCCCTATATTTTATAAATAAATTTTGGTGTGTTCTTATTAGAAACATTTAAAAAAATGGAAAAGAGATAATTAAAGAATCCAAGTGAGTGAGCAAAGAAAGGAAGAGTTTTACCATAAAACAATGAAAGAAGTAGCTTCAAGTTCTATCACCAACATCACCAAAAAGCTCCAAGATCAAAACAATGAGATAGTATTTTTTAAATGGGAAAACTAAGAAAAAACCCTTGTGTATATAATATGAATTAGGAAAAGTAGCTTAGAGAAGGAGTGAGAATGTGAGCAAGAAGATCATTACAACAATGAGAGAGAAAATTTGAGAAGGTGAGAAGTAGTGAGAAAATAGTGAAAAGATTATTGAACTAAGTATTTGTAGAAGAATCTCTTAAATAGAGATGAGTGAAGGAGTTTTCATGTAACTCCCATATTATATTAATGCCACATTCACATTAAGTGTGTACGAAGTGTGAGAATCCTCTTAAGGAGGAATGTCTAATTTCCTTATTAAAGGAATTACAAAAATGTCACATGTCCTCCCACTTGGACTAGAGGACAAATACAATTTAGGATACCTTAGTTTATCCTAATTTAAATAATAAACCAAGGAAATATTAATATTTCTAACACCCCACTTTAATCTTTACTTGGGGTATTTACATCAATGGGTATCAAACCCAAATTTTTGCAATGAAATTCAAATTTTTCTTTCTAACGAAGTACACTTACAATAGATGAGGTACACTTGCTTTTATTCAATTTTCTCTCTATTGAAGTGGTGGTGGAGAGACATGTGCTTTGAATTTGCATGGTAAACCAAATTTTTTTCCAAGGCTATTGCACTTGCATTTTCACAATATAAAGGTGTAGGTTCTTGTTGAGGTAGACCCAAATCCTTAAAAATTCTTCTAAGCCGTAAAGCTTCCTTAGAGGCAATAGTACAACTTTTGTATTTAGTTTAGTTAGAACATAAAGAAACAGATTGATCTTTTTTACTTTTCCAAGATATAGTACCTGAACCAAGAAAGAAACAAAATCTAGAAGCAGGTTTCCCATCATTGGGGTCTCCTCCTAAATCT
The DNA here is from genome assembly GCA_018584345.1 of Thuja plicata. Classification (NCBI taxonomy): domain Eukaryota; kingdom Viridiplantae; phylum Streptophyta; class Pinopsida; order Cupressales; family Cupressaceae; genus Thuja; species Thuja plicata. The sequence goes on along the minus strand of MU223589.1, from coordinate 370,006 downwards.
AAATCAGTAAAACCTTTTAATGAAAAATCAGAATTTGCATCATTGAATAATCCTAAATTTGGAGTACCTTTATTATATCGTAATATTCTTTTATCAATTTTGAAGTGTGTTTGTTGAGGTTTAGACATAAATCTCGAAACTAAACCAACACTAAAATATATATTAGGTCTAGTGAGAGTTAGATAGTTAAACTTCCTATGAGTTGTCTATAAGGAGTAGCATCTATAAATGGAGATTCCATATCTATCATTAACTTTGTACCTAATTCACATGGAATTGAAACATGATTAACATAATTTCTATGAAATAAAATTACCCTTAGGGGTTTGCCAAATTTTTCATTCTTAAGAAATAATGTAGAAGTCCTAAATTAGTCATTTGAAGTTTTTGGTTAAGTTGAAACTTAATATTAGAAATTAAAAGGTTAGAACTTGAAGTAAGAACCAAATAATCAACATATAGAATGATAATAATAATGTTATCTTCACTATTCTTGATATACAAGTTAGGATCATTTTTACTTCTATCAAAACCTTGAGAAATAAAGAAAGCATTGATTTTGGAATACCACTCTCCAGGATATTATTTTAAACCATAAATAGATTTCTTTAGTTTACATACACGATGTTTATTAAATTCTTTAATAAAACTAGGAGGTTGAGACATATAGATTTCTTCTTGCAAATCACCATTTGAAAAAGCACTTTTAACATCCATTTGATGAATATGCCAATTCATTTTAGCAGATAAAGCAAGAACTACTTCAATGGTAGGAATGTTTGCAATAGGAGAAAAGGTCTCATTATAGTCTATTCCTTCAATTTGAGAGAAACCTCTTGCTACTAGTCTAACTGTAAACTTACTAATTTCATTATTTGTATTCAACTTAGTTTTGTATAAACATTTACAAGAAACTAGATTTTTTCCATGAGGTAAAGTAACTAAATCCCAAGTATTATTGTAAATTAAACTATCATATTCCTCTTGCATAGCAGTTTGCCAATGAGGTCAATTTTTAGCTTGAACAAAACTTTGAGGATCATTAGAATTCATAAGAGAAGATATCAAAGCATAATTAAACTAATTAAGTCTCCTAGGTCTAAGTCCACCCATTCTAGTAATATAATCATCACCTTTATTAAGTAAATCTTTAAACCATTTCGGATTTATCTTAGAAGTAATAGAAATATTACTATGAGGAGTAAATATATCATTATCATCATGAAGAAAATTATCACTATGAGGAGTAGATATATCCTTACCATCATCATTATCATTATTACTACTAGTAGGAATATAAATAAATGCATTAGGAGTAGGGTTTAGAATAGGAGGTTGGCCCCTCACTAGTTTAATAGTGCCCCCAATAAATTCATCATCTTTGACCTTGGAACAATAATGGACTTCATTTTCTGCAATAGAAACATCTCTTGCAATATGCACCTTGTTAGTAGTTGGATCGTAAACTCTATAACCTTTAGTAAATTCATCATACCCAACAAAAGTAAATCGAGAAGATTTAGAATCTAGTTTTTTCCTTTTTTATTTAGGAGTGTGAACATAAGCAATAGATCCTAAAATTCTTAAATGTTGTAAATTGGGTTTCCTACAAGACCATGCTTCCTCAGGAGTTATATTTTGCAAAGCTTTAGTAGGAGTTCTATTAAGAATATAAGTGGCACAATCCATTGCTTCAGTCCAAAACTTGTAATGCATCTCTTTGGCATGTAACATACATCTATCCATTTCCATAATAGTTCTATGCTTCCTTTCTTCCACACCATTTTTTTGTGGTGTATAAGGAATGGTAAGCTAATGTTTTATACCCAAACATCCCAAGTAAGAATGAAAAGCATTATTGATATATTCAATACCATTATCTATTATAAGAATTTTAATTTTAGAACCAAATTGTCATTCCACAAACATATGAAATTCAAAAAATGTGTCAAGAACTTGATCTTTAGTTTGCAAGAAGAAAACACAAATTCTTCTAGTAAAATCATCCACAAAGGTAAGAGCATACTTTGAACCTTGTATGGAGATGTTCTCCATTCGAACCAAAAGGTCACTATGAATAAGATGTAACTTATGTGATGCCCTCCATGAAGTACCATGAGGAAAGGACTCTCTTTTCATTTTTCCACTCATGCATCCTATACATGTAATTTTAGATGGAACAAGATGGGGTAATCCTTCAACCATGCTAGATTTTTGCATCAAGGAAATATAACTAGAATTTAAATGGTTGAGCCTTTCGTGCCATACATTTAAATCAATATTAACTTTCCAAGAATAACTTGAAGAGGAAAACTCATAAAACTTAAACAAGTTATCATTGTCCATCTTAGCATTAGAAACAACATGATCAATGTTAGGATCAATAATATAGCACATATCCTTATGAAATTCAACTTTGTATTCTTGACATAACTAAGCAACTAAAAGAAGATTGGATTTCAATTCAGGAACATAAAGAACATTGTGTAATTTTCCATTTGGAGCATTCACATCACAAACTCCATCAACTTTGCAACTATGATCATTAGCTAATTGAATAGGAATATTTGTATTATCATGTTAAAAAGAATCAAATACTTCTCTATGAGATGTAACATGGTGGGAATCATCCCTATCAGTAATCCATTCTAATGCTTTAGAAGCTTTATAAAAAGAAGTAAAAACACGATGAGATTGATTACCTTAAGATTTGAAGTTATTTTAATTATTGTTATTCATATGCTTGTTATCATTTTATTTTTTAAATCAAGCATTAGTTAGGTGACCATCTTTTCCACAATTTAAGTACAATGTGGTTTCTTATTTTGTTGATTATTATAAGTATTATTATGATTAGTATTATTGTTATATGATGACCTAGAATTAAACATGTTATTATTATGATTATTATTATTTAAATAACCATTATTATGATGATTATTATTATGATGATTATTTTTCTTATTGGAATAATTAATATTTTGATGATTATTATTATGATGATGATTATTATTGAAAGTATATGATTTATTATTTTGATTTTTATGTTTAGACACAAAATCATGTTCAGAAGATCTAAGAATACCAAATTTTAGTAACTTAGCTCCACTTGACGTAATAAATTTTGAAAAATAACATAAGTGAGAAGCTAAACTAGAAATAGCAAGTTGAGAATGAATGTTAGTAATTAACTATTGAAATTCTTTAGGGAGATATTTATTGAGAATGATAGTAATTAATCTAATATCAATTAAAGTAACACTTAAACCACTTAATTGAGTTTAAAAAGCATCAAATTTAAGTAAGGATTCATCCATGGATTTGAAATCTGTATACCTCAAGTCTTCCAAGTTGTCTTGAAGTTGAATCTTTCATGATTCAGTGGAGCTGTCATAAGTTTGTTTCAAAATGTCTCATGCTTGATGGGCTTTGGTGCAATGTCCAATCAAGACGTAGAGATCAGGAACAATTGAGAGACCAATTAACCCAAGAGTTTCTTCATTTTTTATTTTTCCATACATATTTGTCAGCTTGAGAAGTAGAGGCAATTGGTTCAACAGAGGCATCTATAGCAACTTCTAACAAATGTTTAAAACCAAATAGAAAAGAAACATGCATCTTCCAATGATGATAGTTAGAATTGTTTAATTTGATTTTAGGAATTAGGGTTGAGATGATTAATAATAAAAATGATTATATTAACTTAAATGAAGTGAAATACAATGAATATATAATTCTAAAGAGTAAGAAAAATAAATTTAACTTAATGTTAATCACAATTTGAATGGATAAAAAGTTATTTGAAGAAAAATTGAAATATTTAGTTCTAATGAAAGAATAAATTTTTTATTGCAACTAATTAATGAAATGGAAATAGAAATATGTTAGAATTGATACAATGCATATAGGGTTAAAGCGATATTAAGAAATATTAAACAAAAAAATTATTTTAAAGTTTAAACTTTTTGATAATTTTTTTTTAAAGTTTAAAATAATAAAGTAGAAGTGATTAACTTTAAATAAAACTTGGATTACTGAATTAAAAATGTAACAAAATTAATGCATGATTTTTAGCAAGGATTTGATTAAATAAATTAATATAAAAAATTAAATCAATACTTTGTTAAAATTAAATGATTGGAAAATCAAACAAACTAGAGAAAGATTTAAATTAATCTGAATTGAAGGAATGAATGAAACTAATGAGATAAATAAAATTAAGATATCCAAATAAGTTGAACAAATGTGAATTAAGTAATTAGTTATTTAAGAAAAAATAAAATAACGAGATTAGATGAGTCAAAGTAAAGAAACATTCAAACTAAAAAACTAAAATTAGAGAGATAAATCGGATTGCTGCTATATGCAGAACATAATATTATGAATTCTGCCAATACACTATTCTGAGGAAACAAGATTCTTAGTTGCAACCAACACAAAAAATGCTAGAATATCAGAGAAATGAAAACAGAAAGAGAGATGCAGAATTTGATACTGTTGTTATTTGTCTTCTAGTGATATTACTAATTACTATCTTTGTCCTTACAAACCAATTATACTGCGAGAGGAGATGAATGATAACAGTTTGTTGAATGATAGAACCTGCCAATCAAACCATTAATACAGACTTATTTTTAGAAATTTTTTCTTTTTGACTTATCTTATTGCATATGTTAAAAAAATGTTTTTCAAGAAAGTGAAAATGTTTTGATAAAATAATGTTTTGAGAAGAAAAGGTGCGAGCTAGGGATGGACACCAAGGAGGATGGAGAATTGCTCAAGTAGTGATAGGTGTGCTGAGTATGTGGGTGCCAAACAAGGCTGCACACAAAAGCGTTATTAATAGAGGAACAACTAATGAAAAGGCAGAGGAACAACCAATAGATGCTAAAAATAAAAAACAACAGTTAGAATTTAAAAAAAAAAATGATAAATCTAAATATATTGAACAACGTATAAACCTGCAATTAAGATATTTAGGAAACCCTTGCGGTTGCTTGACATAGAGTGAGGTTAGATCTTAAAAATTGAAATTGAGATAAATAAACATAGATCTGGAAGCAAGTCGTCCAGAACTAGTTATAAAACCAGATGTTAGATTAAAAAGAAAAAAGAAACCTACAAACAAGAATTAGATCAAGCAACAACAAAAAATTTCTTCTTCTCAACTAATATATCCTTTGAACGACACCTTGATGCAACACTCAAAAAAAGGATTTAGCTAGCATTGATACCATGTTAGAAACATTAAAAAAATGGAAAAGAGTTAAGGAAAGAATCTAAGTGAGTGAGAAAATAAAGGAAGAGTTTTAGCATAAAATAAGGAAAGAAGTTGCCTCAATTTCTATAACCAACATCACCAAAAAGCTCCAAGATCAATAGAATAAGACAATGTTTTTGAAAGGGGAAAGCTAAGAAAAACCCCATGTGTATATAATATGAATGAGGTAAAGTATCTTAGACAAGGAGTAAGAATGTTCACAAGAAGCTCATTACAACAATGAGAGAGAAAGTTTGAGAAGGTGAGAACTATTATACACTGAATTTGTGCCTCTGATCTCAAGCTCTCTTGGTCTTGATAATCCAGTATAACAAGGGAATCATCTCCAGGTTGTGGGACCTATGCTAACTGAGATGAGACCTCCAGGTTCTAGG